>BSBK01001836.1:15000-615000 GCA_027943335.1 Chamaecyparis obtusa | reverse complement strand
GAAAGTAAAAATAAGTTTCAGGGAAATGATAGACCTCCTCAAAATAATTTCAATAGGTAGCCTAGGATGTAGAACTTTCCTTATAATACATAGTGGAAGGATGGAAAGCCTATTGTCCCAAAAAAGAAGGATATGAGGCCAAATAATAAAACCCTTGACCCTTTTCAAAAACATTCAATCAATATGAATGATGAAATTCTATGGTGCACAATCTGCCAATCCCCTCATGATCCAAATTATTGTGTAATTTCTCAAAATATGTCCGAAAGTAATGAACAAAGAGAGGAGGAAGAAGAATCATATGATGACAGCGGCTGTGGAATGACCTTTGCTAAATTTTTTGAAGAAGTTGACTCTAAAGAGGAAGATGAAAATCAAGATGTAAATAATTCTTAGAGTAGAGGGGAGGCTTACCATCAACAAGTTTTTTCTGATGAAGAAGAGGAAGAAATTGAAGATATAAATAACAAATCTGAACAAGTGGAAGAGCATGTTATATTAAGAAGACCCTCTGATAAAGAAATAGCCCAGATCACTGCTGATATGGTGACACAGGCCAAGAGTAATTATGTCCTTAGAAATAGGACTATTGACAAAACATTTGGTAAGCCAACAGGTGTTTTTATTAAAAAGGATAAAGAAGATGCAAAGCAGTCTACCACAAAAAATAAGGCTGCTGGTGATGCCAAGAATTTCAAGTCAAAAGGCACTAAAAATCCTATTAAACAAATCAAGGCTAAGACCCCCATGGTTAGCACTCCAGTTTCCAAACCTGAAGATAAGTCAAAAGATGAAAAGAAATTGGGTATAGCCATGCAACCTAAAATTAAGGATACCCCAAAGGGAAAGATAGACTTATCTATTTTAAATTATGCACCTATTGACATGAATTAGTTGTTATCTTAGATCACAGTAAAAGTGCCTTTATTGGAGATGATGAGGATAAATGAACACAAAGATAAATCCCTCACATGGATAAATGGTGTTCAAACTACAGACATCCAGGAACCAGTGAACACTAGAATGAAGGGTCAAGAGCCAACTAAAAAGAAGGACACAAAAGAAATTATTTCAAAAATTCCTTAGATCTATTTGGACACTAATGTTGTGAATAATTCTATGGGAGCTGTTGATCCTTTTTTCCTAACATTTCTCATAAATGATAAAATGTTGAAAAATTGCATGATTGATTCAGGAGCCTCAAATACTGTCATGCCTATTGAAATTATAAGGTCAATGGGATTGCAGGTTGATACTCCTCATGGGAGATGCTAGGCAATGGACTCTAGGGAGGTACTATTAATTGGAACAATAAAAGCCTTACCTTATAGGCTTGCTACTTGTCTTGAGAAACAATTAACTATGAGTGTCCTAGTTGTTGATATTCCTCCATAATATGGAATGTTGTTATCAAGAAAATGGAGTGTAGCAATGGGAGGTAGTATCCAATGTGACTTATTTTATGCTACTTTTAACATTACTGGTAAAATTATTAAGGTACTCAGAGAAGTCAGAACCCCTCACATGATTGAGGAAGAAGCTAATGATAACAACATGAACTATTTTGTGGACATTGACATAAATTATTTTCAAGTATAGAGTATTGAAAATAAGAATGAAGTTGAAACTCTTCTCCTAGCTGAAGAAGAAGGAAATTTCATAAATCAAAATGATCTCTGGACCATGTATTTTGATGGTGCAAGTTCTAAAGAAGGAGCTGGTGTAGGTGTGTTGATAATTTCTCCCACTTGAAAAAATTTTAAGTTTTCTTTCACCTTGTTATTTACTTGCACAAATAATACTGCAAAGTATGAGGCTCTACTAATAGGATGAAGATTATCCTAAAAGCATAAGATTAAAAATCTCAGTCATTGGAGATTCATAATTAGTTTTATCTCAGGTGAGATCCAAATATGTTTCAAGAAACCAAAGGTTAAAACATTATAGAAATGTTGTTTGGGATGAAATAGAATAGTTTGATGCTTTTTGTATTGATTGGATGGACAGAGGCCATAATAGGATGGCTGAGATCTATTGGCTAACATTGCATTGAGGCCAAAAGATATCACTTTTGTAGGGATTTCTAAGATTGAGATTCAAAGTAGGCCATCCATACCAAATAACTACGAAGACTGACAGGTTTTTGATGATGACTTGGACATTTTAAGATTTCTACATTATGATGCAAGTTTTGGAGATAAAGAGATAAATTTTGGTGAGTATGTAGAGACATCAGATAATAAGGACTCTCTCCTTGGCAAGGAGATCTTGCAGTTGAAAACAAATAAAGTCCCAAAAGGTTTGGTAGTGTTGGAAAGAGAATTTGATAGCCATGATAGCTCTTCCCAGGAAAACCTTTTAAGAAAGCCTGAAGGTGTAGAGGAAATAAATTTAGGAAAAAAGGAAGCCCCAAAAAATGTATATATTGGGGGAAGCCTGACTCCTAAAATAAAAAAATCTTTGATAGGTCTTATGATGATTTAAAGGCATATAGAGAAGATTTGTTCCAACATGAAATTCCTTTGAAGGAAAATATAAAACCTTTTAGACAAAAGTTGAGACCTGTTAACCCTACTTTGGCACCTAAAATGCAGGATGAGCTAAAAAAATTGAGTGATGTAGGCATCATTCAACCTATTAGGCATTCAACATGGGTTTCTAATCTTGTCCCTGTAAGAAAAAAGAATGGAGACATCAGACTGTGTGTAGACTTTAGGAACCTGAACATAAATTCTTTAAAAGACAATTATGGTCTACCAAACATGGAAGCCATGTTATAGAGGGTTACTAGATCTAAATTAATTTCCATGATGGATGGTTTTTCAGGTTACAATCAAGTATTTGTCAAAGAAACAGAACAATTCAAAACTGCATTCACTACTCCATGGGATACTTATGTGTATGTTAGGATGCCATTTGGTTTAACCAATGTTGGGGCTACCTTTCAAAGATACATGGATGTAGCATTTGCAGATTTCATAAAAAAATTTCTTGTTGTTTATCAGGATGATTTGAAAACTTATTCAAAAAAGAAGGACCAACACTGTGGCCACCTAGAAAAAATCTTTGTAAGAGCTCTAGAATATGGGGTCTCCCTTAACCAAAGGAAGTGTTCTTTTGGAGTAACTGAGGGTAAGCTTTTGGGACATATTGTATCCAAGGATGGAGTCAAGATTGATCCTGAGATAGTAGCAGTAATAGACAAAGTACCATTTCCAAAAAATGTAAAAGGTATCCAATCTTTCTTTGGATAGATAAACTTTGTCAAAAGGTTTGTTACAAACTTTGTTGAAATCAGTGTTCCCATCTCCAAAATGCTAAAGAAGAATGCAAAGGTTGAATGGAGTAATGAGGCCAAGAAATCTTTTTTTGATATCAAGATGGCTATTAAAAGTGCTCCTGTGTTAAGATCACCAGATTTCAATAAGCCTATCCAAATATTTTCATTTGCTTCTTATCATACTATAGCTGCAGTATTATTACAAAAGAACTCAGAAGGCTTTGAACAACCCATTTCCTTTTTCAGTAAATCATTGCAGGCAGTTGAGTTAACACATGACATAAATGAGAAACAAGCCTATGCATTGGTCAAAGCTATGAATAATTTTAGATGTTATCTGGTAGGGGCAACTGTAGTTGCATATGTACCTAGTGCTACTGTGAAAGATATCTTGGTTCAACAAGAAGTTTCATGGAGAAGATGCAGGTGGATAAATAGAGTCCAAGAGTTTAATATTGATATCCAAATCACCAAACTAGTGAGAGGACTAGGATTAGCAAAACTTATGGCTCAAAGCAATTTGGATGCTAATCACATCAACACTCTTGAAGAAGAACAAAGGCCATACATATGTGATTTAGATTGCTGTGAATGGTACAAAGATATCATTGGATACTTACAAAATCTCTTACTTCCTTCTAACATGGATGACCACAAAAGGAGGACTGTCAAATTACATGCTCTGAGATATGTGATCATTAAAGAAGAATTATGACAGAGAAGTAATGAGGGTGTCTTGCTGAAATGTGTTGACCCTCAAAAGGCTAATGATCTGTTGCAAGCAATTCATGAATGTGTGTGTGGTGGCCATTACATGGCCAAGACTACTGTACATAAGATATTGAGGTCTAGATTTTGGTGGCCAAGTATTTTCAAGGATGCACATTCCTTTGTCAAAAAATGTGATGCTTGTCAGATATTTTTAGGAAAGTTGAAATTCAGTGGAAATTTGCCTCTGAGCCCTGTAAGTGTGGAAGCCCCTTTTCAAAAGTGGGGCATGGATTTCATAGGAGAGATCCCAAACAAATCTAGTGGGGGGCACTCCTATATATTGGTTGCAACTGATTACTTTACAAAGTGGGTGGAAGCCATTCCCACTAAAAAAGAAACCAGTAAAGTCGTTATTGTTTTCCTGATGCAAAATTTGCTGATAAGGTTTGGATGCCTTGAAGTTTTAGTTGTAGAAAATGCTTTTTGTTTCAGATCTGAAGAATTTGTTAGCTTTTGTTTACAATATGGTATAAAAATTTCATACTCTACTCCTTACCATCCTCAAGGAAATCATCAAGCTGAATCAAGTAACAAAGCTTGATAATTTTTTTGAAGAGAGTCTTAGATGCAAACAAGAAGGCATGTGACTCAAAACTACAACTAGCTTTGTGGGCTGATAGAGTGACAATCAAGAAGGCTATAGGGTGTGCTCCTTTTGATTTAGTGTATGGTATCCATGCTAGGTTACCACAAAATAACTTGCTACATATGTACAAGTTCATCCAGTTATATGATGATGATCAAGATGATGAAATGAAGATCAGATTACAAGACTTGATACAACTAGATGAATCAAGGAGGGAAGCACATGATACAAATTTGACATCTCAGCTTAAATATAAAAGTTTGTATGACAAGAAAACCATAGTCAGAAGTTTTCAAGCTAATGATTTGGTCTTGATGTGGAATGCTAGACTTGAAGATAAAGGTAAACATAGCAAGTTTGACCCTATTTGGTTGGGTCCATATTTGATCAGCCAAGCATGGACACCTGATTCATACATTCTTAACAACTTGATTGGAAACAAAATGGAATTGCTAGTTCATGGACAATTCCTCAAGTTGTACTTTTCTTAAGGTACTCTCATTATCCATGAACAATAGTTAGTTCCCCTTTCCCAATTGTGTGTTTGTTTTCCAATTGTGTGAGTAGGTTAGTTTTTTTGTTTCAGTAGATGGTCTGCTTATCCTAGAGTTTCTGAATTCTTTTCATGCCTACAAGAGGCATACATCCCCAGATAGAGCCACTATTGGCACTTCAAATTTTCAATACTTAAATCTTGTGAAATTTTTATAAATTTGAAGTGTGTATAGATGTTCATGAAATTGAGAAAAATTTTCTTCCAAAACCCACAAAAATCCTATAAAATTGTCAATTTTTCCTCAATATCCAGTAAGCCCTAGTTAAGAAGTAAACCTGAGAAAAACCCTAAATGTATGCCATTTTCAAGAAAACCCTAGGTCGCTCTGTTCATTCCTATTTGAGCATTACCTTTTTTGAAGTCACTTAAGTTCATAATAAAGCATGTGTTTTATTTTATTCACCCGTGGGGGTCATGTTCTTTAATTTTTCCTAAGTCTTCACGCCCGATAGGATTAAATTTTTCATAAGTCTAAATGCCTTATCTTTCTAATGTTTTCAGCTTTGATATTTCCTGGGCCCAGCTCTTTGACATCATCTCAATCCAATGGTCATCATATCTTCACATGGCTTTTGTTAGGGCTATGAGATCTTGAGACAACCATTGATCTTACTATCCTAACACGATGTTTCAACAAAGCAGGTCCACTGCCAAGTGTGAGTAGTTGGATTTTTCTCATTGGTCCACATGATGATTGTATGGCATTGCACAGTGGGGTCATTGTCAGAGGCTGCAGAGCTGTAAAAGATATGGGTCCCTATTGTCAGTTAGAGATGAGGTGGCAGTCTCTGACTAGTTCACGTGGTAATGAGTTAGATGTGTTGTCAGGAAGGCCCGATTGGTAACAAGGTGTGCTGGAAATTAAAGAACAATATGATCTTACGGTTGTCATTATATCATTGGATGAAGATACTCAATTTTTAAAGTCACGATATAGTGATGACCATTCGATCTTCTAGCTTGTCAGAGCTTATAAAAAGTGGGTCCTGTGTTAGAGGTGACTAGGCAATGAATGGAAAATGGTTGGTTGACAGGTGGCAGGACATTAGGCGGGCCCAGGGTTATCAAAGCATTTGGCAAATTGGTGATTGTCTCAATTTTTATGGTCTAAAGTTTAGTGGCTTTGTTAAGTTTTTGGTGGATCTGATAAAGTCCTCTGTGTTCGCTCATTCTCAGAATTGTTTAGCAGGGTTTTAAGTTTTTTGGCGAATACGCGAGTGTGTGTATTTGCGGAGTCTCAAAATAAGTTAGCAATGCCCTAGAAAATTTAGCAAATTGGTGAATGAAGGTTTTCACGCACTCAAAGAGTATAAGCCAAGGTTAAGAAAAGACTTAGTGATTTAGCGAAATGCTTTGTTCGCTGAATCATTTAATCAGGTCGTGGTTAAGAAATACATTTGGTGACTTAGAGAACCCTTCAGTTGCATATTCGACAAATGGATAGAAGGTTAAGTGTTTTCCGAGGGGTGGGATTACGTCGTGATTCATCATTGAGGTGTCAAATTTTGATTTGCCGAGTTGTATGGTAAGTAGGATTTGTAGAGTGGGCTCGAAAGATTCAAGTGAGATGCCAATATGGAGGATCTAATGGATGGCGTAAGATCTTAAAGGATCTGTCAGAGCTATGCGATTATGAGACTGTTGTCTGATCTAAAGCTTATGTAGAGTGGGTCCAACATGCTACGTAATGCCTATTCATTGTTGTTGTGCTTGATTTTCATTGGTCGAGAGATAAATGAGGTGGCAAAAGACTTTTAAAAGGCTCAGTTGACTGTTATAAGGTTATCGTGAGCTACTGGATGTGTCAGGAAGGAAATAGAATCGATGGTCACATTTTAAAATTGTCCTGTAACTGTTATATTTCAAATTTAAATCTTCTGTTAGGGTTTTTACCAGGGTTTTCTAAGTCGGTAAACCAGAAGTGACAGAATTAATAAATCAGTTTTTCCAGGGAAGTTACAAGTTGAAAGACTAAATAAAATTGAGGGATCAACGTATCCCTTAGAAGGTTCAGAAGAAGAAGCATCAAATAAAGAAGCAACAAATGGTAGTACTCCAAACCCTCAAAATCAAAGCTAACAAGGATGAGGGCATCAAACAGTTATCATGAGCACGGATATAACACCTGGAAGATTTTGAACTAACCTTGGGAGTTGATTACAAGACTTTGGCGCATATTTTAACAATCTATTTTGAAGATTTTGTAACAAGAAGACGTCCATTTAGGTATTTTGTCCTGTATGGTGGGTATTTTCTTGTGTTTTTTGAAGGGATCAGAAGCTTTTATGCAATCCTTATTCTATAAAAGGATTACTAGGATCAATTAAAAGGGACCGAGAACTTTATCAAATTGACTGATAAGTTACTTGAGTCTGGGATATCATAGACTGTATTATTAGGCATTATTTCTATAGAAGAACAATATTTTATGGTTCAAGTTATTTTTAGAAGGTTGCATTGTAAAGCATCTTGTGAGCATGATATAATATAGCATTTGAATAATATTCAAGATTTATATCTCTCCTTGAGTGTCTCTATTTGAGTTATGCATTGTTCCAATTCATTGCATGGATAATCTCTATGTGTATGTTTATATTTCTCATCTCTGATCCAGGATCAGATTAAATAAGCTTTGAATATAACATAAATTCTTTGAAGTTTTTATTAAGGATACACTAGTAAGTAGTGTGAATCTAGGAATCCTTTGATAAAATCCACCACAGGGTGATTAGTATTTTCAAAGGGAAAAGATCTTTCAAAGTTTAGTATATTTGTTCATGTATAACAATCTTGTAGTGGAGGTGTAGCCCAATGGATAAGACACTAGCTGACAATGGAGTTCTTCTCACAAAGATTAGTGCATAAAAAAGGTTCTTTTGATATTTCCATCTTTAAGCATAAAAATTGTCGAAATTCTTTGAATTGCAGTGATTTGCAGAATAAAGTACTACCTAGTGATAGTGAAAAATCTATGAATGAATGGTCATCATTTAGGTTTCTCTTATCATTCATCTATTACATTTAAATCCAGTCAGTGATTAGTGAGATAAGTTGTTTTATACTGGATTAGGAGTACCCTCGGTTTTTCAGAGCCATAAGTGCAGAGGGTAGTCTTGTCCCTATAGTTGGTCCAATAATCTCTAGAGCTAAATATTTGGATCTAACCAATCCTCAAAATCTGTAGATGTATTGGTTGCCTATTAGAGCATAAAGTCCATTTTGGGAACCAACACCATATTAGTCTTAATTTGTAGGACCTCATTATCAAGTATAACCTCTCTTCCTTCTACAATCTAAACTAGGGCTGAGCAATCTAGGTCTTGACCATGATATCGATCTTCACAATTCATTCTCAAAATATCCTGGTCATCTTCAAAAACCTGCCAATTTTCAACATTATCTGGTATACTAGGCCTAGTCTAAATTTTAACCTTGGAGACACTAGCAAATGTAATGTCACTAGGATTGATTGCTATATTTTCTAACAAATCAGCTATTTTATTGTTGCTCCTTTCCTTCCATACAATATTGAAGACATCAAAATATTCAATCCTATCCCAAATAGTATTTCTATATTATTTCAATCTCTTGTTCTTGGAAGCATATACTGATCTTACTTGGGACACAACTAACTTTGAATCACCCACAACCTTTATGCTTTTAATTCCATGCTTGTGTGCCAACCTCAATCCTATTAGTAGTGCCTCATATTCTTCTATGTTATTTGTACATGAGAAGCTCAATGTGAAAGAAAACTTGTAGGTATTTCCATTAGGAGAGCTGAGTAAAATACCTGCTCCTGAACCATCTTTGTAGTTTGCACCATCAAAGTACATCACCCAAAAATCACCCTTCTCAAATTTAGCATTTGCCTCCACAAAGATATATGGCAATATAGGCTCCCTTTCAAGCATAGTGACCTCTTCCCTAAAAGCATTGATGTCAATATCCATAAAACATGTAGTCTCATTGTCAATATTCCTTTCAATCATGTGGCACACTCTTGGCTCTCACTCAATCTTAATAAATTGATCATCAATCTTAAAATTTGCATAGGACAAATCACATTTGTCAACTTCCACGCATGGAAACACTCCACTTCCTAGATAGTAACATCCCATAATGAGGAGGGATATCCACCACCAAGACACTCATTGTCGAACTTTTATCGAGATAGGGTGCCAACCTATAGGGCATTGCATTTATGGTCCCAAAAACTAGTACTTCTCTCTGATCCATTGCACAACACCTACCTTGAACTATATCAAATTTAAGGCCCAACTTCTCCATGATTTTGAAAGTCATGATAGTATTTGAAGCACCTAAATCAATCATGCAATTCCTTAATTTCATTACATTCACAATGACACTTAGGAAGAATGGGTCTATGTTTTCAAGGCTAGCATTGAAAAAATTGTCTAAATATATAGGTGGTATTTGAGACACCATTCCTTGAACTTCCATTCATTTCATAACTTTAGCGTGGGGCTCATTTACATTACAAGTAACATTTTTATCAGGAACATTGTCTACCCATGTAAGAGCTTTGTCCTTATATTTAGGAATCCTCAATAACTCTGACAAAAGAATCTTGATATTAATCTTAGACAATACAGCCAACATGTCAATAGGGGCAAAGGAAGGAATCTCAATCTACACTACTTTAGTATCCTTTTATTTCTCTGATATATTAGTTGTAGCTGTTATTTTTAATTTCTTAGCTTTAGCCATTGTGTTAACCGGCTTTTCTACTTCCCTTTGATTATTTTTGTCATGAGCATTAGATATATTTTCAGCTCCAACACCCTTAGGTTCCCATTTCTTACCTCCTACATTTTTGAATTTCATTAAGGGGTCATCTCTTAATTTATTTCCAGTGGGCTCCTTGGAACTGGTATCTTTTATGAACATTCTTGTGACTTTTCTAGTAGCATCATTTGTTTTCATATTTCTTATTTGTACTTGAGCTACCATTTCTACAATGATCCTACCATTTTATTCTTTTGAAGGTCTTCTTAAATTTACTAGCTTTGAGGAAGAGTTCATGTTGCATGTCCTTTCATCAATGTCCTCATTGTTAGAAAATACTTCCTGATGGAACAAAACCCTTTTTTTTTTTTAGGCACACATCAGTTTATTCACCACTATCAAAATCATATTCATATCCCAAATATGAAGATTCCATGTTACATCCAATGTTGTCATGGGTTTCTTCTTGATTAGGTTTATCTGAACCATCATCTTGATATGCAACCATAGACTATGCAACCACACAAAACTCTACAAAATGAGGAGACTGGAAAGTAACACACCATGGTGTGTCCTCCATTGAATTCATAAAAGCCTTTTATAGAGGATCAGGGACAAATCTGTCATTGTTTCCTGTTTTAGTAGGGACAATAGGTTTTCCATCCTTCCATTGGGTGTTATAGGGGTAATTTTGCAGTCTACTCTGCCTATTGAAATTATTGTTGAATTGAGGCTTTTCATTAGTAGGAACACTATTATTCCTATTTGAAGGTGCTTTCAAATCCTTTAGTTCATTCAACACTTTATAAAACTTATCTTCCTCTTGCTTCTTATTTCTGATATTTCTCTCATTATCCCTTTTGTATTTTTTATCCCCAAACAACTTAGGGTCATCTCTTTTTCAACCCAATCTCCTTGATATTTTCATATTGTTTTCAATATTTATGGCAATCCTAAAAGCATCTCTGAGAGTTCTTGGTTCTTTGTCCCTCAGTAAGTATCCCATTTTTCTATCAAAAGCATTGAAATATGTGGTTAAGAAAACATTGTCATCTAACCTCATGACTTGAAACAATTTATGCATACCTTTCTGAAATCTCATGTTGAACTCAGTTGCAGTCTCATTCTGATTTTTCCTTATGGTATTAAATTCATTCAACATAAAATTGGCATTAGGCCTATCACCATATTGTTCCTTGAAGCATTTCTCAAAGGAATCCCATAGGTCAATACATCTATCAGGGAGTCTTTTGAACCAATCTCTAGCATCTTCCACCAAAGACTAAACAAACAATTTCATGACCATATTCTCATGTTCAACCTCATCGTCATTTAGCACATCGACAAACAGCCTAAGGTGTTCTTCACAACTAATGGCATTATTACCAGCAAATTTAGGTATCTTGTCTCTTATATTAGTTGGGAAAGCATTGGGGTAACCTGGTATTCCATCCAAGATAATTTTTATATACCCCTCTAATTGCATAGGTCTTCTTTGAATTCTTGAACTAATGTTCCTACTAGAATTAACATTTACATTTCCATCTAAATGTACACTTGACTACTGTTTAGAGTCAACACTTATCTTGGTAGATGAAGTGAGAAATGGATTATGAGCAGTACTACTACCAAGTGGAACAACATTAGAAGTTGTAGATGGCATACCTATGTCAGTAGCAGATGGTCCAGGGGTACTTGCAGATGAAGCCTTCAAGAACTTAATTTTCCTTTTTTTTCTGCAATGGAGGCCTCCATTTCAGCCCTCTCTAATTCTCATGCAAGATCATCATCTTCCTTTCTTTTCTTTTCCATCTCTACATCTTCATTTGAAATAGGTGGTGGGACCTTTGGTACTACCTTTGGCTCATTTATTTGAATCCCCACCGTCTTTTGTTTTCTCTTCTCATTAACGATAGCAATAGGTTTGGTAACTACACATTCATTTTTATCTTTAGGTAAAGAGGCATAGCTCTAAATCTATCTAATCACAGGGCCCTCCTTATCAAATTCATGGTCCTACAACAAAAATTCTCTATCACTTCTTAGAGCATCAAGATCACTAAAAACATCATGCTGTAAATTTTTAGGAGCAGAAGCAAGCATCTTGTTTCTCTCTTTTAGCTTGTTAATCTTTCTAAGCAGAGACTCTCTTTCTATTAATGCATTTATTTTTTTAGCCTCTCTTTCTTTTTGTAATCTCTTATATATGGCATCCTGCTCTGCCAACTATAACCTTAATGCACTCAGGTCATTTGGGTCTATCATAATGTCCTCAGAGCTTGATGACACATCCACATCAGTAAGATTTTGATATGGGAAATGAACTCACCTTGGTCCCATTGGTGGCCTTCTGAACATATCCTCATTAGGATCTAAATCTAATCCAAACCCCATTTCTCTTGCTTGCACATCCTGATCTACAGGATATGAATCTTTGTCTTGAAATAATTCCTCTGGGGTATCGTAAAAACTATCACCAAAGCGGCCACTGTTAGATTTAGAACTTTTATATTGTGAATCTTCCACATTAGAAGATGCATGTGGTGTTCTATTTCTGGCATTACTTTGTTCTCTTATGGGAGAACTAGTAGACTCTCCATTTCTTCTGATCCAACTCTTCTTTTCTGATCTAGGTAACTGCTCCAAAATAACCTTTGGATTTTTCTTGACAAAAGACCTAGTATTTCTTCTTTTTTCCATGATTTTTAATTTATAAACACTGGTTCTAACCATTTGAGTCACCACCCACCTTTAATGGGAAATCTTATGAAATGAACCTTGAGAGGCCTTAACAAAAATACCAAAACAGGAGAAACACAAGAATCTGTAGAAATTTCTTTTATCTCTGGACTCTCCCCAGTAGCTCGTCACCATTTTGTTGGTTCCTTTTCTTTCTACTTGCAGATTTACACTATGATTAACAAACTAATGTCACTGACTCTATCACCACTCCAAATTTCGCAAGGAAAAGGGCCAATTAACAAGGATCAACAAGGGTCCTCCTACACTTTGAGTCTAATTCTAAGGCGGGTATACCTTTGACTCACTTCTTGAAAGGAGTCACCAAATATTATGTGTTCATACTCTTTACAAATTGACTAAAAGATTTTATCATTTATATTTTTGATTGATGATGATGAATTGTTTTTGGAGAACATACCAATTTCTTACCCTAGGGCACAGAGGCACTAACAACATATATCAGTTGAGATCTTAATTCCAACCCACCCAAATCTAGAATAAGTGCTTTGCCTATTATTCCTCTCAAATATTATACCTAGACATCAAATTTTGGTTGAGCCATGGATTCTCTAAAATTACCTTTAAGGATTTAATCTTGACTTTGGTAGAAACTCAAAGATAATTTCACAATATACTTTGTATACCTTATACTAACTCACTTTGTGATGCTAATATATAAGAATATAGGATCAAAATAAGAAGACATACATAAGTTTAATACTAGATTTCAAGTGCATTTCATTAGGATATCAGAATCAATACATTGTAGGATGACAAAATACTAAGGAAGTAAAACTCAAACTCTAAGCTCTCCTTGTTCGATTGCTCAAGTGACAATCAACAACCACTTTCTACTTATGATAGACAACAATATATAGTCACTAGCTACCTTTGAATCCTTTGAAAAGGATGCAAAAAGTTTTAGAAAACTAGGACAGAATTAGGGTTTCAACTACCTCACCAACTAGATTCAATTAGAATTTACTGCAAGGGAGAAAACCAAGCAATCGTGCGCAAATCAAATCCAAAAATGATCTTCATTAATGGCACTATCCTTGATTGGCATGCAAAAGACTAGAAATCCATCAAGATTACCCTCTACAACACCTAACTATGATGCAACTTGAAAGGCCATCTCACCCACCACCATGGAGAAAACACCCTCTGTAGTCAATCATACTTCATACATACTGTACTAGTGAGTGCAAAGTCATACCATGTAGATCAGCCATCAAAACATTGAATTTTTAGTCTTTTTGTCACTGAGAAACCCTTAAAATATTTGAATTTTAGGTGGCAATGGTCAATCAGCCAGTTTAAAACATGGTCATCAATCTCATTCCTTTTCCCAGTAGATCAGGCGGTCCAAATAATTCACAACAATCAAAGGGGCTTTTCAAAACAACCTCACCACATCAACAACATTGCAACAAATTAAAATTACGCACATCAGCATGTATTTGACAATGGACCCACCGCGTCGTCGACCTATAGCTTTGGAAAGAATCAACATTTGTCAAATGATTGGAAAGGAGAAAATATTGCCTCACGATCATGCAAAAAAGATTGATTAAAAAGGTATCTGACTCTCAGGCCCCATCGACAAATTCCATGTCACCAAACCTATGGCCAATCAGGAACAAGCACGTCTGAAACGCCTGACAATGGACCCACCTGTCAGTAGCCACTACCTCATAGAAGATCAGATGGTTGTCAAGATGCCATGATGGTTAACATTCAAGCACTTTTCCTTTGCGGCAACGCGACAACTATAGATTATGATTGCACTTTAACCGCTTCCAAAATGAAACCACCAAACAAAACACTAACTACCTGCCAAGTTGCTGAAGGTTAAGGACCTAACCATCAGGGTTGCGCGAACTTGTGACTGAGGAAAACATCAAGTCTTTGAATAAAAAGCTTAACCACTCAAAATCCCAAAGATCAAGTGACCGTAGCCATGAAGAACTGGGTCCCACATAGTCGCAATAGCGCACATAGAAAATGTCAATGTCAGAAACTAGCTACGAAGAGGCACAAGGTCAAAAACAACAGGGTTTTCACTTAAAACCAAAATGACATCAAAGAAATAGAAAACATCGAGGGTTTTATGACTGATACAACTTTGGAACCTTGCAACATAAGCTATCTCCTGGAGATCTTCAAACAACGATATCTCACTGGTTTCTACCCTTCAGGACATGCGCCCTTAACCCAACCCTAGAAACTCAATAATCTATCACATGCTAAGGGTGTGAGCCAAGAAACATCATATACTTAGGTCACAAGTTAAAAATATGTCACAGCTAGGGCATGGTAGCTCACCTGGATTTTTTTCATATTAGACCATGCACCCTGGACTAAAGCATACTGACATGAAAAACAACCCCTAGAAAAGGGTGCAAATGATGAAAAATTTTATATCATGCGCGCACATAAAAATAGGCTTGCAGGCTGGGTGGGACAATTTGAGGAAAACTATAAGGATAAAACCAATTTCATAGGGTTTTTATATTGATAGGAAAATGGTCTAAAAAAATAGTTACATAATAATTTATCAAAGAATCAAGTAGGTTTATCTGATAAAAACATGTAATAATAAAAATATTGAAACAAATCCAAATAATGATTGGTCAATTAAAAATAAATTAATCACTATTTAATGCACTACACTCTGATATAGTTCCTCTGGCTAGAACTAACAAGTAGTACTTACATTTAAACATTTTTTTTAATTATAAAGAAAGGAAGAACATTGAAATAGTTTTCATTCTTATCTTCACCAGCTTCACTACCCTATTTTATTTTGCTAGTTATAATGTTTGATGGCTAAGGTAGATCTTATTCTCTCCCAATCGAAAATATATTTGACCTCCATTATTTTTATCATATCTTAACTCTACACTTATCCTCCTTAATATTTTTCTACTTAAGAATAACACTCAAATCTTTGTTTTTTCTGTATATTCTCCTCTTTTATTGTAGGAAAGCCATATCATCATTTTTGGAAACTGAGGTTTGCAAGGATTGTCAATGGATTGTTTTCTAGCTATCCATATATTGTCACAACAAAGAGTAGAGAAAAGAAGAGACAAAATAAAATGACATAACATCCCCGTGAAATGCCTTTCTTTGAGCCGTTGTCATCATAGGAGCCTTCCTCTTCAATTACATCACACTAGGGCCACCATTTGTTGTTGGTCTTCCCTAGGGGTTTTAAGGTTCCCAAACAATCTATTGGCCCAGGAGATGTGTGTTAGGAATAGTCCCAAGAGATAACTAAGGGGGGTGGGGAGAGGGGGGTGAATCAGTTATCTACAAGTTTCAATTCTTTATCCAATTAAGTATACTTGAACATAAAGCATAAACACAATGAAAGAATACATGAACACAACACCAATATTTTGGTTACGGGGAAACCCAAATAGGTAAAAACCCCAGTGGGAATTGACACCCACTAATATTATGTACTAGTGTATTATGATCCTTGCTAGAAGATCCTTAGCCCTGTTAGGAGTTTCTTTACAATATATTTAGTACAGTAGACCTGGTCAAGGGTCAGATCCTGTTATGAGTCTTTTACAATAGTCCCTGTTAGGGGAGAGGACGCACTGTCCAAGAGCACACTGCTCAAAGGGGTGAAGGCTACCACCTTCTATTTAACAGATACACACTATATTTGGATCTTGGTGAACTACGCTTTGACCTACTATTTGGATCAGTTCCAATGTATAGCACATAAACTTTACTTGGTCACATAGACCTTCTTCTAATGGTTTAGCACTTCACACACTCTACTCTACTCTACTTTATCAACCATCAACCACACTCAAGAAATCATAAATGACCGTCTATAAATATCTTTCCTCCAAATGAAATAATCAAGTCAACCTATTAGAACCACCTTGAAATCATATTAGAGAAACCATGACAAAATCTAATAATAATTCAATCGGCTCTACTAAGCACGCAACACATGTTGGGACCTGTCCAATAAGATAATTGTAGATGCACACTACACACTATTGGCTCTATCAAAATAGCTATATCTTTCTCCTCAAGCTGAATTACTTCATGCACTCTTAAGAAAACATCAATAACTCTTCTCTAAGCTTAACTCCAAGGGTGCATACCCAAAAGATAAGCACAACTCTAGAACCAATAAAATCTCTGTCAGCTCTTCTGAATAAACATGGGAAACTGCTACTGGAAAATAGAGACTACATAAATTCACTTCTACTAAATATCAGACTATGCATCCATGAATGGAACATTACTAACATGTCTCCATCACATATCTAAGGGTGCAAGGCTTCATGACAACTGTACAGACAACCATACTCAAAACACTATCTGTTACTCTATCAAGAACACTGTTGATATAAACTATAATATAGCTGACTGTACTAGAAATCAACCTCTGTGTCCATGATATCATGTCCATGTAACATATACTAAAAGCTTACTATATAAGACTTCTATGCATGCTACTTTCCATATGTTTTCATCAATGAAAAACATACAGTCAGTACTGGCCTGCTAGCAAATCTCCAACAATTTCCCCCTTTGCCATTGATGGCAACATGTGAAATAAAAAACCACCACCAACCCAAATGAACATTTCTTTTATAAAATTCTACATTTCCTCTTCAAAACTCCCCCAAAGATGAATCCTCCATTTGCTGCAATATTTTCAATATTCTTCATTTCCTCAGTTGAGCTACTGTCATAACTGAATACTACTCCCCCTTAGTATATTACTTATGTTTTTCATGACTATATATTACTCCCCCTTTGACATCAATGGAAAAGAGCACCATTGATTTTAAGCACCAGTACTACTCCTAAGGTAGAGTAGTCAACCTTTAATTAGTCCCTAAGGACTTATGCATTTCCTTCTTTCTTCTAGGCGGAATCAAAGAAGGGAATTACTCCCAACTTCCCCCTGAGATACTCAAAAGTATCCTTTGGCAAGGGCTTTGTGAATATGCCTACCAACTGATCTTTGGTACTCACATAGTCTAGCTTGACTTCTTTCTCTACCACTTTCTCTCTTAGGAAGTGATACTTGATCTCAATGTGCTTTGTCTTTGCATGCATCATAGGGTTCTTTGACATATTGATAGTGCTAGTGTTATGACAGTGAATAACAATAGGATAATCAATCTGAATTCCAAAATCCCTTATCATCTGCTTGATCCAAATAATGGTAGAAAAATTCAAGGCTGCTACAACATATTCTTCTTCTATTGTTGATTGAGAAATACAATTATGTTTCTTGCTTGTCCAAGTGACAAGTCTATCACCAAGAAACACTACTCCTGATGTACTATTTGTGTCGTCAACACATCCTACCCAATCTGCATCAGTGTACACATGAAGCTCAAAATTTTTTGAATTAGGATACCATAGACCATAGTCTATAGTGTCTTGCAAATATTTGAATACCCTTTTTACTGCCATGAGGTGACTTTGTTTAGGCTCTACTATAAATCTTCCAACTATGCCAACTGCATTTGAGATATTAGGTCTAGTTTGAGTAAGATAGATAAGTTTTCCAATCATAGACTTGTACAATGTTATATTTACTACTAGTGAGTCATCTTCATTTGTAAGCTTGCATCTAGTAATCATAGGAGTCCCTACTGGCTTGCAATCATCCATCTTGAAATTATTTAATATTTCTTTCACATACTTGGACTGATTAATGAAAATACCTTTTTCTGTCTACTACACATTCAATCCTAAAAAATATTTGATAGGACCAATCATACTCATCTCAAATTCATTTTTCATCTCCTTATCAAATTCAGCACTAAGTTTGTCATTACCTCCAAAGATAATGTCATCAACAAATATTGCTACAAGTAGTAAACCTTCTAATGTCTCTCTTATGAATAGATTATAGTCTACTACTCCTTTCTTGAATCTAATATTAGTTAGATATCCATCAAGTCTTTCATACCAGGCTCTAGGGGCTTGCTTAAGTCTATAGAGGGCTTTCTTCAATCTGTATACCATATCAGGTCTATCTGATAAGGTGAATCCTTCTGGCTGCTCAATGTATACTTCTTTCAGTTCTCCATTCAAGAATGCTAACTTGACATCCATATGATAAACTTTGAAGTTTTTTACTGTAGCATAGGCTAGAAACAACTTAATAGCTTATAATCTACTCATAGGTGCAAATGTGTCTGAATAATCAATGCCTTCTCTTTGTGCATATCCTTTACATACTAATCTTGCTTTGTTTCTTACGACTATACCATCTTCATTTATCTCATTTTTGAATATCCATTTTGTTCCAATCACATTCTTATCACTAGGTCTTGGGACCAATTCCCAAGTGTCATTCTTGATAATATGATCAAGTTCTTCTTTCATAGCATCATGCCAATTTGAATCATTATAAGCATCTTCAACACTTAAAGGTTCAATCTAAGATAGTAAACATACTGCTTCATTGCTAGCTAAGTTCTTTTCTTGTGATCTTGTTAAGACTTTTCCACTCTGATCTCTAATGACGTCTTCCTTGGAATGGTTTCTAGATGTAAAATTTGGAACTTTAGGTGATGCTAACTTATCAGCCTTAGGATTTTCTTCTTGACTTGTCTCAGGGTCATTGAATAACACATCAATATTGTCAAACATTTCTTCAATAACTATCTCACTAGTGGAGGGTCTAGGTTCTTCTTCAATCA
Source organism: Chamaecyparis obtusa (assembly GCA_027943335.1). Taxonomy (NCBI): domain Eukaryota; kingdom Viridiplantae; phylum Streptophyta; class Pinopsida; order Cupressales; family Cupressaceae; genus Chamaecyparis; species Chamaecyparis obtusa. The sequence goes on along the minus strand of BSBK01001836.1, from coordinate 595,615 downwards.
TGGGTGAGTAATCATGATATCTTTCTTGAATCATGAAATTTTCATCAATCTTAACATGGGAACTTTCAATGATCTTTTTCAATCTTAAATTAAAACATCTATCAGCTTAACTTTTAGTAGAGTAACCAAGGAAAATACCTTCATCACTTCTTGCATCAAACTTGCCTACTGCTTCATCCCTCTTGATGTAGCACTTTCTTCCAAATATTGTGAAGTATTTTACTATGGGAACATTACCAAACCATATCTCATATGGTTTTTTGTCAGCGCCAGGTCTCAATTGAATTCTATTGATGGTGTAGACTTTTGTATTGATCACATCTCTCCAATAGGTGTGTACAACTTTTCTTTCTATCATAATGGTGCACACTGTATCAAGGATGACCCTATTACTTCTCTCTACAATTCCATTCTACTGAGGGGTTCTAGGTGCACTTAATTGTCTCTTTATGCCATATTTTTCACAGTACTCATAGAATCTATCAGAGGTTAATTCTCCTCCTCTGTTCGATCTCAAACATTTTATCTTTAGTCCATATTCATTCTCAACCTTGGCTTTAAATATTTTGAACTTCTCAAATGCTTCTGACTTGTCTTTCAAGAATGCAAACCACATCATCCTAGTATAGTCATCAACAAACAAAATGAAATACATTTCACCATTGTATGATCTTGTTTGAGTTGGACCACATAGGTCTGTATGAATCAAATCTAACTTGTTCTCTGCTGAATTGTGCTTTCTCCTGAATAAATTTCTCACATGCTTTCCCATCACACATTCCCTTCATATAGTATCAACTAGCTTTGCTATGCTTGGTAGATCTCTTACCACCTTTACATTGCTTATCTTTACTATGTTATCAAAATTGATATGACATAGTCATTTATGCCACAACCAACTGTCATCAAATTTAGCAACAAAACAACTTGCTTTTGAATTGAGTTGGAAAACATTACCTCTTTTCTTTGAGCCTAATGCAATCATAACACCATCCTTGTTGTTAATGATGCATCTGTCATCTTTGAACTCCAACTGATAGCCTTTTCCAAGTAACTTTCCAACACTGAGAAGGTTATGTTTCAAACCATCAACATATAGAACATCATCAGTACTATTCTTTCCATCCAAGGTGATGGCTCCTCTACCAACTATATGTTTGGGAGTGTTGTCTCCAAATCTAACCATGCCACCATTGTATTTGTCTAGATGAACAAATATGTTTTGATCACCTGTCATGTGATGTGAATAACCACTATCTATAATCCAGTCTATCCTTATATCTACTTGGGAAATTAATGCTAGCTCTTGTTCCTCTTTCTCATCTTTATGATTCATCCTTTTATTCATTTTTTCTATGATAGCAATAAATCCAATTTCTTCTTCACTAGATTCATCATCACAAACTCCATCTCTAGCATAGTAACATTCCTTAGAGTACTTAGGCTTGTAATCATTTTTGAATTTTATAGCTCTAGTGGGACAATTAGATGCAAAGTGACCTATCTTGTTACATGAAAAGCACTTAAATGGTAATTGACCTTCATATTTTCCTTTTCCTTTCTTTTGTCTTTTTCCAATCATAGCAATGAAATCATCTAGTGTTTTCTCTTCATTATCATCATCAAAATTACTTGAAGTGTTTGCAGATTTCTTACCATGTATTGTTGCTTTGAAGGCTGTCTCACTTTTAGGTTCTATCTTCAACCTTGAAATCTCAAAAGCTAAGATTTTTCTGATCAAGGTTTCCCTTCTGAAATTTAATGTAAGCTGCATGGTCTCATAAATGATGTTAATCTTTTTTTTATATTCTAGAGTGAGAGTAGTCATCAATTTGTCCATAATGTCTTCTTCTGAGATTTTTCCACCATTGTTCTTGATTCTAGCAACTGCTCCATTGATCCCTTGATTATAAGCTCTGATGTTTTCTTTAGGAAATATCTCTAATGCATTGTATCTTTTCTTCCATGTCTTTCTATGAGCATCATTTTCTTGTTTGTCTCCTTCAAACATGTCTTCTAGGTGCTTCCATATTTTGTGAGTTGTATCTACTTTCTTTAATTCTGAAAACTCACTATTAGATAGGGCATTGTTAAGGGCTTCTTTGGCTATTGTATTTTGATGACACAATTCCTTTTTCTTTTCAGTAGCATCATCCTTTGCAAGGTCTTCTAAGGTAGGGATCTTGACTTCTTTGATAGTTACATTAAAAACTTCAAACGCAAGGCATTGCAAATGAGTCACCATCTTGTTCTTCCAATAAAGATAATTCTCTCCATCAAACTTAGGACTTTCTTTTCTAAAAAATACCATCTGATCAACCTCAAGCTGTTAAACTTTCTCTTCGAGGCACTTGGCTCTGATACCAATTGTTAGGAATAGTCCTAAGAGATAACTGAGAGAGGGGGGAGATGAATCAATTATCTACAAGTTTCAATTCTTTATCCAATTAAGTATACTTGAACATAAAGCATAAAAACAATGAAAGAACACATGAACACAACACCAATATTTTTGTTACAGGGAAACTCAAATAGGTAAAAACCCCGGTGGGAATTGACACCCACTAATATTTTGTACTAGTGTATTATGATCCTTGCTAGAAGATCCTTAACCCTTTTAGGAGTTGCTTTAAAATATATTTAGTACAGTAGACCTAGTCAAGGGTTGGACCCTATTATGAGTCTTTTACAATAGTCCATGTTAGGGGAGAGGATGCACTGTCCAAGAGCACGCTGCTCAAAGGGGTGAAGGCTACCACCTTCTATTTAACAGATACACACTATATCTGGATCTTGGTGAACTACACTTTGAATTTTTATCTAGATTAGTTCCAATGTATAGCACACAAACTTTAATTGGTCACATAGACCTTCTTCTGATGGTTCATCACTTTGCACACTTTTCTCTACTCTACTTTATCAACCATGAACCACACTCAAGCAATCACAAATGACTATCTATAAATATCTTTCCTCCAAATGAAATAATTAAGTTGGCCTATTAGAACCACCTTGAAATCATATTAGAGAAACCATGACAAACTCTAATAACAATTCAGTCAGCTCTACTAAGCACACAACACATTCTAGGACCTGTCCAATAAGATAATTGTAGACACACACTACACACTGTCGGCTCTATCAAAATAACTGTATCTTTCTCCTCAAGTAGAATTAATTCATGTACTCTTAATCGAACATCAATGACTCTTATCTAAGCTTAAATCCAAGGGAACATACCCAAAAGATAGTCACAACTCCATAACCAATAAAATCTCTGTTGGCTCTTCTAAATAAATACAAGAAACTGCTACTGGCGAATAACAACTGCATAACTTCACTTCTACTAAATATCAGACTATGCATCCATGGATGGAACATTAATAATTACTAACATGTCTCCATCATATATCTAAGGGTGCAAGGCTTCATGAAAACTGTATGAACAACCATACTCAGAACACTATCTGTTACTCTATCAGGAACACTGTTGATACAAACTATAATATAGCTTAATGTACTAGCAATCAACCTCTGCATCCATGATATAATGGTGATATCATTTACATGCAACATATACTGAAAGATTACTATTTAAGACTTCCACGAATGCTACTTTCCTTATGTTTTCATCAATGACAAACATACAGTCAATACTAGCCTACTGGAAAATCTCCAACAATGTGCAAGTGAAACTGAAGGAGTGGTGTGAGGGACAAGTGGCTAGGGAAAATATGCCTTCCTTTCTCACTCAACTAAAAATAGGTACCCAAAATAACTCGAATAGAAAAGAAGAACTTATGATTTGGGGGCTTTGGCTTAGGTCTAGCCTAAAGTGGAGAGGGGGGAAAATCACATAACAGAGCAAAGAGAAAACCCAAATAACATAACAGAGAAAGGGAGAAAACATTTATGAAAAATACCCACATTACAAAAACAAAACAATATAATAGATCTATTGCCAGTTTGCAACACAGATCTTTCTAAGGTGATTGAAGTAGCATCTCGCTATCTTAACAATGAACCATAGTGCACTAGAATGGGCTAGGGCATATAAAATGCAAGATATGGCATTGTTCCTACATATAGCCTCATCAAAATACCAATTAATCAACTTGTGACTTCCCACCATGCCCATGATAGCCCCTCTCGTGATCTTATAACTGGATTCGGAATTGATTGCAGTGGCTGCTGCTATTTTCTAATGAATAGAGTGGTAGTTGTTCAACAATAGATCAATAGACAATGAGTTGAGGGTGTTGAGATTGGGGGCAGCTATGCTCCCAACAAAATGCACCTTGAATCAATTTTTTTTTTTCAAATCTACATTTTTTGGTGATTTTTTTTAAAACTTTTTGGATGTTTTTTATTCAAAACATGTAGATCATGAAGAACATAAGCTAAAAATTTCACAAAAATCTATTGTGTTTTCAGATTTTTTAAATTTGGTCAATGGTGCATTTTGTCTGGAGGATAGCTGTGTCCGTTGAGATTAGGGAATGAAACTATATTGTACTTTATGACTAATTTTTCTATTGTCATAATTTGAGACAATTAAAAATAAAAAATTATAATTTAAATATAAAATATGTATCTAAGACAAAATTAACATTTTGTCTTAAATTAACGTCTTAATCACCTAAGTTGTGTAGTAGTGTCATATGTAAAATATTATGCAATGCATTATCCTAAGTAAACTTAAGTAAAGTATGATTAGGAATATTTAATTACACCAACACTAATCATATACCTCGAAAGAAGGGAATGACATGTTGAGAGAATCATCAAGATAACTTGGAGTGTTGTCATCATTGAATACCCATTGAGAGGCCTAGTTGTTACATCCATACTATCATTTACTAGCGAACAAGTTCCAATTTTGTAACAAACATGTTTTGGAATTGATGTGTCAAAGACTAGAGAATATGTAGGAGAGAATGAATGAAAATAAGCTTGAATACAATGAATTTATGATCAATAAATGTGGTTGTGCTCTAAATTTGCAATAATGAAGGGACACAATTAATGCACTACAAGGAAATGTGTTGGTTGATGGTAAATAAAAAATGTGGTCAAGTCTTTTTGAATTGTGACCACATGATTGAATGCCATGTGACCATCATCGTAGTTTTAAATAGTACACTAGGTATCTTGACGGGGTGGATTGTTGCACATTTTGATTAGTGCACCAAAATTGCTAAAAATAGATACCTTGGACATCAATGTTATTTGCATGTTTAAATCTTATTCCAATATGAAATTTTTAAATATTTTAATAATATCTAGTCGAAGACCTATGTGGACAAGGTGTAAAGTTTTTTTAGGCCTATGTGGTACTCTCGTGGAACCATGAAGTTAGGGTGCACATATATTGACATCCCTCACCTATTTTCTCTTTCATTGTTTTAGTCCAGGGTTTTAGAAAAGGTAAAGGGTCCCATAATTTGTGACACAACGAGTGTAAAATGTTTTTTATGGTTTTTCTAAATTTCAAGTGTAAAATTAGATGAGTGCATCTAATGCACCACTAGGGAACTCAGGAGAAATTAACCTAAAACCTATTACTAAGTTTACTGAATAATTTTTTTCTTTAAGAGTTTACAATCAATAATAAATAAAAAAGAAGAAGAAATATAACATAAGACAATGTATATTCATAAATGTAACTCATTAACAAATTACAAGTCTCAAGGGCTCCATGATGTAGAATTATGTATAAGTTATCTAATCTACTAAGTACAATTCCAACACATAATCACATGATATATCTTAGGTTCATTCTAAAACCAAAATTAAATTATTCCTAATCATTTACTTAATCATATTGGAAAAAACACAAATCATAAAGTACACTAACACATTCATTTCTACTGAATAATAAGATACATTCATTGCATCAATAAAGTTAAGGTACTTACAATAAGATACAAACTGATACATCATAGACTTCAAGATAATACATCTTCCACTACACATGTCATAGGGAAAACAATAATACAATACAAGTACATATATATCTAAATCACTTTTATTGACCAATACATAAAATGGAATGCAAGATCTACATCTCATGATAAATTCTCCAAGAAAAGAACAAGAAGATAGAAGCGGCATTGAGGATCATCTAAGAACAAAATCATGAATGTCAGATCTCAATGGTAATAGAATCACTACCACCCGACCATGTGGAGCCAAGAAGTCCACTCTCATCATGCTGATGATGTAACACTAGGCATCATTAAAGGAAACAACTAAAAAGGAAAGACTAATGCAATGGTACACATGATAAAATGGTAATAAGTGGTTACAATGTTATCAAGTATAAATGATCATGACACAAAATACATGTACCAACTATAATGTAGGAACCTAGGACACATATAGGGAAGTGGCATCACATAAGTCAACTCTAAGGTCATTTGGTAGTCTCTCTAGACCCTGGCCCCCTAGTGGCTCTATGTGGTATCAATAGTCTTTTCATACAGACTTGAGGAAAACCAATTATGCCAGACCTCAACATCTCTCTAGATGGGAAAACATCTTCTTCCACTCCCATCCTAGCCTATACTAGCACTTAAGGCATGGGTAAGGCACAATTATCTTTTTAATATTTTCTCTCAATAAATTTATTAAGTTATCACTTATTAAGTCAACTTACAAAGGATACCCATGCAACCACTATAGGGCTTCAACACCTCCAAATTAAGTCACTTCCCTTCTATTCTCCTAGATAACCTACTATAATGCTCCCAACAAAACAACCAAAGAGAAGGTAAAACTGAAACCATAAAATACTTCTCGTAAATCATTAAGTCGATAATTTTATCAAAGTAAAGTTATGGAGCATAATCAAGGACAATACATCCTATACAAGGACCAAAATAGTCCACTCCATAATGGACATCTCAATAAACCAAATACCAAATTCTCATAATCTCATTTCACAAAATTAGTGGTTATCAATAGCATCAAGAACATCTCTCTCCAAACATGGAGTAAATCATAAATCAACAATAACATCTTTTAGATCGCAATACAAGAAATAAGGTGACCAAGTAAAATGACATCACGATAATGGTCATCACCTCATGTGGTCAAATAGAATAATGATCAAGACTTGTTAGAAAACACATGAGATCACTCACATATGCACCCACATAATATATGAATCATTTGTGACATAAAAAGGTTATAACATTTCCACAATATAGCCCAAAGTGTAAAATTATAAAACTATTAAAACAATTCAAGTCTCAAAGATGAAAATCCTTTCATAGAAAATTTCTCTACCCATGACAAACAAGCAATTACTAACAAAATAAAACCCCCATTATAAATACATCAATATATAAAAAATTTCATTTAACCACTTAACACAGTTAACATTAATTATAACACAAGATTAAATTAATTATTATTCAAACCTTATTGAATTATAAATTAATCAATTCATAAAGTAATCTCATTAAATCACAATCTAACTTTACATTAAATTATAAATTCAATTAACATAAAATAACATAACATAACATAAGGTTTGAATAATAATTCAATTAACATTAACATAACATAGCATAACCTTTGGTCACTATATAGCTGCTGACCTGATCACCCTGTCGAAGTCTCACCTTGTCTTTGGTCGCTTCTGTGTTAATGTCCCTATTAACAAGACTCTCCCTAATTTTGCTGCACGCTCAAGTCCAAATTGGGGAAATGGTCTCAGGCTATTATGCACAAGAATGCTACCCTATTCTATCAAGATTGTAAGTCTAAAGGGCACACAAGAAAGGATTATAGAGCGCCTAAGCCCCTAGAGCCAAAACTTAAGGGCATTGCTGCTCCTCCCTCCCCGAAGACCACCAATGCTGCTGGTTTGAAGAACAAGGTGGTTGTTACTCTGCCAACATAGGATGTTGCAGCCCAACTCAGGCTGGTTAAGCCCCCCTTGTTGGAGGAGGTTCCCTTGAGTATCCTATCGGAGGAGGGAGAAATACCTGGGGATGGAGTCTCCATTGAGAAGAGAATCAGTGCCCCTCATAGTGATAAGGTGAATATTCAAGACCAAGATGACAAGCCACCCTTGTGTAACACAAGACTAATGCTTGATACTACTTCGCTAGAACTGTTGGAGCACCCAATGATGGAGGTGGTTCTAAATCCTTGTGTTACTAATTTGCAACAGTCTGGATGCACTACCCCAGTGAAGCCAGTTGAGACTTTGAAAGGTGAAGATGGAGAATGGAAAACCCAACACAAGAAAATAAGGAACAAAAAAGTTGATGATGGTGTGGACAAAAAACCAGGATGCCCATTAGATAGGATAAGAAGACATAGGAGCACAACAAAGGAGATTGCTACTGGTAGGCAGAAAACCCTCGACCTCACACCCGAAGGTAAGAAATGATTGTTTTCTCCTAGAACATTCATGGGTTAAACAACCCACAGAAATAGCTAGCTGTTAAGAAATACATTATTGATTATAGAGTTGATATCCTACTTATCCAGGAAGTCAAAATGTCTTTTACCAACTTTGATTCTCTTCTAGGATGGCTATGGCCTAGAGCCACGTTCCATTATTTTGAGGCTAGTGGGGCTTCTAGAGGGATTTCTACTCTCTGGAACTAGTCTAAAGTTAAAGGAGATGCCCTTAGCTTCTCCCACCACCATCTTGCTATCATGTTCACTTCCAAGGAGGCTACCTGGCACTACTTTAATATCTATGACCCTAATTCCTGTTAGGGTAGAAAGGATGTTTGGGAGGAGCTCTCAGCCTCTTTCCTCTCCTTACAGGGTTCTAATGTTTTGGTGGCAGGGGATTTCAACTCCCCTTTGTATCCCTCAGAAACATGTGGTGGTCTTATGGACTACACTGATAGCATGGGGGATTTGTCCAACTTTGTTAGCTTGTATGGGCTTCAGGATGTTGATCTTAAAGGAAATCCGTTCACCTAGACCAACAACAAGAAGGGAAATTACCTGATTCGGGTTTAGTTGGATAGAGTCTTTATATCTTCATCTTGGGATTTGGAACCCTCCTGCTCTCTCACTACCCTCCCCAGGACCATCTCTGATCACAACCCTATGATGTTCAAGTGGGTGGAGGGGAAGCACTCCTACCCTGATCCCTTTAGATGTGAAATTATGTGGACCTCACACCCCAACTTCTGGGATAGGATCTAGCACTGGTGGTCTACACCGATCAAGGGTACTACTATGTTCAGAGTGGCCTCAAAACTAGAAATCATCAGGAGTGTTGTTAAAGGGTGGAGTAAAACTACCTTTGGAGACATCTTTTATAAAAAGAAGGCCCTGGCTCACAAACTAGAAATCCTCCAAGGGGAAATGGCTACTAGAAACTTATTGACCAACTTGCTCACTAAGGAGGAAGAGGTTAGGAATCACTCAAAGGCTATTCTAGCCAATGAGGAAGTTTTCTAGAAATAGAGGTCTAGAGTGTTGTGGTTTAGGGAGGGAGATAGGAACACTAGTTTCTTCCATCTATCTGCCTACAAACACAAAAGGAGGAATACTGTTAGCACTCTGGATAATAATAGGGGGAATGAGATATCTGACCCAACTTTGTTGAGAAATTTAGCAACTGACTACTTTGTCAACTCCTTCTCTGATGTGAATACTGGTAACACTAAATCAATCCAAAATCAGCTTATCTCAATTTTTCCAAAGGTGATTATTGGCAGTGACAACAACTCCCTCCTTACCAAGGTCACTAATGAAGAAGTCTAAAATACTATGTTCTCCATGTGACCCTTCAAAGCCCTAGGCCCGAATGGATTTTCCCCAACTTGTTTTCAAGACTTCTAGGATATTATTGGCTATGATGTGACTCATGCTGCCAGGGATTTTTTCATAACTAAGAAAATTCTCAAACAACTTAATGACACTTTTATTATTCTAGTACCAAAGTGCACTGAGCCTAAGACTATGGATGATTTCAAACCCATCAGCCTCTGTAATACATTGTACACAATCTTCTCTAAGATCTTGGTCAAGAGAAGATCTTGGTCAATAGGATTAAACCCCTTCTTAGTAAAATTATTAATCCCAACCAGAAAGGTTTTGTCCCTGGGTGACAAATCCTAGATGCTGCCATCACCACCCATGAAATTATGCACTCTATCTCTCACAACAAGGTTGCTGGTATGGTGCTTAAGCTTGAAATTTCTAAAGCCTATGATAAAGTTATGTGAAATTTCCTATATAAGGTCCTTGCCTCCTTTGGATTCTCTCAGGATTTCATAACTTTGATAAAATCCTACACTGAAACTATTAGATTCTCTGTGTTGTTCAATGGCAAACCAAGTTCTAAATTTTCTCCTGCTAAGGGCCTTCACCAAGGGGATCCCCTATCCCCATACCTACTTATCCTTTTGGCTAAAGTGTTAGGCCGTAAAATGATGCACCTTGCTCAGTTGGGAAAAATTGAGGGGATCAAACCTGCTTCTAGCCTTCTCCCTGAAGTCTTGCAGCAGTTTATGGATGATACATTCTTCTTTGCCACCTCCTTAGTTCTAGAAGCTAGGGAGTGGAAAAGTATGATTGATGGATATGCTACTGCTTCGGGGCAATAGATAAACTATCATAAAATAAGAATATTCTTCTTTAATACTAAGCTGATGGTTCAAACTAAGATACTTATAATTCTTGACTTCCAGGATGATATGCTCCCTGCAACTTACCTTGGCCTCCCTCTTACTATCGAGGATGTGAAGAATGAGTTTTAGAACACCATCCTTAAGAGAAATCAAAGGAAGTTGGCTGGATGGAAAGGTAAACTTCTTAGCAGTCCTAGTATGCTCTAACTCCTTCTCGCTTCTCTTCAAGGAATTCCTGTCTCTTTCCTTTCTATTTTCAAAATTTCTAGTGTTATGGTTGATAAGTTGGAAAAGATTCAGTGAACCTTCCTCTGGTCGAGGGCTGAGGAAAAGCAGAGGCTTTCTTTGGTTAGCTGGGAAAAAGTCTGCCTTCCAAAAAATATGGGAGGCTTAGGGCTGAGAAGAATTAACAATCTCAATAGGGCCTTGCTTTCCAAGTTGGCTTGGTACATGGTCTCAAACTTTGCTAACTAGTGCAAAATTATGAAGGCCAAATACCTTGATGGAGGTCTCTTCTGTAAGATCTTTATGGAACATGGACACCCGAGACACTCCAAAATATCGAACATTATCCTCAAGAATAAATGTATGTTGGAGAAAGGGACTCTATGGAAAGTGGGTAATGGTAGAGACATCAGGTTCTAGGAGAAACCTTGGTTGTCAGAAGGCATTCTTGCTGCTACTCATTTTTTCCTAATTAAGAAACATTCTTGTGCATGGAGTGGGCAGTTTGGTCTCCAATTTCATAACTAATGGAAGATGGATTGATATTACTCATCTCCTAAGGGACAAACCAAACCTCCTTAATTTGGCTACTAACTTCAATGCTCTTATCAACTCTGTCTGCATTCCCATGTTTGACAGTCCAGATAGAATCATTTGGCAGCACACCCTTCAAGGTGGCTTCATGGTCAAATCTGCTTATAATCAGCTCACAATGATCCTCGCTGACACTACCTGCTAGAAAAATGTTTGGCAGCCACAACTTATACATAAGGTCAATTTCTTTTGGTGGATAGTGCTACATTGGGAAATTCTTACTCTAGACAATCTCTCTACGAGGGGGTTTAGCATGCCCAACATATGTTACCTATGTAAAAGAGAAGAGGAAAATATAAATCACTTATTTATTCATTGTGAATTTGCATCTGAGGTGTGGCAGCAAATTTTTTCTCGCATTGGCATCCACTAGGCCCCTAATAAGGATATATGTGATCTTTTCTATAACTGGCTCTCTCCTTCACACCACCCTTTGATAAAGCTCATGTGGAACTAGATGTTTCCTATATTCTGTTGGTCCATTTGGAAGGAACAAAATAATAGGATCTTCAGGGACATAGATGAATAGCATGATGGTGTTTCAAATACGGCTAAAATTGCTACAAGAGAACTTAAGGGTTGCCCACTAGAAGACTCCTAGCCTGCCCCCCTCAACCTGGGACCCTAAAGTTGTTGTGTGTTGGGGGTTGGACAAGGGTTATGCTAAATTTTACAACACCAAAATTTCTACTCATAAAGCTACTATCTGGACTCCTCCCTAGGCTAATTGGCACAAGTTGAATTTTGATGGGTGAACCCATAATCAATTCTAGGCTGGTGGAGGTGTCATCTGTGACCATAATGGGTGCTTAACTACTACCTATGTTGGACCTCTCCAAAACCATATTGTTAACTAGGCAGAGGGCATGGCTCTCCTATGGGGGTTGAAAATTGTCATTTCCATTGGATGTACCAATATCGTTATAGAGGGAGACTCAAAAATTCTGATGCCTTCAAAGGTGTTACTAATGCCACCTAGAAGGTGGATAGCATTCTAATGGATATCCATGGTCTTATGGACTACATGAATAGGGTTGACATCAGGCACATCTACAAGGAACAAAATGTCATTGCTAATGCCATGGTTGCTATCGGTCCGCGGCTAGATGACCTTAGGTGTTAGAGAGTTGTCTATCAGCTTCCCCAGAACACTCAGGACCTACTTAGGTGGGAAATAAGAGAAAATGATTTTGAATATTATGATGTTTAAAAAGGAAATATTGAGGTGGTTTCCTGGTGATGGGGTTGAGTGTTAGTGCATTCTTTCGATACCTCTCACAAGGACTAAAAGCTTCTACATGGACAACAATGGGCTTAACTTCAAGTATGATTTTGGTATGATATGGCTAATGTGGCTTACGATGAGTTGTGCTTTCAAAAGCCATCATTATTTCAAATGGGCTCTGAGAAATAAATTGTCAAAGGCAGGCGAAAGATACGACATAGATTTTTCGCGTGGTAACTATTATGATAATTATAGGTTAATGTGTACTTCACACATTGTAACCAAGGAGGCTTTCAAGGCAAGGGTTTTTGAAACCCAAGGCATTCAAGGCCTTAATCACTTTCTCCAATTTAACATGACTCTGATAATCCTATTTGGAGTACTTCTCAACATTCACAACTTACGTTGTGTGATTTTTGGGAGAGTCGAGACTGGTGTTAGAAACATTTCCACTAGTTTTCCTTTGGATTTTATGTCCTACTATAGGTGATGTGAGGGAGTGAAAATGGGTGGTGATAGAAAAATAATTGAGCTAGATAGGATCGAGGAGAAGTTCTCTATGGATCCTATGGTGATGTACTTTTGTAAGGAAGGGGGTATTCTGCCTTTCATGGAATGCCTCCAAGGCCATGATGAAATGATCTCCAGATAGGTGGCCAAAACCTGGAATGAAAGACAAGTCACTATTAATGGCATCACCTTCCATATCAATGAAGAGGTTATTGGGTAGGCGATGGGTATGCCAACGACTGGAAGGAAGTGGAAAAAGACAACTAAGACCCAAGCGAAGATAGAATTTATTTAATTCTTCAAAGATGATGCTACCCCCTCTCCGGTTAATGGTGGCTATGCTATTGTCGAGCTCCCTGAATTTTGGCCAAAGATGTGCAAGGTTGTCATGAAATACTTCATGCTCGAGGGTAGGTTTGGTATTTTCTATAACTATCACCTCCCCTTTCTTAACCATTTTTGTAACAAGCTGTTAATTTCATTTCCTTTTTTCCTTTTGTATTTGCTGGAAGCTAATGTTAAGAGTGTGAATGAATCCATAACCAAGGCCTCATCCTTTGCTTGTACAACTTTCACCGAGCCCTCTATCTTGCTCTACCTCCACAGGTTTCACACACCTCTCAACATCATGCGTCATCATCAATTTCCCTTAACCAGGGCATCCCCACTCCCACTGGATCCAAGGGAGATGCGACCCCTATGTCTAGTCCTTTTTCTGTTGAAACCCAACCCACCCCCAACTCCATGAAACATTCCCATAATCTGGGTAGCGACACTCTACCCCCGCCCAAGAAGCAAAAAAATATTGTGATTAACCTGGATTGTGCCCAAATCATTGAGCCCTAGCTTACCTCTACCCATCGCTCTACCTGCCTTGCTAAGGAATAGGGGAAGAGAGACATTAGAGAGCTCATGTCCAAGAAGGAGGTTTCTTCTCAGGAAGAGGCTTCTGTTGGCTCTCTAAGAAAAGAGGGCCCTGCAACTGACATGGAACAAGTGGAAATTCAGCCTGATGAAAATGTCCAAACCACTATGGTTGGGGAGAAAATGAAAGAAAAAGAACCAAGTGAGAATAAAGGTTATACTAGTAGCGGCCTTATGGGAAAAATTAAGTTCCTGGTTGATACCATGGAGAGCACAGTGTCCAAACTAACCAAGTATTTGGAAGCTACAAACAAGTGGTTGGCTGATGTTAGTAAATTCACATTGAAGGTAATGCATGCCTCTATAACTACCCTTTGCCTCCTTAATGAGAAGGCCTCAGAGGACTCAAAAGCTGGCAAAAGTAACTGGGAGCTCTTCAATTTCCTCAACAAGGAGTGGGCTAACATCCTGATTTCTAAGTGCTTATGGAAGGGAAACTAGTGATGGAGCAGCTCGAGTTCAGGGGGTTGATGACTGCTGATGGTTGCTTGCCTCCTTTTTGGTTGATTTCTATTTACTTTAGCATGTTATACACTTTGACTCTAGTTTTAAGCCCTGCGTGACACCATTTTATGGTTAAGATGAACATTTTCAAAACTCTAGTTTTGTGTTGGTACTTAGTTTGTTGTTTCTTTTTTTTTTTATCATGGTAGATGGTTAAACTTTATGCTATTTCCTCGGTGGTTAACTTTCGGTTAATCACTCAACTAGCCTTTTGTTCTATTAAGTCAGTACCCTTTCTTGTTGCTACTATAATAAAAAACATCACATAAAATAAATTAAATTATAAATAAACTAACCTAATAATAAATTGAAATTTAAACTTAAATAAACTAATTTTAAAAAAGCTAATGCATAAATGAACTAAACTTAATTCATAAATTAAATCAATAATAAAAATTAATAAAACAACTTTTTTTTTTAATGTTCCTTTTATATGGGGAGGAGTTACGTGGCCCCCAGTCCCCTTTCCTATCCTTTAACACATTAATATTAAAATAAGTTTAATTATGGGGAGGGAGGTGAGGTCTCACCCCCCACTCCCTTCTTACCTCTTATGCAACGTAGATAATGGGGGGTGTGCTTTATTAAGTCATCCCCTTAATAATTTAAAACTTTAAAAGAAAAAAATAATTTATGTGGAAAAAAATCAATGAGGTTGGGGTGAGCGCTTGGAAGGCCCCCACCACTATACATACATTATTTTTTATATATAATTTCCCTAATTATATATATTACAATCAGATTTTTTCCAGAACAAGGTGTATATATAAAATTGATTTCTTCCAATAGACACAATTTTATTTATTTTTAATTCTATAAACGGATTATGCTCATATCCATAACAAAATATATATGTTTTTATATAAAATATTTTCTTCAAATAAATCTAAGTTTACTTTCGGGAAGAATTTTATAAAATGAAGAAGCCAACATAGAGAGGCAATTCTAATTGTAAATAAATTTTCTCGAGGCCCTAAGGCTGATTTTCTTCATTAAATTTTACCAAAAATACACATGCAAAAACCCTCAATGATGAAATTTCAATTCAAATGTTTCCACAAGATTTACACAAGAAGAATCTAGTATGTCAAATCTCAAATAAGAAAACAATCACATGAATACTAGACACGGAGAAGATAAACTTTAAAAAAGGAAGATTTGCTAGAGTTTCCAAACCCTACCTTAATCCACCAAACTAGTAAGAAAAAGAACACGAAGATCAAATCCAAAATATTCCAAGATCCCAATCTTTACAAAACATTCTTTAAATTCCAGTCCAGAGCCAAACTTGTAAAACCTCCTAAAAGTTGTATCCAGAATAATGACCAAAAGAACCTCTAATAAAGAAAAACCAGCAAATCAAACTTTAAACATGTAACTCACAATCAAGAATTAGAACTCAATTGTTAAAAATAATAAAAGAGTTAACTCAAAATCATAGAAATCAGAACTCAACTCCTACATCATTTTCATCAATTCTTTATTTAAAAGAATTATTTATTTAATTAGTAATCCTAATTCATGCACATCACTCAACTTTTTAAATTTTAAATTTATATTTCAATTTTATTAATTGGATGTGCAAATTTAATTGCATAATAATATTTTATTAACAATTAATATTTTTAGCACATTAATAATATGCAAATTGATAATTAAATATCAAATCATTAATTTGAACATTTAATTTAAATTTAAATTTAAAATTTAATTAAACCTTTATTTTCACAATTAGACTTCCAATTAATTCTTTTAAATAAATTTAATTTCTATTACTTAAGTATCCATACATTTAATGTTTCTATATCAATAAGATATAATTATTTTAATCTTATAATTAATCTTAATTAAATCTTTAAAGCATTAATAACACAAAATTCACATCAAGACACCCAACAAACAAATAGGAAGGAAAAAATGACCAAACCCATAAAGTAATAATCAAGCTCAAAGAAAATGGTTCATGAATGACGTCACCTTGACAAATTCGGAGGTTAGTAGATAAGATACTTGTCCACTATTAGAGGACAATAATTGGCTTACGTTGAAATTTAGACCTCGATACTATCTCTCCTCTCTTACCATTGAGATATTGTGATAGGGCACACTCACCCTAATAATTTAGGAAAGTCGATTACCAGTACCTAAAATCCTGCATTAAAGATAAGCATGCACACACACACACATATTTAATAACAATGGCGGGGATCGGTTAATTGTGTGGATCTCACAAGCAAGTAACTATGACTTTGTCCTTCAACCACATCAGACACATCGAACAAAAATCTAAAACATACATGCCAACCATACACATGCAAGTACAGTGTTAGTAAAAACCATAACATAAGTCACATCATCATATTTAAATAACTATCATCATACAACTAACATGATATAAATCAAACGATTTAAAGTATAATAGAACTAAATCACTAAATGTAATTGAAGATCTAATATTCATAAAATGTGGTGTAAATAGGTTGACATCATAAACATAAATGGCAATAAAGGGGTGGACATTATAGTGCACATGTCCACCAGTGATAAAAAAAATTTAGATGAGATTATTGTGTTCTCAGATTTTAGCTCTTTCGTTCATACGACTTATAACCACATGGCTTTAATGAATTCATGTGCCTTGAGGGTTAGGGTTAAATGATCTTAGGGTAGAGATTTGTCATATTTCAAATAAATTTTTCAATTTGTGATTTTTTTGGGAAAAAAAATGAATTTTTAATTTTCTATAATCTATAAAAAATTAATTGTAAGTTAAAAATTTATTTTAACAAAATTCATTCCGTATAATAATTGATTGATTTAATAAAAAAATAGAATAGAATGAATATTGACAAGAACTAGTAATAGATTTCTACTAAAAAAAATTAACTTAAAAGTTTACAAAATGAAATCAATATATAATCAGTACATAAGAAAATTAAAAAAATAAAAATAAATTATTAATCCTCTTTTGAGAATTTTAACACTTATAGAAAATATGAGTGAAATGGCCAAAATCTTAATCTAATTAAAATGAAATATAAAGTACTTATTTCAGATATCTCTTGTCTGCTTTGAAAGGCTGTTCACATAATGTATTAATTAGCCTTCATGAGCAGGCAATAGGTACTAGTTCATTTGTCATCTTTGAGAAATATTGTCAAACAACTGGCATGCCTTGTATACGTTCTTACATTTTGTATACATGTTTTACACAAATTTTCCAATTACATCTGATAAAAGATTACCCTAATATTATGTGTTAGATGGATGTCAAAAGCTCTCATTTTTGTGCTAGCCGGAAGGATGCTGGCAAATGATGAGTTGAGCTACAACTACCAATTACATTGATTTAAACCAATCTATATTTATAGCTTAAAATAATAAGTAATCTAAAATAATTTTAAGGAGTGTAAATTTGTTTTACAATATCTTTTCTGAGATAAAAATGTGTTTCAAAAGTTAATTATAAGGAGTTATTATTTTTTAGTGTATTAGAATCAAGTGTAAGCAACACAAAGCTGGTAAAAGAAAAATGATTAATAGGAGGAAAAAAATTGATAAATAGGAGGAAAAAAATTACTCTTTGATTGCACAATAATTGCTTAATGGTTTCTCAATCAAACTTTTAACAAGAACTATAGTAGCCAATTTGCATGCCCCTCAATATAAGCAAACGTAAAAGAAACACACTAAAACAAATATAAACACCATTCTCTTGAACATTTAACTAAATAATTGATCGATCAATGGCATTGAAGAACAAAATGAATGTCCTGCTTTGAATTTTGAAGGCAAAGACAGCGACATCTAAACAAAACTTAAAAGTTTATATAGTAAAAATATGCTTAAAATTAGAAATAGATTGACCTCAATATTATTAGGTGGGTTAACATTATATCATAAGAAACTAATGTCACCAGAAGGGAGAGGTTACAGATTACCTTACATACATCTGCTAGAGCCATAGAAGACAGACAACTGACTATTTTCTGAATCCCCCAAAAAGGTAAATGATAATGCTATCCATGACCTGCAAGCATTGTCTACTCCAAGTTGTGGTAAGGCACAGCACTCCAATTACAATAGAAAACCCAACTGCATAGCTCATTCCCAGACTAAATCCCCACCATATATCCTTTTCTTCTTCTTCATCCTTCTTATCAACATTTATCTCTGGCGGAATGGGTGTAGAACAAGAATGATTTCGGTAAAGGCCACAACAGCTTGTATTGAGTTGCAGGCCGCACAGGTCTGAATTGTTTGAAAAGGATAGTGCATCAAATGTGTAGAATTGTCCCCCTTGTGGTATCTTCCAGAAAGATTATTGTAGGATAAGTTCAGATCTTCTAAGAATGTGAGCAATTGCAGATCCACAGGGATATTTCCAGACAATTGGTTGTTTGAAAGATCAAGAGACTCCAGCTTTACCATTTCCCCCAAACTCTTCAGGATTTCACCAGTAATATTGTTTCTTGAAACATTCAGAATAATCAAACCCTCGAGCAATCCAATCTTTTGAGGAATGCCACCTGTTAAATTGTTGTTTGATAAATCAATACATTTAACCAGTCCCAATGATCTTACAAACTCCATCTCCTGTCCTTTGTTAATGATTGTCACTCGATCTACATAGGCTAAATCTGAAAAATCATTCACATTAAATATTTCATTAGTCACTGTTTGGTTTTTCATGGCCTGCAAAGTTGAAATAGTAGCTAGAATGGTTCCTGAAAATCTGTTGGATGAAAGATCCAAGATTTGAAGAAGTGGCAATGTTGTAACTTCTGAAGGTATTTTGCCTTCAAATCTATTTGATCTCAAGATCAAAATCTTAAGGTTGGAAAGTTTCCCTTTCCAATTTGGAATGGACCCTCTCATTTTGTTGTTGTTCAAATCCAGTATCTCCAACTGCTTGCAGTTTGCAAGAAAGGATGGGAGATACCAATTTAGTTCATTTCCACCCAATTTTAACGTCTGAAGAGAAAGCATGTCTCCAAACTACTGTGGCAACTTACCCTCCAAATAATTGTTCTCTAAGTTCAACATCTGAATTGAATTAGAATTATTTTTTGACCTCGCAGGAATGTTACCTGTAAGCTTGTTATTTGACAGATCCACAATATTTATCTGGCATATAGAAGGCGGTATGGTACCGTTGAGATAATTCTGAGAGAGAGACAGATACTCACGAACAGAATATATTGCTGGAATGGATCCACTAAGTTGATTCTCTGACGCGTCCAACATATACAAGCCATCAGGAAGAAGCGGAAGCTGACCTTGTAAATATTTGCTATGCAAATCCAGAGTCTGCAATCGACCAAGTCCCATCAACGAATGAGGTAGAACTCCTGCAAAGTGATTATGAGAGAGATTCATATGCCCAAGTGAATTGATACTCCATATCCACTGTGGAATATTGCCTGCAAGACTGTTGTTAGACGAATCCACAGCACCAACGTCATATTGAGTGATTAGGAATGTTGGAAACCCTCCTTCCATATTACATGAACCTAATCCTAGACTTTGCAAAGAGAATTTTGGAATCCATGTTGGACTGAACTTGACAGTCAAAAGGTTATCAGAAATTTCGATCTCCACAAGCTGGCTGAGATTATCGAGGTGAGACTCTCAAAAATCCCCACTTAACTGGTTGAACTGTAGGTCAAGGCTGTTCAGTTTAGAAATATTGGAAATGTTGAGAGGGATGGCACCTTCTAATTTGTTGTTGCCTAGATCAAGATCTGTAAGGTAGCGAAGGTTACCGGCGGGGGATGGAATGCTGCCCGTCAATTGATTGTCACTCAGATCAACATATCGGAGGTTCGGAAATGCAGTGAAGAGCATTGGGGGAATGGGACGATCCAACTGGTTATGAGATTGTCTTCCATTAATGGAATTGTCTTCCCAACGGAGCAGATCTATCCCCAAATGGCGGGATGGGCCCTCTTAACATGCTCTGAGAGAGTGACATTTCTTTAAGCGCTGTGAGATTTGCCATAGTAATTGGAATACTTTCAAGATGGCAAACTAAGAGATTCAAGACAGTTAACGAGGAAATGTTGACAACAGAATCTGGAATACTTCCTCCCACTGATGTGGAAGAAGGTCGAGGGTGTGAAGAGAAGCAGAGTGCTGGGGTAGAATGCTTGACAGCTTCCCTCCCAGATTCGAGTTCAAGGAAAAGTCCACTTTTTGCAGTCTTGGAAGGCTCAGCAGGGCAAAAGGGATGCTACGATTGAAATTGTTGCAAGCCAGTTGGAGGTGGGTGAGATTGGTGAGGTATTGTTCCAAGCTCAACTGGAATTCAGAAGATGTATTTTCTGCATTTGGTTTCATATTTCTAAAATTGGAATACCACCTGAAAATAACATGAGAGCCAGTAGTTACAATAGCTCCTCACCAAAACACTCTACGTATATCATTGAAACACAACAAATTCTCTCCCCACATATAAGATAGAAAACTGTCCATCAATACTAACAACATTATGGCTAATTCAATTCGCATAATTCTTTTGCTTCTGGTTTTAATGTCATACAAAATGGGGTGTTTGCATGCACAAGATTTTCCTATTTTGACACCCCATTACTACGAGAATGTGTATTTGCTACAGTAGCAGTGATGCTGCAGACGCAGGGATGCTGGGCGGCAATAATTTTTTCAGTTTGTGATAGGTACATTAGTTTAATGTTTTGATTTGGGGTATTTTAAAGTCTTGTGATTATTTAATGCAATAAAGGCATTTGTGGGTTTTGTATGGGTCTAGGAATAATGTTTAATAAACATTAGTAAAGACTACGGGTTTAATATTTTGAAAAATTAAAAATAAAAAAAGTTAGTAACTGATTGGGCATTATTATTATATTCCCTCCAAGTTGATGGCTGAGAGAGAGGAATTGGAGAGTTTGGGAAATCATTTCATATTTTGGTGAATGAATGGAAAAATAACAAATGTGTCTTTCCTATAGCTTTCTCTTGGTCTTTGTTTTATTTAAATGTTTTAATCCTGCAAATATTTTGGAGGATCGTATTGCAAGTATCTGTGGTTTTTTTTAGATGAAATAAATTTTAACATCTGGTTGTGTGTGAGGAGTCCCTGTAACTAGGCTTTGAGATTGCTTAAGGGTTGTTGGGCACCATTTTTCAGAACCATGCCTCCTGCTCATCCATTCATCTTGTGAAGTAGCTAGAACATGGTGAAAGGCAAGTAGGAAAATTGTATCATATTTTCTTTATGGCCATTTGCAGGGAAATGATGTGTATTGGAGGAATGCACGCATGGTGAAGAGGCAGCATCTCTATGTGGTTGACGTGTGTTGAACGAGGATAAGGAACAGGTGAGTGGGGATGAAATTCATAACTGAAAATTGAAGTTGGAAGTTGTAGAGAATCAGATGTTCACTGGTTTTGAAGGAATGTACTGTCACCATTTTGGACAACAAGTTACTGTCACTATTTGGATAGTAAGCTAATTGCAGATTGGGCCAAGTTGGATACCCAAAGTCTTCTTGCTGGTCTGGTTTTGAAATGATGAAGAAAGAGTCTCCATTTGGAGTCTAAAGGCTTAGATGTCTAGTGACTTTTATCCCCATAACATGTCTGAATGTTTAATGGGAACATATGACTGGTGTGTTGAGAATCAATTGCAGAATGTTGGCATTTGAAGGCACTATCATTCATAACATGACACTGCTATAGATCTCCTCTATTATTCTCCATTTCCATCTCATTGTTTCATTGTTGCTGACTTCTTGAAGGTGCCTCCTCATCATATTGGTATCAAAGTGAGAAAAGGTCTTGCTAGGAAAGTGTATGTCTGCAAAAGAATCATAGCCTAAAGCTGAGGCTCATATCATGCCTCCCAAAAGTATGACTCTGGAAGCCATCAAGAAGATGATGGAAGAATTGTTGGTAGAGAAGTTGAGGAAATTCAAGGAGTCCAGTGATAGGAGTAAGGAGAATGAGGTGGAAGAAGGTGCTAGTGGAGATGAAGAGGAAGAGCAGTACCAAGATCTAGTAAAGGATCTGCCTACAGACCAAAAAGCATTTGTTGATGCTTTAAAGTCAGTAAGGGGAGATGGTACTAAACAATTACCCATGTATGGGGGAGGTCTCAATACGAAGGAGGTTATTGAGTGCATTGAGACAATAACCAATCACTTTGAGATGAATGAGGTCCCTAACAACGACAGGGTAAGGATTGCAAAAGGAAGGCTAAGAGGATCTTCTCTCTCGTGGTGGAATTATGTTTGAGGAGAAAGCATACAAAATGGAAAGAGTCTGATTTCTTCATGGGAAGTTATGCAGACAAAAATCAAGGCACAATTTCTACCTGCAGATTATGAGGTGCAGTTGTTCAAGAAGCTACAAAGCTTGAAGCAGCGGGAGATGGACATGAATGCCTATATGGAGGAGTTCCATAGGTTGACTCCCAAAGAAAACAAACAAGAAGAGGAACCAGAAAGAGTGGCTAGGTATTTGAATGGTCTGAGGATAAACATTCGGGAGGAGATTAGCCTCTCGACCCTGGATACAGTGGGGAAGTGATTTCAGCTTGCTCTTAAGGTTGAAGAGAAGTTGAAGAGGAAGAGTGATCAGCACCAAGGAGGGATAGGTGGAAGGAATGACCGAGGTAGGGGAAACCTCAGCAATAGAGGACAAGGCCAGAGGTCCCAAGGCAAGTCTAACCCTAGGGAATAGACAGGTGACTCAAGTAGTAGAAGAGGCTATGGTGGAGGGGGGTCTAATGGAGGAAGGTCAGGTGGATTTGGCAGAGGATCCAGATTCTCAAGAATGAAGTGTTACAATTGTGGTTAGTTGGGACACCCAATGTATAAGTGTCCACAAAAGGAATCCACTTCTCAAAATGGTGAAAGGAGGGTCACTTATGTGCAGGAAGATAATGTGAGTATGAACTCACCAGAAGTTTAGTTGATGACAGAGGATGAGGGAGAAAGTCTCATGATAAGGACACTTATTAAGGAATTAGTAAAGGAAGATACCACCCAAAGGAGGGCTCTTTTTTGAGTTCAATGCAAGGTAAAGGGAAAGTTGTGCAAGGTGATAATTGATTTGGGTTTCCATAGATAATATCATATCACTTGAGGTTGTAAACAATTTGAAGTTGGAGAGACTTCCACATTCTTGTCCATACAAGGTCAGTTGGTTGAATAAGGGGCACCAAGAAGTTTTGAATGAGCAAGCTTGGGTAGAGTTTAGCATAGGGGGATATAAGGATAAGATACTATGTGATATCCTGCCTATAGATGGTTGCCACCTCTTGTTGGGTAGACCTTGGCAATTTAATAGGAAGACACGCCATGATGGGTAGAAGAACTCTTATAGTTTTCAAAAGGATGGTGTAACCTATAGGCTGACTTCTGAAGGAGAAGAGAAAGGGGCTGGTCAAGTTGGACCTAGTGTGTTGATGGTGGGTAAGAAAGAGTTCATTAATACTCTTGAAGAAGATGATGGAATAGGCTTTACATTGGTGCTCAAGCCTAAGGAAGATAGCAAGAAGGAAAGTAGAACAATAGGCCCGAAAGAAGTGCAGGAGTTGTTGAACCAATACAAGGACATCATTGCTGATGTAATGCTTGATTCTCTACCACCGGTGAGAGACATAAGTCATCAGATTGATCTCATTCCTAGAGTAGTGTTACCTAATAAGACAGCGTATAAGATGACACCACAATAGAATGAAGAGATTGCTAGACAAGTGTGAGAGTTTCTTGACAAGGGGTTGGTAAGGAAAAGTCTTAGCCCATGTGCTACACCCTCGGTTCTTGCTCCTAAGAAGGATGGTAAGTGGTGGTTATGTACTGATTCTAGGGCCATTAATACGATAACTATAAGGTATAGAATTCTTATTCCTACAATAGAAGATTTGTTAGATTGTTTGGGGGGAGCTTCATATTTTTCTAAGATAGAACTCAAAAGCGGGTACCATCAAATAAGAATAAGAGAGGGCGATGAATGGAAGATGGCTTTTAAAACAAATGAAGGTTTGTATCAGTGGCTAGTTATGCCATTCAGTTTGTCTAATGCTCCTAGTACATTTATGCGACTAATGAATGAAGTTTTGCAGGACTTCATTGGGAAGTTTGTTGTTGTCTATCTTGATGACATTTTGATATAAAGTAGAAATAAGGAAGAGAATTTTCAGCACTTGAAGATGGTTCTACAAAGGCTACAAGAACAACAGTTGAAAGTGTGACTTCTTGAAACAAGAATTGGTGTATCTCAGGTTTGTGATATCCAAGGGAGATCTAAAAATGGATCCAGCCAAAGTAGAGGCCATCCTTAATTGGACAACGCCAAGGGCTACTGGAGAGGTTTGAAGTTTCCATGGCTTGGCCACATTCTACAGGAAGTTCATAAGGAACTTCGGCAATATTTGTACACCCATCTTGGACACGATCAAAGGAGGAGGTAAAGAAAAGTTTGAATGGAATGATATAGAAGATAAAGGTTTTGAGGAACTCAAGAAAAAGGTATCAAGGTATCATGTTTTTGTTTTACTAGATTTTCATAAAGTGTTTACAATAGAATGTGATGCTAGCGGGTTTGCAATAGGGGCTATTCTTAGTCAATAAGGCAAGCCCATTGCATTTTTCAGTGAAAAGTTGAATGAGGCAAAGAAGAAGTATTCCTCTTATGATCTAGAATTGTATGCCATGGTCCAAGCATTAAAAAATGGAGGCACTATTTGCTGCCTAAGGAGTTTATTGCTTATACTGGAAACCATGCTCTTAGTTTCTCAAATGGACAGGAAAAACTCAACCATAGGCACATGAAGTGGGATGAGAGTTTACAGGCTTATACCTTTACAATCAAACACAAGAAAGGACAAGCCAAAAAAGTGGCTAATGCTCTTAGTATAAGAGTATTGACAGTGCAAGAAATTCAAAGACAAAACATGGGTGTGGATGCATTGTAGGGAATGTATGCAGAAGATGGAGATTTTAGAGAAGCATATGAGGTTTGTACAAAGTTGGAAGGTACTTTTCATTCTGATTTTTTAGAATTCATTGTGCAAGATGGACTGCTATTTAAGGGAAGCCAACTATGTATTCCCAAATGTTCTATGCAGGACAATGTGGTTTGAGAAAAGCATTATCGAGGCCTTGGAGGTAATTTTGGACTCAACAAGATGTTGGAGTTAGTACAAATATTTTACTATTGGCTGAAGATGCAAATAGACATCAGGAAATTTGTGGAAGGTTGTCTTGTGTGTCAAAGGGCCAAGGGAGTGTCAAAAAATGGTGGGCTTTATCAGCCTTTTGTGCTGGGGTTGCCAAGGACAAAGAAAGGTTCTGACAACATGTTTGTGGTTGTTGATAGATTTAGCAAAATGGCTCATTTTATTCCATGTAAAACCATAAATGATGCTATTTATATTGCAGGGTTGTTCTTTAAAGAAGTAATGCGGATTCATGGTTTACCATTGAGCATTGTATTTGATAGGGACAAAATGTTTATGGGTCACTTTTGGAGGACCTTATGGAAGAAGTTGGGCACTAATTTGTCTTTCAATTCAGCCTATCATCCTCAAACAGATGGGAAAACTGAGGTGGTTAATAGGTCTTTGGGAAACCTTTTGAGATGTTTGACATGAGAGCATGGAGGTAGTTGGGATTCCATCATACCTCTGGTGGAGTTTGTATATAATGACTCGGTGAATCGTAGCACAGGCATGAGTCCTTTTGAAGTTGTTTATGGAATACATCCAAGAGGAGTTTTTGAACTCAGGAATGTGAATGGTTTGGAGAAAGGGATTGGACATGCAGAAGATTTTGTTGAAGAAATGGTTGAAGTGCATGAGCATGTGAAGAAAATATTATAGAAAAATAGCCTTAAGGTAAAGGCTAAGGCAGATTTGAAGTGAAGGAATGTGCAATTCCAAATTGGAGACTTGTTCATGGTGCACTTGAACAAAGATCATTTACCTTAGGGAATTTATACAAAGTTGATGATGAAGAAGTTTGGGCCATGTGAGATTCTAGAAAAGTACAGAGAAAATGCCTACAAGATTGCATTGCCTCTAGATGTGTCTATTTCACCTATATTTAATGTCTCAGATCTCACATTGTATAAGGGTTCAAATGAAGAAGTTGGTGCAGCAGAGCCAACTCTTGAACTAGATGATTGGATTCAGAAGTTACCTTCTAAGGAGAAGCCACAAATAGAATGTATCATCTACAACAAAGAAGCAATGAGGACACGACATAAAGTGCACATGGAGCATTTGGTCAAGTGGAAGGGCCTTCTGGATTCGGAGGCCACTTGGTTGCCGAAAATAGAGATTCTGAGGAAAGGAGGGGACCTACAGCAATTGGTCTCTAAGAGGACTTGAGACAAATTTACCCCCAGGAGTATGCTGCAGGAGCACCGATGCTACAGACACAGGGATGCTGGGTGGAAATAATTTTTTTCAGTTTGTGATAGGAACATTAGTTTAATGTTTTGATTTGGGGTATTTTAAAGTCTTGTGATTATTTAATGCAATAAGCACATTTGTTGGGTTTGTATGGGTCTAGGAATAATGTAAGTGAATAATGTTTAATAAACATTAGTAAAGGCTATGAGTTTAATATTTTGAAAAATAAAAAAACTAAAAATAGTTAGTAACTGATTGGGCATTATTATTATATTACCTCCAAGTCAATGGCTGAGAGAGAGAAATTGGAGAGTTTAGGAAATTATTTCATATTTTGGTGAATGAATGGAAAAATAACAACCGTGTCTTTCCTGTAGCTTTCTCTTAGTCTTTGTTTTATTTAAATGTTGTAATCTTCTAACTATTTTGGAGGATCGTATTGCTTATCTGTGGTTTTTTTTAGATGAAATAAATTTTAACATCTGGTTATGTGTGAGGAGTCCCTGTAACCAAGCTTTGAGATTGCTTAAGGGCTGTTGGGCACCATTTTTCAGAACCATGCCTCCTGCTCATCCATTCTTCCTGTGAAGTGGCCAGAACATGGTGAAAGGCGAGTAGGAAAATTGTATCATATTTTCTTTATGGCCATCTGTAGGGAAATGTTGTGTATTAGAGGAATGCATGCATGGTGAAGATGCAACATCTCTATGTGCTTTTCATGTGTTGAATGAGGATAAGGAACGAGTGAGTGGGGATGAAATTTAGAACTGAAAATTGAAGTTGGAAGTTGCAAAGAATCATATGTTCGCTAGTTTTGAAGGAATTTACTATCACCATTTTGGAGAGAAAGTTACTATCATTGTTTGGACAGTAAGTTGGATTCCCAAACTCTTCTTGCTGGTGTAGTTTTGGAATGATGAAGAAAGACTCTTTGTTTGGAGTCTGAAGGCTCAGCTGTCTGGTGAATTTCATCCCCATAACATGTCTAAATGTTGATTGGGAACACATATATGGTGTGTTGAGAATCAATTGCAGAATGTTGGCATTTGAAGGCTCTGTCATTCATAACATGACACTGTTGTAGATTTCCTCTATTATTCTCCATTTTCATCTCATTGTCTGGCTGTTGTTGACTTCTTGAAGGTGTCTCCTCATAAGCATTTCCCATCATAAGAAAGAAGATGCACTTCACTCTCCTCAAAGAGCCTTGTAGTACTACTTCTCTTTGTCACCTTTAATTTCATGATTGCTTTGTTTAGATGTATTTTTCATTCTACTTCTCCTCCTCCTTTTTTCTGGTTAGATTTGGAGAGAAATTAAGCATGAGTGAAATGCAAGGGTGTAATGCCTCTTTGCTTTTGGATGGCCAATGCAAACATCGATTATGCAAGAGGGTTTGATGTCATTGATTTGATTAAAAATAAGGTAGAAAGTGAATGCCCCAACGTTGTTTCTTGTGTAAATATTATCACCATTGATGCTTGGGATATTATTCTTCTAGTATGCCCAGTTTATTTTTTTAACAAGATAGAATTCTTGCTCACATATACCAACTTTGGAAACTTCAACAACAGAACTACAATGTCTCAAATAATTTTCTCTGCAAAACCCTAAACCCATTAGTGAACAACAAATCCCATTATGTGGAAACAATAAAAAATCTCTGAATAATGAAATCCAATATGAAAAATAAGACCCATAATACATAATTAATGAGGACTTGATTGCCGACTACAGAGAACGATCATCGAGAGTGCAGAGAGGTCAAGAAGATATTGCATATGTTGAGCTTGAGATGCTAGGCTTTAGGGAAAATGTTGTTTGCATATAGATTTTAAAATATTATAAATTTTGCTTTACCCTCAATTCCAATTTAAGTGGAATTGGAATTAATTTTTCCAATTCCACCTATTTAGATGGAAGATTCAAAAGCTCATTTTGGGGGTAAATGAGAATTAACAAATCTCTATTCCAGTTTCATATTTTGAATACAAACATCAAAAATGTCAATTTTGGAATTTGACAATCCCAATTCCAGTATAATTCTAGCAAACAAATGGGCCCTAAGAGTTGTAGAAGGGTAATTAGGAAGCTTTTTAGTATATTTTTCTTTGCATGCATTTATGTTATATTTGAAGTAAATTTGTGGACTAGTCAATAAATGATATTATTTGTACAAAAAAATTTTAAATGGAGAAATAATAGTTTATGTTAGAGAAAGATACATATAAAGATTTGAAGTGGTGTACATAGATAGAATAATATATAGATAGAGATAGAAATAGAGAACATATAGTCTCCTTTATAGTGGTGGCCACCCAAAAAAGATAATTTTTTTTAACATTATAAGCCTCATTTCATTTTTGTAATTATTTTGTTTAAATTTTAAATAAAGTCAATAATATTCTAAAAATAAACTGCACCTCTTCATTGTTCTTCTTAATTAAGATAAACCACATCAAAAGGACATAGAGGTCGAAAAACACAAAAAAATTATAAAAAAATCACTATATTCAGTTTGGAGCTTAGTCAATGCCACATCAAAATGTGCTCAAATAATCAAGTATGAGATCTGATATCAAAATTGGCCAAAAAAAAAATGGTCCAAGCAACTCACTTTCATGAGACTCATAATTTGACACATATGGAATAAAATATTTTCACCATCTTTAGTAAGAAAATTAAGAACTTCAAATTTTTTTATTTTTATTTTTTCCATTTTACAGTGGAACTGATTTATTTACATGTGGTCTTTTTATAGGTCTACCATTTTTAAATACCACTTTGTGTAGGTAAGAGGACTAATTTCTAAAATATTTTAGCATTTTTTTCAATAATCATGTGTTGATAACAAATTAATAAAGTATAATAAATATAATATACTTAAAATAATATTAGTAGTAATCTATTAATGCCTAATTATTATTATAAATAATAATTATAGAAGTACAATAATATTATAATAGAGTAACAATAATATTAATATAGTTTAAATATAAATATTAATAAAATTATTGGAGTTTATGAGAAAATAATCCACAACTCCCAAGGACACCTGCACACAAACACCTATCACAAAAAGAGAGAAGTAAGAGTTATGGAGGCTAGAACACATTGATCCACAAAAAAAGGAGAAATCATTGATGTGCAAAAACAAAAGTTGTAATTCAATAATGAATAATCTATTAGGAATACAAAGAAGATCAATCCTTATAAAGGAGATCAAAACCCTAAAAAGGTGAACAAACCTAAGTTGCATGATAATAATTAATAAAATAATTAATTAAATTATATGTCTAAAGTTTAGCTTAAGTAGAAAGAGATAATAAGTGACTTAGTATTTAAATCAATATGATTTAATTAATAAGTAAACACCTTATTACTCTAACAAAAATAATAATATAAATGTGATTATAGTACGAAAATAGTAATATAGTATAGTACTTTGATTATATAAGAACATAATCTAATGTAAATGGTTATTTTAAATTAAAATAATAAAATTTATGATAAAGTTAAATGGTATTATAGTTGAGATTTAGATGCACCATAAATTTTATTATATATTTTTATTATAAGAAATTTAATTTTGTAAATTAATTTACAAGTATATTATTTTTTACTTTAAATTCCTATTTTCTTTATAATTAATTGAATCTATTTAATTAATATAAGACAAATAAATAGAATTAAAATTAAGTTAGAATTAGAATTTAAATTATAAAATTATTTAAAAAAATTGTCATATTATTAAAATAAATAAAATAAAAAATTACAATTTAATCTAACTTATCATAGTTATCATATTATTAAAATAAATAAAATTAAAAAATTACAAATTTTTAAACCTTTAATATATTAATTATATGTAATAAAATTAAATCAAATTTATGTTATAATATAATATATTTTCATTATATTAAAAAAATGTAATTGCATTTTTTAAAGTAATATAATCTAAGTCCATTTAAATTTATGTCATATTTTATTAACCGTATTTATCTTTATTTTATCAATTATTTTAACTTGTAAATATTGTATTGTATATAAAATATACTATTATATAAAATGTGTTTAATAAATATCATTAAACATATCCTATATAATATTATTTACAGTATACTTATCATTATAAATATGTAATAAATGATTTTAAATTATAGTTACATACGAGAGAAATATAAAAATCTAAATTAAGTTATAATAAACAAACTTGTAATTAAATAATTAAACATGAAAACTGAAAAGTATTTGTAAAGAAAAATGCAATGCATCTGAAATTGACGAGAATATCATAATTTGACTTGTAGGCAAGTTGCTGGTGTTCTAAGTTGTGGAAAAGCATAATAAAAATAGTCGATAAGATCACCCATCATTTTGGTCCATGCTATAATTTGTTATTTGCATGCGTGATGCTACAAAATGTATGTAAAATCTTGACATGAGAAATATGTTTGGTGAAAAACCTTAAACGGACACAATGTTTTCAATCGTCTTGCTTCTTCTTTTGTCAAATTTCAACCATTGATTCTTAAAATCAGGTCGTCCATATCATATAGGAACACCTTCAGTGTAAAACTGATTATTTATAGTAGCTACAATGTAGTTGCTTTTTGTTTACCTATTGCTCTTGTTTTAGCTATCAAAGTTTATCTACAACAATGACAGGTAATCTTTATTTTTAAACTTTATAAAATTAAAAGAATTATATTTATAGTGATGAAAAAAAGATGAGTAAAGATTGTTAACTAAATATAATTTTTCTTTTTTTTTTATATTAATAATCGAGAGATCAAAAGAGTTTATATAAAAACCATGGGAGGCAAAGCCACAACCATCAAGCAAAAAAACTCAGAGCCACTAACTTATTGAAAGCATGTAGTCATCCATATACAAAAGGAGCAAAAAAAAAAGAGTAAATAACAGTACTCGAGACAAAGTTCACTAATTATGATAGAAAAATAAAACTCTTCTATTAAAGAATCTCATCATGATCTCCCAACCATGTGGTCTGACCTTATGGACCTTCCATCCACACCACATTCTTCTGTTTCGGGAACTGAGTAAACATCTTGAGCTTGTAAAAGTAGGGACCTTGTTAGAATAACTGAGATGGGGGGATCAGTCATCCACAGTCCCAAATCAAAATGTATAACCAAAAACAAAATACTTAAACTTTTGTAGGTCGGTAACATATAATACTGTTATGTCTATACTTTTACCGATTCCTAGTTAATAACATATATTGATTACCGATCAAATCCAATATGCAACATGTAAAATATGATAACAAACAATCATCACAATCAACACATAACACAAGAGATTTAATGTGGAAACCCTATTAAGGGAAAAACCACCTCGGACTGACAACCCAAAAAATGTACACTCTTTTGAAGTGAGGTTGGTGAAGACCCAACCCTGTTAAAGGTTACAAACACATTGTTAGGTGTGACCTTATTAGAGGATTTTAGACCAATAGCTATCACTTAACTAGAATTCACTATGGGGTCGATAGGATAACAAATGTACACTCTATGAATGACATTACAAGACTTTCAAGTCTACTCTATTAAGAGATTTATCTGATTACAATGGTTAAAATGTAACAACAGTTGATTTGATTATAACACAACTTCAATTGTAGATTATCAGATCTATTTTAAGCTCATTCAAATCCTCTGATCAATATATCAATTATGTATCAATCACTATTCTATAACTTACTGTCGCTTGGTAATATCTTTCTGATGCTCGATAATATCTATAGTACGGTTCTCCTTAACCAATATGATCAGGCATGCATGAAACTTATTCACGTGATATCTCTATAGTCTCCTTTCGGCATTCATTTCGTCATAAAACTCAAGTCTCTTAAATAGACAAGTAAACCATTTTAATTTCACCCATTAGATATTGCCACTTAATCACCTTCATTGATTTTGTCACTTTAACCTTCCTCGATTGATGTGTCAAGAACATGTTTTATTTCAATCTATTAGATCTTCTTTGACTTATGTTAGCCATTGATCTTTGTAACAAACATTATCTCCATCCTTGATGTCATACACTTTCCAGCTCATCAATCCTTATCAACTAAACTAATCATTTAGTTCTTTTCTTTTGCTCGGTTAACCAAGAAATGCATCAGCAAACACAAGCTTAGTTTGTACTATGCTCAGTATACACTACACTTCGTTGGTGTATATTGAAATTCTTCTTTAACTGACCACACTGCTTTGTGCATTTTGGCTTTATCCTTCATCATAGATGAATGCAACATAATCAAGTCAATAGCATAAGGTCATAGACTCATCAATAAGTTACTCAGTGTGTTCCATATCCTTATCTATCATATCCATCTTCCTCAATGTAGATATATCTATTCTTCATCTCTTTTCTTCTCCTTTCTATAGATGTTTGAGTATAGTAACTTCAAGATAAGTACTGTCAAAATAGTTGATAGAAATGACAACATATTACTAATGTAATCATCGTACATATCTAATCAACAACTCAATGATCTTCAAATCATAGATCTTCAATTTATACAGTTCATTCAAATCAGTTGTAGTTCATCAATCTCTCCCTTTGACATTGGTGGCAACACAAGCAATATGAAATATGTCAAACACATATCAAACATATATTCTACAACTCTATAAACAAATGCTCTCCTTAAACTTAATATGTTTAATCACTACATTACATAGCATTTGCAGATATGATCTTTTCAGCTTCCTCAAAATCTCTCTCTTTCATTCAAATCTCTCCCTGTAGTTCATCTCCCAATAGTTCATATTAAAAGCTCTCTCCCTTTGACAACAATGCCAAAGAGCAATAGAGACATACAACTCTTTAGTAGCTAAATAACTCACTATTGTTTGGTGCATTGTACTATATCTATGTATACTATTGTACAAATCTGTTCTAGTTCTTCAACTATTCACAACCTTAGAAAGAATCCAAAGTGTGAACTTTTCTGCATCAACATGTGTGATCATCTGATAAGATTAGGTTGATGCAACCTCCAGATCACCTTAGTGACCAGAAGACAAGGGATGGACCCCAAGTCTAGTCCTCAAGTATTTATAAGTTTCCTTCGGTAGAGGCTTTGTAAATATGTCAGCAAGTTGTTCTTTTGATGTAACAAATTCTAGCTTAACTTGCTTCTCTTGCACTTGTTCTCTTAAGTAGTGATACTTAATAGATATATGATTTTTTTTATAGTGCATCACCAAATTCTTTGAAATATTAATGGTACTAGTGTTGTCACAATATATAATCATAGGATTAGTGATTATCTCATTCATACCTTCCAACACTTTCTTGATATATGCAATGTTTGAACAATTAGTTACAGTAGCAAGATAATTTTCTTTAGCTGTAGACTGAGAAATGCAAGCCTATTTCTTGCTTGTCCATGTAACAAGTCTTTCACCAAAGAAGAATGTTCCTCTAGTGGTACTTTTTCTATCATCCACATTTCCAGCCCAATCAACATTGGTGTATACCTTCAGTTCAAATTTGTCTTCCCTAGGATACCATAGTCCATAATCTTTAGTTTTCTTTAGGTATCTTAAGATTCTCTTTGTAGCAACCATGTGTGATTCTTTAGGATTTGCAAATAATCTAGCAACTATTCCAATAGCATGTGCTATATCAGGCCTACTGTGAACTACATACATTAACTTACCAATCATGGATCAGTATAGTGTCTAACTTACCTCAGTAGTTCCATCTTCTTTAGTCAATTTACATCCAGTAGCCATTGGTGTTCCCATATGTTTAGCATCTTCCATGTCAAATGTCTTCAATACTTCCTTTATATATTTAGATTGTGTGATGAATATACCATCATTCTGTTGAATCACTTATAATCCTAAAAAGAACTTAATCTCTCCAAACATAGACATTTCAAATTAACTTCTCATTTCATCAGAAAATGACTTACAAATTTGATCTTATCCTCCAAATATTATGTCATCCACAAATATCTTAGCAATCAAGATAGTATCATCAGAATTACCTTTCATGTACAAATTGCTATTCTCACTTGTTCTAGTAAAACCAATATTTAGTAAATAATTATGCAGCCTCTCATACCAGGCTCTCGATGCTTGCTTCAAACCATACAAAGCTTTGTGTAGTCTACATACCATATCTTTGTTGTCTGGATCAACGAACCCTTCAAGTTGTTCTATGTAGACTTCCTCTTCAAGTATTCCATTCAGAAAAGAAAATTTTAAATCCATTTGGTAAACTTTGAATTTATTGTGAGCAGCATATGCAAGTAACATTCTGACTCCTAATCTATCAATAGGTGTGAAAGTCTCACCATAATCTATTCCTTCCTCCTATGCATATCCCTTGCATACTAATCTAGCTCTATTCCTTGTTACCTCTCCATTCTCATTTAGCTTGTTTCTGAATATCCACTTAGTACTGATAACATTCTTGTCCTTAGGTTGAGGTACTAAACTCCAAGTTTTGTTCTTCTCTATTTTTTCTATCTCTTCTTTCATTGCATTAACCCATTCATCATTTTCTAATGCAACATTTACATTGTTCGATTCATATTCACAAACTAGACATGTACCTTGTATTTCTTTACTCCTTGTCATCATGTCTTCTTGTCTGTCTCCAATGATTTGTGTCTCAAGATGATGTCTTCTACCAAATCTTATCGATACCTAATCTCTCCTTTGTTGTTCATCCTGTGCAAGTTCATTTATTTTCATGGTAGGTCCTTCCTACTCCTTAATATTTCTTTCATGTCCATTGGTATTGTTTTCCTGTTGACCAGTTATCATTGCCTGTGACGTCTATAGAACCTTTGGTTTTTCAATGTAAGTGAATCTACCATAGTTTTTGGGTACCTTTGTGCTTCCCTCTACATTCTTGTCATCAAACTCATCAGCTTAAACATTAGCACTTTCAATGATCTTGTTAGTTACTTTGTTAAGACAATTATATGCTTTACTTTTAGTGGAATATCCCAGAAATATCCCTTCATCACCTTTTGAGTCAAAATTTCCATTTCTTTCATCCTTCAGAATAAAGCATTTACTTCCAAATTTTTTGAAATAACTTATAGTGGGTTTGTGGCCAAACCATAACTCATAGGGTGTCTTATTAGTGTCATTCTTTAGTTGTACTCGGTTCAGAACATAAATAGTTGTGCTAATTGCTTCTCTCTAGTATGTTTGAGCAACATTCTTTTTTAACATCAGTGTCCATACACAGTCAACAATTGACCTATTCCTCCTTTCAGCTATTCCATTTCATTGAGGTGTCCTCAGTGAAAAGACCTGTCTTTTAATACCATGCTCATTACAAAAATTAGTAAATTCATCAGAGATAAATTCACCACCTCTATCAGATCTTAAAAATTTTAACTCTTTACTAGTCTCTTTCTCAGCTTTTTCTTTATACCATTTGAACATCTTAAGTGCCTCAGACTTTTCTTTCAAGAACATGACTTTCATTAATCTAGTATAATCATCAACAAAAAGAATGAAATATATGTCTCCACAGTAACTTTGAGTTCTCATAGGACCACATAGGTCTGTATTCACTAACTCAAGTATCTTCTTTTTTGAATAATCTTTTCTTTTAAAACTAGATTTAGTCATTTTACCCTTTTGACATTCATGACACATAACATGATCAAGCTTAGATAAGTTAGGTAGACCTCTAACCTTTTTCTTTTTACTGATTTTAATCATGTTATGAAAATTCACATGACATAACCTTTTATGCCATAGCCATGCATCTTCATCTTTCATCATTAAACAAGAAGACTGGTCATTATCAAGATAAAATAAATTACATCTTTATTGTGTTCCACTTCCAACAAGTCTTCCTCCATCATCATATATTTTCACTTTCTTGCTCTCAAAAGTAACTTGGTGGCCTGAATTGTTCATCTATGCCACATTAGAAAATTATAGTTTAGTCCTTTTACCCAATAAGTATTTTCATATTTTATTCTATCATTTATCATCAGGGATCCTTTTCGTTTAACCATACATGGTGCATCATTAACCATTATCACAGATCCTCCATTGTATTCTTCAAGATGATCAAACTCACCAGTCATATGATGTGTACAGCCACTACCTATGATCCATATATCATTTTTATTAACCTTAGAGATAAGTGTTGTCTCTACATACCTTTCATCTTCCTCTGACTCATCCTTCATTGCAACAAATACTACCTCCACATCTTCATCAGTTTCGGTATCAGTGACATCTTCTTCTACAATGTAGCACACCTTCTTGCCTTTATCATTATTGTCTCAGTTGTAGTGTCGGTAACTTTTGTTTACTCTTGTTCCATAGCTTCCTTCACCAGATCGGTCCTTGTTTCTATCATCATCTTTCCTATGTGGACATCTAGCAGAAATATGACCAACCTCTTTACAGTTAAAACATGCTAAAGGTAATTTTCCTTTGTATCTACCTTTACTTTTAGGTAACCTTCTATCCATAAGAGCTTCAAGCTCATCAAGATCATCATCAGTATTGCTATCACTATCATCATTCTTATTTATGCTACTAGACTTACCAATCTTCAGAGAAGTCAAAAAAGTGGATTCCACAGATGGTACAACACTATTATCAAAATTATTTAGTTCAAAGGTTGTTATCTTACCAATCAGATTATCAAGAGTAAAATTATTACCAAATGTAGAACTTGTTTTGTGAATTTTATTACCAAATGTAGAACTTGTTTCATGAATTCTAGATATTATGATTGCATAAGCCGGCAATCAGGTTCTAAGAACTTTTCTTACCATTGTTTCTTCTTTAATAACTCCATTAGATGCTCTAATAGAATGTACTACCACTTTTAGTCTATTCATGTACTACATAATATTTTTGTTAATATGATTTAGAACAACAAAGAGGGGGGGTGAATTAGTTGTTCTCAGGTCCAGATGTATAAAATAAACTTTAAAACTCTTCAACAAATCAGATCTAACAATCAATAGCTACTCGGTCATTACTGATTACATAATAGAAAGATATAACATTGCATTCCACTACCCAGATGTATCTAACTTGTAAAACATAGAAATGCTCAAACATAAACATTCACACAAGTGTTAACACTAGGATTTATAGTGAAAATATGATTTGGGAAAAACCACTTTGTAACATGCTACTATTATTTTCACTCTTTTGAAGTGAGCTCGGTGAAAAGCAAACCCTGTCAAAGGTTACAAACACACTGTCAGGTGTGATCCATTTAAAGGATTTAAACCACTTTATTAAAAGTGCACCTTGTTATAGGACTTACATACACTCCATTAGAATGCAACCTTGTTCAAAGGATTTATACATATGACTGTTAGGTCAACCTCTATTAAAATGATTTTGACTGTTACAATGGTTAGAAAGTAGCAGTAGTATTGATCTAAAAAACATACAACTCACTTTGCAAATATCAGATCCAATTCTATACACATATGTTTGTTTATTGACTATGAACCTTTGCCACCTCCATCACTAATCTGCTTAGAACTTTCCTTCAAGAAATGACAATACTTCTCCTTCAGCCTTATTTGCTTATACATTCAATAACATCAACTGATCTTCTAGCATCCTCTATCCACACTTCAACCTCATGCCTAGGTTTCCTTAATAGTTCCTCAATTAGGTTAATACATCTTTTGCAACTTAATCTCCTTCGTAGATCTTAGGGTTAGGTCAAATTTATTGAATCTACCCACTTTATGTTCTTCATCTTCTTTTCTAGAAACATCTCAAATCTCTTAAAGATTTACAATAAAATGTTTTATAGTGCATTAAATGCTTTCATACAATCAATAAATAAATTCAACACGTTTTACATAACCCAAGAAATCAACGATGTCGGCTTGAAATCTAAATTCTCCCTCAAATGTAAAATATTGATGCTCGGTCAATACTGTGTTCAACTTCTCGGTCTATACTAGAAAGCTTGGTGAATACTAAAATTATTTCCTTGGCTAACACCGTCTTCCTCGGCAATTAACTGATGTTCGTTCAACACTAAATTTTCTCAGCATACACTAACTTGGTTGACACTAACATCACTTGGCTTAAACTAGATTTTTTCACTTTTTCTCAGTTAAGCCTACCAGTTTAGTCTTCATTCTTACTAAGATAAATAATACATTATCTCATCACTGTGCAACATAATCAAGTACTCATTGAAGTATCAAGATAACTCAACCTTTCCTTAGGTGCTATTGTTACCATCCTTTCTTTTCCCCCTCACAACAATAAAATAGATATAGTACTTTACTAAGTAGCAATAGTCTTACCAATTAAGGTTTGACATCAATGACAATACAACAATTGCTTCAATTGTAGTTTCCAACAATCTCCCTCTTTTGCATTGATGGAAATACCATATGATATCACATGTATAACACATGGATTACCACCCAATCCAAAAACTTATCTGTCCATCAGAAATATTTATAATATCCTTAGCTTCATTCTAATTTAGAATCTACTAGCCTCACTTCTATGACCATCTAGAAATCTCCAAATCTCCCTCTTTCCTGATCCTTCATCTCAATTCATCTCCCTCAGGTTACTTTCCTTTTCAGTGTCATGTGTTATTATCATCTTGATTCATCTCCCTCTTTGACAAAAATGCTAAAGCAGTAACTAAAACATAAATCCTCCAGATGTAGATATCATCTTTTCAGTTTAGTAGCAATATTTCTCCCTCTGTCATCTTTTCTTATGACTGATTCTTTATCTTTTTCATTCTTTTCACAACTCTAGGCCAGTCCTAAAGTGTGACCTTCTTCTACATCAATCTATCAAATATTCTATTGTAGCATATTTGATGCAGTCTTAGTTAGGGGAAGGACCCCTAATTGACTTCTTAGATATTTGTGAGCTTCTTTAGATAAATATTTAGTGAATATGTCTGCTAATTGTTCTTTTGTATTCACATATTCCATTCAAACTTCTTTATCTTGTACCAGTTCTCTCAAGTAATCATACTTGATTGCTATGTGTTTGGTCTTTGTATGCATTACCGGATTCTTACAAATGTTGATAGCAGTTGTATTATCACAGAAGATAACAACTGGTTTAGTGATTTCTTCTTTCATTCGTACCAACAATTACTTTATCCACACCAGATTTGAACAATTCACTACAACAACATACTCAACTTCAACAGTAGATTGGGAAATGCAATTTTGTTTCTTGCTTGTCCAAGAAACTAATCCCTGTCCAAGAAAGAAATCTCCACCACTAGTACTCTTTCTCTCTTCCACATTTCCTACCCAATCAGCATTTGTATATACTCTTAGTTCAAATCTTTCATCCTTCTTGTAATATAGACCATAGTCAGTAGTTCCTTTCAAGTATCTCATTATTCTTTTCATAGCCATCATGTGTGTTTCCTTAGGATTGGTAGAGAATATTGCAACAATCCCATTAGCTAGTCCAATGTTTGGTCTACTATGTACAACATATTGTAGTTTTCCAATCATAGATCTGTATAAAGTCTGGTTTACTTTTGTAGCATCATCATTTTTAGACAACTTTTGTCCAATAGCCATAGGAGAGCTCACTGGTCTAGAATCTTCCATCCCAAAAGTTTTCAGTATCTCATGAACATATTTAGACTATGTAATAAAAATTTCTTTCTCCATCTAATATACTTGTAAACCAACAAAAAATTTGATCTCACCAAACATGCTCATTTCAAATTCAGTTTGCATTTCATTTGAAAATCTCTTACACAAGTCATCTTGTCCAACAAAAATAATATCATCAAAAAAAAAATTTCAGCCAACAAGATTCCTTTACCTTCTTCATCTTTCATGTACAAGTTGCTTGTATCATTTGTCCTTGAAAATCCAATCTTTATTAAGTCGTTATGCAATCTCTCATGCCATGCTCTGGGAGCTTGCTTCAATCCATATAGTGCTTTGTTCAGTTTGCAAACCATGTGTCTTCTATTTGGATCAACAAATCCTTCTGGTTGTTCTATGTAAAATTCTTCTTCTAATATACCATTTAAAAATGCAGACTTAACATCCATTTGATATACCTTGAAATTTTTATAAGCAGCATATACAAGCAGAGTTCTTACTCCTTCCAATCTAGCTACAGGGGAAAATGTCTCCCCATAATCTATTCCTTCTTCTTATGTGTAGCCTTTGCATACCAGCCTAGCTTTGTTTCTTGTGATTTCACCATGTTCATTCAACTTATTTTAGAACACCCACTTTGTTCCAATGACATTTTTATTGTTAGGTCTTGGCACCAGAGTCTAGGTATCATTCTTCTCTATTTGTTCTATCTCTTCATTCATTGCTTGTATCCAGTCTTCATTTTCTAATGCCTCCTTTATTGTCTTAGGCTCAAATTCACATAGTAAACATTTTGGATCCTTTTTCTTGCTTCTAGTCAGAACTCCAGTATCTTTGTCTCCAATTATCTGTTCAGGCTTGTGATGTCTCCTTACATATTTTGCCAAAACATGTTCTTCTCTTCTTTCCTCTAATTCTTCAGGTTCCCCAAAGGTATGTGCAAGATCATGAGGGGCCAAAAAGTGATGATGTCAGTTCAAAACTTTGACAATGTAGTTGATGACATTTTTTTCACCTGAATTTGATAAAACGGAAAGGGTATCTTAAGGAGATTATCGGCTTTCTATCGATATAATTGCTGTCAAATTTTGAATTCGGTAAGTTATAATTATTAGTTATTTTCTAATTGAGCTACCTCTAAAGTGCTGATTTATATACTGATTGAAAAATGATTATAACTTTCAGATGGTATAACATTTTTGAAATCCAAAAAATTTGTCACATTCTATGCTTCGCCTACTATAAGGAATTTTGTTTTTTTGAATTTTGTAAAGTTTTGAATGAGTTAAGGTGGTCAGGCACAGGAGTTTTTTTATTCTGAAAATGTCGTAGCAAAAAATTTATAATTAATTTTTTTTTGGAATAAAATTACAAAAAAATATGCATCACATCCAGGCATGAATCTACTACTTATATATAAAATCTTATAATAAAATATTATCATTTGATTATGATTAAGGTGGTTAGACATACACCTACTTATTTTTTTCCTAAATTTTTTGTACTGCTGCATTGAAATCTATACTTTTCACCAATCATACTAACTTTTTCTCAAAAAAGGCCTAGTAGTTTAGAAACTAAATTCAATTTTCTATAGATTCTATTCTTACAAATTTTTGATATTAGGTTCATAGCTAGTTGAAATTTTCACGTCAAGTTGACTAACCCTTATTTGCTGATTTTTCATTGCCACTTAAGGGCATAGTTTGGCCCCTCATGATCTTGCACATACCCCCAATAAGATTGTCAAATTTAGCTTCTAAATGCTCGGCAACGTCTTCTTGATACTTGACATCTTCATCCTATCGCTCAACATGTTCTTCTTCTTCTCTCTCCGCATGATTTTCCTAATGCTCGACATCATCTTCCTATCCCTCGGCATTGCTTACCCGAGACTCGGCATCCAGTGCAAGTCTGTCACTTGCCTCTTCTTCCTCTATATATACAAAAGATATGTAATCTTCTGGTTCTCTTTTACTATTAGCTTCATTTCTTTCTGCAAACTCATCAACTTTGACATTCACACTTTCTAGAATTTTGTTAGTGTTAGAGTTCAAACACTTATAAGCTTTACTTTTTGTCAAATACCCTAGGAATATGCCTTCATCACTTTTAGCATCAAACTTTCCATTCCTATTATCCTTTAGTATGAAGCACTTAAAAAAATTCTAAAATATTTAACATTCGGTGCATACCCATACCATAACTCATAAGGTGTCAGATTTGTACCTTTCTTGATTTGTACTCAGTTAAGAGTGTAAATAGCTATACTTACAACTTCTTTCCAATATTTATGTGCCACATTATTTTTAATCAACAATGTCCTTGCACAATCCAAAATAGATATGTTCCTCCTTTCTGCTATACCATTCTATGGAAGAGCTCTAGGTGCAGACATCTATCTTTTGATCCCTCTATCATTGAAAAACAAATTAAATTCATTTGATATAAATTCTCCACCTTCATTAGATTTCAAACACTTCAGGTTTATTCCTGTCTCCTTTTCAACCTTAGCCAAATACCACTTAACAAATTGAAAAGCATCAGATTTTTCTTTTAAAAATATTACATGCATCATCTTGGTATGATCATCAACAAACAAAATAAAATATCTAGCACCACAATAGCTTTGTACACCCATAGATCCACAAAGTTCAATATGAACCAAATCTAAAGTATTCTCAGAAGTAAAGGTTTTTCTCTTGAAACTTGACTTTGTCATTTTTCCTAATTGACACTCTTTGCACATCACATTCTCAGGTTTCTTCAATCTAGGTAGACCTCTCACTTTCTTCTTTTTACTAATTTCTACTATATTATCAAAGTTAACATGACATAACCACTT
The DNA here is from genome assembly GCA_027943335.1 of Chamaecyparis obtusa. Lineage (NCBI taxonomy): Eukaryota > Viridiplantae > Streptophyta > Pinopsida > Cupressales > Cupressaceae > Chamaecyparis > Chamaecyparis obtusa. The sequence goes on along the minus strand of BSBK01001836.1, from coordinate 552,178 downwards.
ATGCCATAACCAAATATCATCAAGTTGTGCAACCATACATGTTTCTTCAAATAGGTCAAGATAGAACAAATTACCTCTAGTCTACTCTCCACTTCCAATCAGTTCACCAGTGGCATCAAATATTTTAGCCTTTTTGTGATGAAATTCCACTCAGTGACCAGTGCTATTAAGTTGTGCAACACTCAATAGATTATAGTTAAGACCCTCAACCTAGTATGCATTTTCACAAGAGATCTTATCAATCAGCTTAAGCAATCCTTTTCCTCTAATAGGACATGGTGCATCATTACCAAATTTCATACTTTTACCTTTATAATGATGTAATGTATCAAACTTACTCTTGTCACTAGTCATGTGATGTGAACAACCACTGTCAATAATCCACTTATCATTCTTGTTCACATAGGAAATCAATGTAGTTTTCTCATCCTCATCAAACTCATCTTTCATTACAACATAGACTACCTCAATTTCAAAATCATCACTATCAGTGTTAGTCTCTTCTTCATCAATGTAACAAGATTTATTACCTTTTCCTTTGTAGTCTTTGTACCTGTGGTAACTTCTATCATCTCTTCTATCTTTGTGCTTGTAATCTCTTTCTTCATCCTTATCATTCCTATCAAGACATCTAGCAGCTATATGACCAACTTTATTACATGAAAAACATATAATAGGGAGTTTACCTTTGTACTTTCCTTTTCCCCTTCTCAATATTCTAGCCATAAGAGCTTCTAGATCCTCAAGTTCTTCATTAGATGTGTCACTGTCACTTTCACTTTCACTTTCACTGATGCATCTCTCTTTTTCCTTCTTTGTCTTACTCAAAACCACTTTTTACTTAAAAGAAGATTAAACATTACCAACATTACCAATAGTGAAGTTATCATAGTTAGAGAGTTCAAAAGTAGTAAGCTTTCCAACCAAACTTTCTAAAGTAAGTACATTTGCAAGGTTACACCTAGATTCCTAAATAGCTGAAATTTTAATAGCATATATAGGACACAAAGTTCTCAATACTTTTCCATTTATAGTTTCATTATCAATAGTTCCATTTTCTCCTCTAATACCATTCACAACTTCTTTTATTCTACCACAATATTGTGCAATATTCTCACCTTCTTGCATTCTCATTTCATCAAATTTACCTCTAAGGCTCTCGACTTTAGCTTTTAGTACATTTATGTCACCGCCATAGATTTTTGCAAGAGTGTCCCACATCTCCTTAGCACTTGTGCAATCCTTTATGTCCTCAAATTCTAGATAGCTTAGGGAAGATTCAATTTCCAACATTGCCTGATTATGTTCTTGCTTAGCTCTTATTTCCTCGACAGTCAAAGGTGTAACATGTGAGACATGGTCATTCTCAATATAGTACATTGCAGAATCACCAATACCAGCCAAATGCAACTTCATCAAGCTTTTCCATGTAGGAAAGTTCTTCGTATTCAAATTTGGTACCTCCTTATACATCCTAATCATTTTCTTCAAGTACCTTCAAAGTTTTTCTCTGTAAGCACCAGCAGTAAGCATCACAGCACTGATACCAATTTTTAATATGATTTAGAACAATAGAGAGGAGGGGTGAATCAATTGTTCTCAAGTCCAGATGTATAAAATAAACTTTAAAACTCTTCAACAAATCAGATCTAACAATCAATAGCTACTCGGTCATTACTGATTGCATAATAGAAACATATAACATTGCAATCCACTACCCATCTATATCTAACTAGTAAAACACAAAAATGTTCAAACCAAAACATTCACACAAGTGTTGACACAAGGATTTATAGTGGAAACCCGATTTGGGAAAAACCACTTTGTAACATGCTACTATTATTTTCACTCTTTTGAAGTGAGCTTGGTGAAAAGCCAACCCTGCCAAAGGTTACAAACACACTATCAGGTGTGACCTGATTCAAGGATTTAAACTACTCTGTTAAAAGTGCACCTTGTTATAGGACTTACATACACTTCATTAGAATGCAACCTTGTTCAAAGGATGTATACATATGAATGTTAGGTCAACCTCTGTTAAAAGGATTTTGACTATTACAATGGTTAGAAAGTAGTAGTAGTATTGATCTGAAAAACATACAACTCACTTTGCAAATATCAGATCCAATTTCATACACATATGTTGGTTTATTGACTGTGAACCTTTTGCATCTCCATCACTAATCTGCTTAGAACTTTCCTTCAAGCAATCAAAACACTGCTCCTTCAGCCTTCTCTGCTTATACAGTCAATAACATCAATTGATCTTCCAGCATCCTCTATCCACACTTCAACCTCATGCTTAGGTTTCCTTAATACTTCCTCAATTAGGTTAATACATCTTTTGTACCGCTTAATCTCCTTCATAGATCTTAGGGTTAGGTCAGATTCATTGAATCTATCCACTTTATGTTCTTCGTCTTCTTTTCTAGAAACATCTCAAATCTCTTAAATATTTACAATAAAATGTTTTACAGTGCATTAAATGCTTCCATACAATCAATAAATAAAGTCAACACATTTTACATAACCCAAGAATTCAACGATGTCGGCTGGAAATCTAAATTCTCCCTCAAATTTAAAATACTGATGCTCAGTCAATATTGTGTTCAACTTCTCGGTCTATACTAGAAAGCTTGGTCAATACTAAAACTATTTCCTCGGCCAACATTGTCTTCCTTGAAAATTAATTGATGTTCGATCAACACTAAATTTTCTTGGCATACACTAACTCGGTCGACACTAACATCACTCAGCTTAAACTAGATTTCTTAACTTTTACTCAATTAAGCCTACCAGTTTAGTCTTCATTCTTACTAAGATAAACAATACATTATCTCATCATCATGCAACATAATCAAGTACTCATTGAAGTATCAAGATAACTCAACCTTTCCTTAGGTGCTATTGTTACCATCGTTTCTTTTCCCCCTCACAATAATAAAATAGATATAGTACTTTCCTAAGTAGCAACAGTCTTACCAGTTAAGGTTTCACATCAGTGATAATACAAAAATTGCTTCAATTGCAATTTCCAACAATTTTCACCTTCCTTCATCTTCATGTCATTGAATCTTCACCTCAGGCTTTCAACTCTAGCTCTTTTGATATTCACATCATCACTATAAATTAGAGAAATTTTATGCCACATCTCTTTAGAAGTAGAATAGTCCTTGATGTCTTCAAATTTGATATTTTTATAGGCAACAACAATCTCCATCATAGTAACATTATGTTCATGCATGTCTCTTAGTTAATCAAGGGTTAGGAGACTAGTGGGCAGTGCAAGGTATCCATTCTCCTTTAGTGTAAGGGAAGAATTCCCAATTCCAAATACATGCAACTTCATTTGACTTTTCCATATTGTGAAGTTATCCTTGTTTAGCTTTGGCACTTCCCTCTTATACATTTTGAGACCTTTATGCTGAAGTCCTGAAAACTTTGTTCTAAGCAACCAATATGCTCTGATACCAATTGTTAGAATAACTGAGAGGGGGGGGGAATTAGTTATCCATAGTCCCAAATCAAAATGTATAACCAAAAACAAAATACTTAAACTTTTGCAGCTTGGTAACATATAATATTGTTCTGTCTGTGCTTTTACCAATTACCAGTTAATAACATATACTAATTACCGATCAAATCCAATAGGCAACATGTAAAATATGATAAAAAACAATCATCACAATCAACACATAACACAAGAGATTTAATGTGGAAACCTTGTTAAGGTAAAAACCACCTAGGACCGGAAACCCAAAAATTGTTAACTCTTCTAAAGTGAGGTCGATGAAGACCCAACCCTGTTAAAGGTTACAAACACACTGTTAGGTGTGACCTTGTTAGAGGATTTTAGACCAACAGTTATCACTCAACCATAATTCACTATGGGGTTGACATGATAACAAATGTACACTCTATGAATGACATTACAAGACTTTCAAGTCCACTCTGTTAAGAGATTTATCTGATTACAATGGTTAAAATGTAACAATAGTTGATTTTATTACAACACAACTTCAATTGTAGATTATTAGATCTATTTTAAGCTCATTCAAATCCTCTGATCAATATATCAATTCTGTATCAATCACTATTCTGTAACTTACTGTCGCTCGGTAATAGCTTTTTGATGCTTGGTAATTTTTGTAGTTCGGTTCTCCTTAACCAGTATGGTCAGACATGCATGAAACTTTTTCACATGATATCTCTATAGTCTCCCTCTTTCGGCTTTCATTTCATCATGAAACTCAAGTCTCTTAAATAGACAAGTAAACCATTTTAATTCCATCCATCAGATATTTCCGCTTAATCACCTTCATTGATTTTGTTGGTTTAACCTTCCTCAGCTGATGTGTCAATAACATGTTTCATTTCAATCCGTTAGATCTTCTTTGAATTATGTTAGTTGTTGATCTTCGTAACAAACATTATATCCATCCTTGATGTCATACACTTTCCATCTCATCAATCCTTATCGGCTAAATTGATCATTTAGTTCTTTTCTTTTGCTTGGTTAACAAAGAAATGCATCCAGCAACACAAGCTCAGTTTGTACTATGCTCAATATACACTACACTCTGTCCATGTATATTGAAATGCTTCTTTAACCGACCACACTACTTTGTGCATTTTGGCTCTATCCTTCATCATAGATGAATGCAACATAATCAAGTCAATAACATGAGGTCGTAGACTCATCAATAAGTTACTTGGTGTGTTCCATATCCTTATCTGTCATATCGATCTTCCTTAATGTAGATATATTTGTTCTTCATCTCTTTTCTTCTCCTTTCTACAGATGTTTGAGTATATTAACTTCAAGATAAGTACTATCAAAACTAGTTGACATCAATGACAACATATTAGTGATTTAATCATCTTACATATCTAATCAGAAACTTAGTGATCTTCAAATCATAGATCTTCAATTTGTACAGTTCATTCAAATCATTTGTAGTTCATCATACCTCTATTATTTTTTAGATCCTTGATCAACTTCTTGAGTGTATAATCAAAGGCAATCTGATTCTTCGCAATCCTTTCCCACTCAAATCCGTCTTTCATTTCATAAATAAACATAGTTGCATGGCCATCCCTGAGGAAACACAACAACTTTTCCTTCTCCAGATTCATCACAAAACAAACCTGCACAACAATTTTATAACATATGAGTTTTCTAAAACAACCAGCAAGAGATCTATCATTGCCTTGGAACTTTTCCTCATTTCAAAATTTCTAGATAAACCAAAGGATGAAAGAAGAAACAATTTTCTAGAACGGATTAGCATCCTTCTTAAGCCCATGAATGAAACTAGTAATAATATCAATAGTACAAACATGTTCAGTAAGACATATTCCAAACATCAACCAAACTTCTTTAGCAAAAATACAATCAAGAAAGATGTGTTGCACAGTCTCGAGCTTCCTACAAATAGAGCATAAGTCATAAGTAGCCAAGTTATTCCTAATAGGTGTAATCACCTAAAAATGGACAAAGATAATTCAAATAAAATCAAGAAAAATCAAAACAAATTCAAAACATAATTGAATCAATTGAATCACAATGCATAATTAGCCAATCAAAATTAAAATCAAGTCTTAATTCGAGATGAATCAAAATTGAGAGCATTTTAATCAAATGCAATCAAATCAAAATACAATTAAATCAATTAATTGTATAGTCTTGGATTAAATTAAATTCAACCCATTCAAGTGGTACATGGCTAAAATAAATCAATTAAATCAATTAATAAATCTCAATTCCTCTCAACAACCAAAAAGGGAGGAAAATCAATCAACCAATGAGATTTGGGGAAAGGAATTCACATGGATCAAGCCAAATTGAATCTCAATCACTCAAAGTGAGAAGGAATCTTGTCCATTGATCTTGTCTACTTGTCCCAAGCTTTGAGGACACAAACTTTGCATTGTCTTCAAAGGGTGGAACCAAGGACAAAACCAAGGCTTAATCATGATCAAATACAACTACACCCCCTACCATTGGAAAATTTATAAAAGGAAGGCCTAATTCCTTCATAATTCATCATCCACACATCTAAGAATTGCATTGAACCTCTTGCAATTTGAGCTTAGAAAGGCATTTGAGAAGAATTTTAGCATTTACCTTTGATCTAATTGTTATCAATAGCATTGTTATCTTTATCATTCTGATTCTCATTCTAGGACTGTCATTAATGGAAGCTTGCTGAGAGCTATTCATTAACATTCTTAGTTAGAGAGCCATAGGATGCTCAATTAATCATTATTTTGCTAAATAGTTCCTCTATTGCTTTGTGGTTGTATTTAGTTACTATTCTCATTTATTGATTAACCTTAATTCTATGAAGACACTTTCCCTAGTGTACAAAATGGCACCCACCATGGGGCAGAATGCTCTACTTTACTAACTGTATGGAAATTTTGCATTATTTCCAAATTTGCATGTCATTAACCCTCATATTTTTTAGGAAGTAGCGCTTTTACTAGATTAAGTAGCACTTTTGCGAGAAGAAATAGTGCTTTCAATCACAGTTTTGGCACTTTTGTGGCAAAGTTGTGCACCTTTACGTCGATTTGTAGCACCTTTGTGATTCATGTCTTTGGTCTTTATATCTTTGAGCACTTTTCTCCTAACTACTAGGTGCTTTCACTGGTTTTATTAGCGCTTTTGCATATATTTTACTGCCTTTTCTTATTCTAGTAGCACTTTTAAGAGTTATTGGTGCGCTTCTACATTTTACTATTAGATTAAAATCATGCTTTCCATTAGATTAGCTACGCTTTTGAGTAATAAAATAGTGCTTTAAATTAATTTAGGGGCGCTTTTGCAAAATTTTATGAATTGATTAATCTGACTGTGGAAAAATGACTTTTGTTCTATAGGATGATAGGGCATAAAAAGGTGAGAAAACCAGAGACAAAATTCAATCAGGATGGCAAAGCTTTGGCCAAAAAGATCAAGAAGGAGAACATTGCTCATATCAAAGTAGTTCTTGAAACAACACAAGAAGAAGACAATTAGGTATATCAGAAATATCTTGCTATTATTGAAGCATACATATTGAAATTTGTATCTTTAAATTGGATATTTAGTCCTTAAGTTCAAGTTTTCCTTAAAAATTTGCAATTAAGGTATTCAAAAGTTCAAAACATAATTTGTTGCTTAATTCATTTTGCTTTGATTTCCCCTCATTGTGATTGTTGGTGTTGACTAACTTGTTGGAGGACAAGCACATTGGGAGGAGCTATGGCAAAGGTAAGGTGAAAAATGACAAAACCTTTCAAAAATGTCCCTAGCTTAGGCTAGCTACAAAAGGAAAGGTATTCATCTTTTCAAGCTTGCACTTGATTAAATTGTGGCATTTTTTTTTTAACATAGCTTAAAATAGGAAATGAACCAAACACTTCCATTTTAAGAATCTCCTTGTCAAGAGATTGGGAAAGAACAAGCTTGTGTTTGAGTGTTTGGAAAAAAGAAAGACAATAGGGATATGCTCTTCACTTTTTAAGTGACTCAAACTCCCAAAATTTTCGGCCTAAGTTCATTTCTTGTTTTCCCTATACATGCTAGAGCAATAGTGGTCTCACCTCCCAAGTTTTCCTTAACGAGGCTAGTGAGAGGGACAACCCAATGTGGGATACACTCACTTTTACCACAGGAATCCAACCCATATCTAAAACAAAACGCATGTATCCTTAATGGGGTACATGACAAAAGGATCTTAATTTTTCAACCTTCCTCTAGTAGTCCTCATGGATTGTGCAAAATCATACTTTCGTGCATGTGGGAAGCCTCCTAACATACTTGGGGGATGAGAGATTAAAAACCATTTTGACCAGAATACATACTAAATCCTTGATTAAGTAGCAAGACCACCTTGTAGAGCCATATTTACGAACCAAATCTTATGCTAGGTAGGTGCTTGAAGTGCATTCTTGTGAAAAACTTGTGACAACGTTCTTCAAATCAAACATTTGTGTTTAAGTGGGTAAAAAGACACAAGTGAATGCATGATTGTTGTGTTGGAAATACATAAACAAGTGAGAGATGTCCATTGAAAATCATCGTATATTTTTAAATCTCTTCAATATAAATCAACAATTCTCACATTAAGGATCATTCTAAAATGAACCCTTGTTGGATGTTGGTTTCCATGCGGTCCCAAACATATAGGGTATCCTTGCAAGGCAATAGTGCTCTTGTTGAAAATGAAGGGAAAGAGGTTGAGTACCAAAGTGTGTTCCAAGGTCACAATCAAGAAGAACTTTTCCAAATTTATTTGAACCAAGACTTGGAGAAATGGATAGGAATTTGACATATCACAATTACCAACAAGGCAATAATCAAAACAACAATAATGCCAAACAAAATCATAAGGACACACTTGAAGAAAGAGTTGAGAAGGTTTCCCAAGACCTAGATGTTAGGAATGAATTCTTGATGATTGGAATTCATTCTATAGTATTGGTTGTTGCATTCATGACTATGATTGTCATTGATGTCAACATAGTGATATTCTGGAGTTTAGTAGAGTAGCAGGCACTATTTTTTTTTGTGCACATGGGATATTTCATTTGGGATTATGCACAATTGATGGTATGTTCTTTGGTGTGTTATTAACCTATGGTTAAGAGCACAAAAATAAATTCATTCATTCATGAAAGTTATAAGCATTTTGGTGGAAGCAATATTCTCGTAGTGTTTCTAAGTAGCGGTTTTTGGTAATCAAAGGATATCTCCTAATCGGCATGGAATATGATTATGCACAGTTAAAGGGAAGTTTTTGAAACTTTGGTAGTGACGTGGTTAACTACACAAACTTTGAGGTAACACGAGTGAAGAGATATTTCATTTGGAAGCTGATAGTTTTTGGTGTAGCATGTTGAAATTATTATTTTGTATTTGCATGCTGACTCATTTGTAATTACTTGAGTGTGGTATAAAGGAAGGAATGTTTCATTTGTTATGATATGGGATTATGAGATTTTAATAGTTTTGATATGAAATTTGTGATGCAAATTTATGCATGAAGTGAAGAAGAGAGCTAATTCGATTGTGAAGGAAGACTTGCGAAGTACAGAGATCTGGATTTGTGATCTTGTGTAGAAGAGAGTGCAGTTTTGGAATAGTATGAAGGAGGTAACTTATTTCATATTATTTTGTTGAATAATTCTAAGATCTACTGGACACTGAGTTCAGAGATCTTTCCTTGAAGCTGTTTGGGCAGTGGGTCCTTCAGTCTTCCATAACTCTTAACCGGGTTAGACTCTTTTAACAGGGATTCAAAATCTCCTAATAGGGATTCATATGTACTGAATGTATTTCATAAGAATCCTAACATGGTCCATCCTCTCACAAGGAACTTTCATATTAGTGCATCATTTTGTGGGAATCATTCCCATTGGGGTTTACTCTCTGATCAAGAGGTTCCCTAGTCAACATATCTTGTGTTATTGTGTCATTGTGTATGATTATCTTTCTATGGTTGGTTACTGCATTGATTATATGGTTTAATACTACTAAAGTTGATATTAAATTTAATAAATGGTATAATTATCAGATAACTGATTCACCCCCCCCCCCCCCCCCCCCTCTCAATTATCTTGGGGATCTTTACTTTCTAACAATTGGTATCAGAGCGGCAATTCCTTGAAAGAGAAGTTTAACAACTTAAGGAGATCTATGGAAAATTTTAGAAAAGAAAGCCCTAAGTTTGATGGAGTAAATTTTGACAGCTGGAAAGAAAAGATGAAGACACATCTATTGTGTTTAGGACCAGGTTATTGGTTGATTACAAAGAATAACAGAACTATCATTGAGGAAGATAGAATTGAGACTTGTTCTAATGATGAAAGAGACACCTTTATGTGTAACATACTTGCAAGAGAAGCACTTTTATCAGCACTTGCAGAGAATGAATACAGTTAGGTAAAAATTTTAACTAGATCTTATGATATTTGGAAAGCTTTACATTCTACTTTTGAAGGTGATGAACATGCAAAGAAAGCTAGGTTACATAATTGGATTTGTGCATTTGAAGACATAAGAATGATGGAAGATGAATCTGTTAGAAGCTATATTGGTAGGATATCAGAAATTGTTGCAGGAATAAAGTCTTGTGGAGGTGAAAAATCAGAGAATGAAGTGATCTGGAAGATTCTGAGAACATTGACACTGGTATTCAAATAGACTACACAAATGATTGAACAAGTGATACCTTGTACAAAAAAAAATTTCAAGAGAGACTCTTCTTGGAAGATTGGAAGCAGTAGAGATGAATTTGAGATTGTTAGGAGAACTACTGAGAATGGAGACAACATTCAGTGCTCTTAGTATCAGACCTACTTTGTCAAGAAGTATAAGTGTGAGTGGAGATTATGTGAGCAGTAGCAGATCCAAATCTGAAGAAGAAAAGAAGCTAGAAGAAGGTATTTCCTTGCTTGTGAAAAGAGAACCAGATGGTAAGAAAATCTTTAAATGTTGGACTTGTCAAGAATATGGTCATTTTGCATCTAAGTGTCCTAAGAGAGTTAAGAAGTATAGAAACAATTTTAAGTATAGAAGACCTAAAGAATTTCATTATGTAAATGATGAAGAAATTGAAGTAGGAACTGAAAGACATTTGAGTGACAATGATCATGATAACTTTGATGACATAGGATTTGTAGCTATTAAAGAAGAAAATTCTAAATCAGATATTAAAGAAGAAAAAGGTTTAGTTTCCCAAGTTTAAAAGAAAGATGATTGGATAATAGATAGTGGTTGTTCACATCATATGACTGGTGATAAAGGAAAATTCATAAAGTTTAGCAATCATGATGGAAGAGTTGTTAGAGTTTGTAACAATGCACCTTGTTTGATTAGAGGTATAGGATCTATTACTCTTGATGGAAAGACTAATATTGATGATGTTTACTTTGTTGATGGATTGAAACATAATCTATTGAGTGTTGGATAGCTAGTTGATAAGGGATATCAAGTTTTGTTTGCTGAGAAAACTTGTGTGATTAAGGATAAAGATGGAAAGTTGATTAGAACAGGATCTAGAACCAGAGGTAATGTATTTCAGTTGAACCCTACTAAGATGAAATGCTTGATGACTAAGATTGATGATAGTTGGTTATGGCATAGAAGGTTTTGTCATATAAACTTTGATAATATTGTGAAAGTGAGTTCTACACTTGCAGTAAGAGACTTAACTAAGATTATGAAGCCTACTAACATGATTTGCAAGGAATGTGTGATGGAAAAGTAGAAAAGGAGTTCATTTCCTAGAAAAAAGTTCACATCTATAGAGAAGTCAGAGATTGTTCATACAGACTTGAGCGGTCCTACTAGGACAAGAGGATTCTATGGAGAAAGGTATTTTATGATTCTTGTTGATGATTTTACAAGAATGATGTGGATTGCATTTCTGAAAGAAAAATATAAAGCATTTGATAAGTTTAAGGTAATTAAGAGTAAAGTTGAGAATGAATCAGGAATGAGGATTAAATTTTTAAGATCTGATAGAGGAGGAGAATTTACTTCTAAAGAGTTTAACACTTTTTGTGAAGTGAATGGTATTAAGAGACATTTTTCAGCCCCTAGAACACCTGAACAAAATGGTATTGCAGAAAGAAGAAATAGATCAGTGACTAAAGTAGCAAGAGCTATGTTGTTTGAGAGTGATTTGGCAAAGACAGTTTGGAGAGAAGCAGTGAATACAACAGTATATACAATGAACAAAGTACAAATCAGAGTAGACACAAACAAGACACCTTATGAATTGTGGTTTGGACATACACCCTCAGTTAAGTATTTTAGAATTTTTGGAAGCAAATGTTATATTAAGAGAGATGATGATATAGGAAAGTTTGATCCTAGAAGTGATGAAGGAATTTTTCTTGGATATTCTTTGAAAAGAAAAGCTTATAGATGTTACAATAGGAGAACTAAAACTACTGTTGAAAGTACAAATGTGAAAGTTGATGAGAAGTTTAAAATTTAGGAAAGAATGCTTGATTATGAATCTGATGAAGAATCTAACCCATCTAACCCTCATCCTAACATTGAAACTACTGAACAATTTTTTGAGACTGACAATGAATTGTTGAAAGAAAGTCATGCTAAAGAAAACAAATAAGAATCTATAGTTGAAGGAAGATATGTGACTATGACACCTAACAGGTATATTTCAAGACATCATCCTATTGAACAAGTTATTGGAAGTTTGGACAGAGGAGTTATGACTAGAAAGAAGGTACATTTATGTTTGATTTCTTAAATTGAACCTAAGTCTACAAAGGAAGCTTGTGAAGATGAAAATTGGATTAAAGCTATGAAAGAAGAATTGGATCAGATTGAGAAGAATAAGACATGGGAATTGGTCCCTAGACCTAAAGACAAGAATGTGATTGGAACTAAATGGGTATTTGGAAACAAGATGAATGAACAAGGAGAAGTAGTAAGAAACAAAGCAAGACTGGTATGTAAGGGATACTCACAGCAAGAAAGAATTGACTATGAAGAAAATTTTGCCCCTGTGGCAAGTCTTGAAAAAGTAAGAATGTTTTTGGCCTATGCAACATTTAAGAAATTCAAAGTGTATTAGATGGATGTGAAGTCAACATTTTTGAATGGTGAATTAGAAGAAGAAGTATACATTGAGTAGCCTGAAGATTTTCCTTTGACTCAAGAAGGAGACATGGTATGTAAACTAAAGAAAGCATTGTATGGACTAAAGAAAGCACCTAGAACTTGGTATGAAAGATTGGATAAGTATTTGTTAAAATTGGGATTTACAAAAGGAATAGCTGATAGTAACTTGTACACAAAAGAAATTGAAAATGGTTTGTTAGTTATAGTTATTTTTGTTGAGGACATTATTTTTGGAGGAGAAGATGAAGCTAGTGACAAATTTGTTGATGAAATGAATACATAATTTGAAATGAGTATGATTAGAGAAATGAAATACTTTTTGGGATTACAGATAACACAAAACAAAGATGGTATCTTTGTAAGTCAGACAAAATACTTGAATGATTTGTTGAAAAGATTTGGTATGGAGAATTGTAAACTAGTTCAAGCACCTATGGTTATAGGACATAAAAGATCTAGTAAAGATGAGACACCAGTAGTAAAGCAGAAGAAATATAGATCTATGATTGGTGGATTGTAGTACTTGACACACACTAGACCAGATATACAACATTCAGTTGGAATGGTAGTGAGATTTCAAGCTGAACCTAGAGAATCACATTATGCAGTAGTGAAGAGGATATTGAGATATCTTAGAGGAATAATGGACTATGGATTGTGGTATGAAAATTATGATGATTTTACCCTATGTGCATATATTGATGCTAATTGGGGAGGTAGCATTGATGATAAGAAAAGCACTAGTGGTGGAGCCTTTTTTCTTGGAGGAAGATTGGTTTCTTGGTTGAGTAAGAAGCAGAATTGTATTTCACAGAGTACAGCAGAAGAAGAGTATGTAGCAGTAGCAAACAATTGTAACCAGATAATTTGGATGAAGTAGACGCTGAAGGATATTGGAATTAAGTTTGATGAGCCTATTTTCATACATTGTGACAATACCAGTACAGTTAGTATGTCTAAGAATCCTATATTACATTCTAAGACTAAGCATATAGAGATCAAGTATCATGTTGTAAGAGAGAAAGTTGCAGATAAAGAAGTCAGATTGGAGTACATTAGCACAAAGGAGTAGATAGCAAACATATTTACAAAGCCCTTGTCAAAGGATACATTTGAGTATCTAAGAGGTATGCTCGGGGTTATGCCCCAACCTACTCTTGAGTAAAGATGCAGATGGTTGCATCCGTCCAATGGTTTATGCACCTACCTTTTTCTAGACTGGATGTTGGTACTTCCTCTATGGGGGAGTATGTATCTGAGCTTAGTCATGAGGACTCTTGTGAATGTATTTTCTGAAACAGTGTCTTTTGACATTGAGCTATTGTTTGACATAGTGATGGAATTTTTGTCATTGATGTCAATGGGGAAGATAATCATGAAAAAAATTTGTAAAACATTGAGGAACTACTTTTTTTGAAGAGATTGAATAGGAAAATGAAGCAAGATTTGATTGATGAAGAGCAACAGAGCCGTTGAGCAGCAGTGATTGGATTTTTGGAACATTGGATGTTTTTCATCTATGTTTCCATCAATGCAAATGGGGGAGATTGTTAGGAATGAATTCTTTATGATTGGAAGTCATTCTTTAGTAGTGGTTGTTGCATTCATGACTATGATTGTCATTGATGTCAACACAGTGATATTCTAGAGTTTAGTAGAGTAGCAGGCACAGTTTTGTTTTGCGCACATGAGATATTGCATTTGGGATTATGTGTAGTTGATGGTATGTTCTTTAGTTTGTTATTAACCTATGGTTAAGAGCACAAAAATAAATTCATTCATTGATGAAAGTTATAAGTATTTTGGTGGAAGTGGTATTCTGGCAGTGTTTCTAAGTAGCGATTTTTGGTAATTAGAGGATATCTTCTAATCAGGATGGAATATGATTATGCATAGTTAAAGGGAAGTTTGTGACACTTTGGTAGTGACATGGTTCACTGTGAAAACTTCGAGGTAACATGAGTGAAGAGTCATTTCATTTGGAAGCTGACAGTTTTTGGTGTAGCGTGTTGAAATTATTATTTTGTATTTGCATGCCGACTCATTTGTAATTATTTGAGTCTGTTATAAAGGAAAGAATGTTTCATTTGTTATGATATGGTATTATGAGATTGTAATAGTTTTGATATGAAAATTGTGATGCGAATTTATGCATGAAGTGAAGAAGAGAGCTAATTCAGTTGTGAAGGAAGACTTGCAAAGTACAGAGATCTGGATTTGTGATCTTGTGTAGCAGAGAGTGTGGTTTTTTCATAGTATGAAGGAGGTAACTTATTTCATATTATTTTTTTGAATAATTCCAAGATCTATTGGATAGTGAGTTCAGAGATCTTGCCTTGAAGCTGTTTGGGCAGTGGGTCCTTCAGTCTTCCATAACTCTTAACCGGGTTAGAATCTTTTAACAGGGATTCAAAATCTCCTAACATGGATTCATATGTATTGAATGTATTTCATAAGACTCCCAATAGGGTCCATCCTCGCACAAGGAAATTTCATATTAGTGCATCATTTTGTGGGCATCATTCCCACCAGGGTTTACTCTCTGATCAAGAGGTTCCCTAGTCAACATATCTTTTGTTATTGTGTCATTGTGTATGATTATCTTTCTATGGTTGGTTACCACATTGATTATATGGTTTAATACTACTAAAGTTGATACTAAAGTTGATAAATGGTTTAATTATTAGATAACTGATTCACCCCCCCCCCCCCTCTTAGTTATATTGTTGATCTTTACTTTCTAACACTAGATTTCATAGAGGTTATGGAAAAATTAATAGATAGGGATAGGGAGAAATTTTTCCTAAATCTAGCCCAAAAGGGAGTAAAGCTTCCTCATGACTTTGATATTGACCAACTTAAGAAAGACTAGTAGGAAGATGACCCTATGAATGCTATGACTTGGCAGATTAAGGCCTTCCAAGAACAAATGGATACCATGAAGAAGGCAGTTGAACCTAAGGCCTTTTCCATTGAATCTTTGTGTCCTTTTCCTTTCGACAAGAGCTTAGCTATGGTAGCTTTTCCTTTCAACACCATTTCTCCTAAATATGATAAGTACATGGGTAAAATAGACCCACAGGATCATCTAAGAGAGTTTCATGCCTGAAGCATAGAGCTCATGCACAATGATACTTATCTAATGAGACTCTTTCCTAGAAGCTTAGGATGACCTGCAATGGAGTGGTTTTCAAAGCTACCCCAAGGAATCAAGACCTTTGAGGAGTTAGCCTCCAAATTTGTAACCCATTACTCTTGTAACATTGAGCTTGAAATTACTATGCTCAATTTTTGTGATACAAAATAGAAAGATGGAGAGTCCTTCTTAGGATTCCTACAAAGGTGGAGGACCGTTTTTGCAAGGTATCCATGAAGTATCCCTGAGAAAGAGAAGATGGAGATCTTCACTAACAATTTGACCTCGAAAATGAATTATAGATTACAACTTCAATGTCCCCCAACATTTGAGAAACTCATTGAAAATGGGATTAAGATTGAAGATGTTTTGGTCAAGAGAGGTGAGATCAAATTATTTAAAGATAACAAATCCAATAGCAACAACAACAATAACAATATTTATGTGCCTAAGTATTTCAATAATCAAGGGTCCAACAATAACAATGATAAATCAAAATCTTGGATGAAAAATAACAATAAAAACCTTGTGAATGATGGATTTTTGGAGGCACACAACTTCAAATCTACCCCCTTTATCCTACCATATGGAGCTAATTCATCAAATAATGTCAATCAATCAAGTAAAGCTCCATTTAATTCCAATAATTCCAACAATAAATCCAACACTTCCAACAATAAGACTTGGGATAAATCAAAATCAAACTCCAATTATAATAAAATGAAATTCACCTACTTAGGTGAACCTTTGGAGAATGTTCTAAGAACCTTGGTTGCCAATCAAGTTATCACGTTACCCGACATATCAAGTTATGAACCTCAAGTCAAGCCACATTGGTGGAATGAATCTCATCATTGTGAATACCATCAAAAAAGAGGTCATCCAACCAACGAATGCATGAGATTAAAACACTTAGTGCAACATCTAATTGATAATGGAGCCATTAAAATTGAAGGACCTCAAAACAATGAGGATCACACGGCCTACAAGAACCCCTTTTTGAATCATGAAAAGGGTGAGTCCTCTAATCAAAATCAAAAGAAGGGTGATGAGAAAGTGAACTTTTCTCATACTTATGATAACATGACAAATACTCTAAGAGAAGAGGATCAAACCATAAATGTTATCATAGTAAAAGATAAATCAAGAGAAGTATCATCAAATGTTGTCACAAGGGGGAAAGCATAAAAAATTTTCCTACCTACCAATGCTCCAAAGATTGTATTGTCAAATCAAGCTTCTACATCATCATCTAAATAATACAACTTGGTGGATCAATTGTAAAGAACTCCCACTCAAATTTCTATTCTTGAGCTGCTCAAACTATCACCAATTCATAAGGATATCTTGGAGAAAGCCTTATTGGAAACAAATGTGCCTCTAAATTTTGAGGTAGACAAGTTTCAAAATATGGTAGGACACTTAATTGCACCCCATTGCCTATCATTTTCCAAACAAGATGACATGTCCCTTAACCATCCTCAAAATTTGCCCTTACACATAGAAGTGTGGATCCACAAGCATAGGGTGAAGAGAGTCCTTATAGATGGAGGTGCTGGCCTAAATATTTGTACCTTTAGCTTGGTAAAGCCATAGGATTTTCTGAGGAGGCTATTGACCCAAAGAAGAAAATAACCATAAAAGCCTACGATGATGAAGAAAGAATGTCAAGAGGAGTCATAGTCTTACCCATAAGAGTTGGTCCCATGCAAAAAGAGACCATATGCCAAGTGTTAGACTTGAATTTTACTTACAATATTTTGTTAGGAAGGCCATGGATCCACAAAATGCAAGCTGTTCCTTCAACTTATCATCAATGCCTAAAATTCCCATATCTGGGGCAAGAGATAATGGAAAGTGGAGATCTAAATCCATTCCAATATTGTAATAATGTCAAGCCTATCAATGACTCATTGGTTCCACACAATGCTAAAGGGTCTATACCCAGTCAAAAGGAGCAAGGTCAACGTTCTAAGGACATTCCTTTGTTGAAAGAAAAAGAAAAGATATAATAAGAGATTGTTGTTAAAGACACACCAAAACTCATTAACCTAACTACATCGACCAAAGGAAAAGAGAAGGTTAATGAGGATAATATTATTGAAGGACCAAAAGAAGAACCTAACAAATAGATCCAAGTGTACACTAAAGAAGCCCATTATCAAAAGATGGACCAAATGATGAAAATTTTTGATAAGCAATGCAAGATCAAACAACAAGGAGTAGGTGAATACTGCTTATCTATGATGGACTTACCTTTATCACCCAAGTCCTTTGGAAAACCTCCAAATCTGCCTCATAATATAATGATAACTTTGTGAGGGAAATTACACCATCCGCCAAGGATGAAGAAGATAATGAAATTTTGAACTGGTTGTACAAAGATGAAGAATCAAGTGCTCATGTTAAACATATCCAAGATATAACCATTCCCACACATCAATATGGGAAAGGGTTTTCCATCATGAAAAAGATGGGTTACAAAGGTCAAAGACCTTTGGGAACAAAGAATGAAGGGCTAATTGAACCCCTAGAATCAACATGGCGAGATTCCAAGGAGAAAATAGGTTTAGGATATCTTGAAGAAGGATACACATAGAAACATTATCCAAAATTATATGATCAAATATTACAATTAGAATCTCATAGTGATGAGACTTCTAATGAATGGGAATGGGAGACTCTATCTAATGACTCATGCCAAGATAAGGGCATTGATGTTATTCACACTTATGCCTCTACCAAAAATAAAGGACAAATAATAGAATCAAGTACAAATCAAGCATCTAGTTCTTGTCAAGTGATCCTAAATGATGTACCAAGAATAGAAATAGAAGTAAATCAATGGGTAGGTGAACCATATGTTCCTTCATGGAGACCTACTATGGAAGAATCAAACGCTAGGTTTAATCCACTTGATTTTTTTCCAATAAAAACCCTAGTGGAGTCTAGTGAGGAGGACTTTGATCCTTCTTCTTTAGAACATTTAGAGGAAGCCCATGTTTGAGATTTTCAAGATACAATGTGTGAACCCTCCAATAATGAGATATACACCCTAAACCCAATCAAGACAAACCCAAGTGTTGACCCATTAACTCTCATCCATCCGGACCTAATTGAATGGAATGCCATTGAACCAACTACCTTGCCAATTTTCTTGAATGACAACATGGTGTCCCAATACCTCAACATGATTGAACCTTCTTCTATCAGATAATATCAAGAAGAAATGATCAAAGGGAGCATCCAAACTTCTAATCCAATAAAAAATGAAAAAATTAAAAAAAATAGAAAAGGAAAAGAATCGAGTGTTGAAAACCACATTGTGGCAACATTAGATCCAAAAGAAAGAAATAAAGAAATAAAGGATGTTTCCAAAGGTGAAAACCCAACTAAGGAACCTATGGAAGGGAGTTTAGATGTACTACCAGAACACTATGAAGAAAGATCTCCAATCTTAATTGAGCCAATAGAAAAGATAAACATTGGATCAGAAATAGAGCCAAAGATCATCCACTTAGTAGCATCTCTATCTAGCAAAGAAACAATAGAATTCAGCAAGTTCTTTAAGGAAAAGAAAGTTAAATTCACATGGTATTATGATGATATGTTGGGTTTAGACCCAAATATTATAATGCACCATCTAAATATCAAGGAAGGAGCCAAACCTATCAAGCAAAAACTAAGGAAGATGCACCCTCTCATGGCATTACTTGTCAAAGTGGAGTTAGAAAAACTATTGAAGGTGGGATTTATAAGGGCCATTGATTATGCACAATGGATCTCAAATATAGTGCCAGTATCAAAAGAAAACAAGTCCATCAGAATTTGCATGGATTTTAGAGACTTAAACTTGGCATGTCCTAAAGATGACTTCCCACTTCCAAGTATTGATGCCATTGTAGACCTAACAGCGGGACACTCCATGTTTTCACTCATGGATGGATTTAGCAGATATAATCAGATAAAGATAGCACCAAAAGACCAAGATAAAACTACCTTTACATGTGCATGGGATACTTTTTTTTGGAATGTCATGCCTTTTGGCTTGAAAAATGCCGGAGCGACCTATCAAAGAGCAATGACTACAATATTCCATGATATGATGCATAAGTTCATGGATGATTATTTCGATGACATACTAGCCAAATTACATTCAAGGAAAGAACACCTACCAATTTTAGAATTTTTTTTTGAAAGGCTAGAGGTATTCAAAGTAAGACTTAACCCAAAAAAATGTGCTTTTGGAGTACAATCCGGCAAGCTGCTAGGTTACATTGTATCTGCAAAAGGGATAGAGGTTGATCCCGCTAAAGTGAAGTCCATCATGGACATGGAAGCACCTAAAAACATTAGTCAGATGAGATCTTTACAAGGAAGGATACAATCCATTAGGAGATTTATCTCCCAATTAGCTGAAAAAATGCCACAATTTCGACCAACTCTTGCATAAAGATACAATATTCAAATGGGATGAAAAGTGTGAAGAAGCCTTTAATCTATTAAAGAAATATCTTATGAATCCACCAATCTTGATGCCAACTATCAGAGGCAAGCCCTTGATCTTATACATTTCAGCACCAAAAAATTCATTAGGGGCACTTCTAGCACAAGAGGATGAAATGGGAAAAGAGAAGGAAATTTACTACATTAGTAGAACCTTAGTCAAGTATGAGCTAAACTATACATTTATGGAAAGGGCATGCTTGGCTATAGTTTTATCTTCACAAAAATTATGCCATTATATGCTAGCCCATAAGATAAGGCTCATTGCAAAGATTGACCCTTTGAAGTATCTATTAAGCAAAACAGCATTGAATGGAAGAGTAGCAAAATGGGTGATGATACTAAGTGAATTTGACATAGAATATGTTGATAGAAAATAAATCAAAGGATAAGTTAGTGTGGACCAATTAGCAGAAGAACCACTTCATGATGATCATCCTATATAAGTTGAATTCCCAGATTTAGAAATTATGAATGTTGAGGCAAAAACATGGCAGCTTTATTTTGATGGTTCCTACACTCATCATGGATCAGGAGCGGGCCTACTCCTTATTACTCCTCAAGGCTCTACTATCCCAAAATCTTACAAATTTTTATTTCAATGCAAAAACAATATAGCATAATATGAAGCATTGGTTATTGGAATGAAGTTGACATTAGAGTGGAAAGTGACAGAATTAAAAGTTTATGGAGATTCACAATTGGTCATAAATCAAGTTAATGAGGAATATCAAACAAAAGATGACAAATTGGTACCCTAAAAAACCATGGTGGAAAATCTCAAGAAGTATTTCATACTCATTACATTTGAGCAAGTGCCAAGAGAAAAGAACAAAGTAGCAGACGCCATGGAAACCTTAACTTCACTTTTGCAGACACCTGATCAGAATGCTAGATATGAGTTCTTGGTAGAAGAAGTAATTCAACTTGCGTATGACCCAACCCACCCTCACACCATTTTCTTGTTAACTACAAATGACTCACCCTGGTATGGCCCAATTTGCACTTACTTAAAGGATCAAATCCTTCCCTTAAACCAAACCAGAAACCAAAAAAAGATCTTCATTCGACAAGCTGCCCGATACACTATAGTTTTTGACACATTGTATCAAAAAATTCTAGACGAAATGCTCCTTAGATGTCTAGAAGAGGAAGAATCAAACTTAGCCTTATGAGAAATCCACGAAGGAATTTGTGGGTCACACTCAAACGGATTGACCTTAGCCAAGAAAATTTTAAGGATAGGCTATTTTTGGCCTACAGTGGAAAAGGATGCATGTAACTTTGCAAAAACTTATCGAAAGTGTTAATTTCATGGGAACCTGATACATGTGCCTGCATAAGAACTTCATCCTATGACAACACCATGGTCATTCTATTAGTGGGGTCTAGATCTAATAGGAATGATTTATCCACCATCTTTGAATGGTCATAAATTTATCATCACAACAACTAAGTACTTTACTAAGTGGTTGGAAGCTTTACCCCTATCAACTGCAACATACAAACATATTTCTTTGTTTATCCTTAATCATATAATTTGTAGATATGGCATACCTCATTCCATCATAATGGATAATGTAAGGAATTTCAAGAATAAAGGCTTAACAGAATTATGCACTAAGTTTCACATGATTCATCATTCGTCTTCAATCTATTACCCTCAAGGTAATGGACAAGCCAAAGCATCAAACAAAAATATCTTGAAAACTTTGAAGAGAATACTGGATAATTCAGGAAGGGATTGGCACATCAAGATAAATCCAACCTTGTGGGCTTATAGAACTAGTATCAGAATGCCAACACAAGCTACACCTTTCTCCTTAGTCTTTGGCACAGAAGTAGTATTGCCTTTAGAGGTTGAACTTCTATCTTTGAGAATATCTATGCATGGGTTGATCAATGAAGAAGACTATAGGGTTGCAAGGCTACAAGAACTAGAACTTTTGGATGAAAAACAAAAGCAAGCATCTGATCACTTAAAGGTTTACCAAAATAGGATGTCAAGATCTTATAATAAACACATCAAACCAAGGAAATTTCAAATAGGTGACCTAGTGTTGAGAGAAAATCCTAGGAACCAAGAAGAAAGAGAAAAGAAGGGAGAATGGGAAGCAAATTGGTTAGGACCATTTCTTATTGTTGAAAATTTTGGGACCGATACATACAAGCTAGCAGATTATGATGGAGAGGAGCTACAAGAACCAATAAATAGCATACATATCAAGAGGTTCTATACATGAGATAGACAAAAGAGCATAAAGAGTATCAGATGAGGAGCATCATATTTATTGTACATAGTTCAAAAAAGATCCTAAAAAATACCAAAAACATTTGAAAAGCATAAAAGATCAAAAACAGTGGAAAATTCAGCATGAAGAAAGTAAAAAAATTCATATATAATCCTTGAAAAGATGTTGTCTTGGTGACAACCTAGAAAATAGGTGCCTTGATGATGTGAAAACAAAAAAATTAAAAAAGAGAAAAATACAAAAAAAAAAAAAAGAAGAAGAAAAGTGCCTTGGTGAAAACCTAGCATAGGCACCTTGGTAGCAAAAAAAGAGAAAAAGCTTTAAAAATAGAAAAAAGAGCTAGATCCATTCAATTAGTGAGAACCTGGTAAACAAGCACCATTGAAAGTCCAAGTCAGTCACATACCTAGAAGGTAGCCTTGTAAATATTACATTCACCAGCATTTGTATATATTACATAATAAAACCCCACAGTTGCATTTGCAAGTACCTTAAGATTTTGGTCACCTAATCAAAAAATTGTCCTAAGTCCCATAAATGAAATCAATATCAAGCTAGGCAAAATCTACTCAAAAGGAGAAAGGATTCATCAAACCAAGCTTTATTCAATCAGCAAATCAATTCATTACACTCAAAAGAGGAACACTTAATCAAATCTAAATCCCAATTCAATTTGAGCCTCAAATGAGAAATTTGATCCAAGAACTAAAATGACCTTACCCTTTATTAGGATTAAAAATATGAAATGGATGGAAATATACTTGACATATGGATTTGAAAAACATTGCAAAAAAATTTTCTAAGTGTTAACTCAATTGATGAAATCATGTCATTTTTGAAAGTCGATGAAAGTTTTAGACTAGACAAGCTATGATGAAAGGATGATATTTGTTTGATTTCTGAATGATTGTCTTAAGATCAAAGTTTTAAATCAAGTATTATTTGTCTAAGGACGTGATCATCAAAGAATCATTGAGGACTTGTACATAGGATAAATCTGAGATTTCTGCTTGTTTACGCAAATAGATACCTTGGCTATTCTGATCTTCAATATCATAATAACAAAATCTACTTGCAACATAGAATCCAACAAAATCAGTATTCACATTCTCATGATCGGCTTCAATCAGTGATAGTCATACCAAAGAGACTGATGGGAAAGCAAACAAAGAGGCAAAAAGTATTCATATCATCATAGTTGAACTAGTGATGGTTGTACTAAAATGGGATTTCAAAATGCTCGATGATGAAAATAAGCTCCAAATTTTGAATAATGATAGTTAGCTGCATTAATTTTAAATTAAATGCATCATATATATTGTTTTACCTTACTTAGTTTAAAATTGCAAGAGGGGAAATTGACACAAAAAAGGGGTGTATGCAAATCAAACAATCATCAAAAATCAATTATATAGGATCGCGTGTGTTGGAAATCAAAAACAAAGTGTATTGCATTAGGTTACTTGCATTAATTAAATCATTATCATTTAGTTTTACATTAATTTAGATGTGTCCAATATTTAAATTATTAGGATCATACATTATTCAGTTCATCATTATCATTAAAGTTCATACATTTGAAAGTTCATTAGAAACATCAAATTGCATCCATAAAATTGCATTGGGGAGAAATCATTGCATTCATTAAAATCATTCATTAGAAACATCTCATTCATTATAATACCATTCATACATATATCATTGAAAGAGCATCATTGCATCACATCTACATATCAAAAGAAATGCATACAATAGATTCATTATCCATCTAATATTCATCAATAACATAAAGTAACCATCATGGCATTCATTTATTCTATGTCATACATAAGACAACCATTTCACCATCATTAGGACATATGCATACATGAGAAAATTTTATTTTGCAAACATACAAGTCATATAGAATCATATAGCTGCATATCATATGAAACATCTGGAAAGAAATCCAACACATGATGACATCATATATATAAATCCAAGAAAGTATCAGAGTCCATGGTACCATCATCATAAATGAGCAAGAAATCAAAGTCTATAACATGATCATCGAGAAAATCAATATCTAGAGATTAGTGTCCATCAGATATCAAAGTATCAACATAAAATAAATATCAACCAATCAAAAATGATACAAAACAAATCCAATGTCTCGATGATAACAAGGAAAATAAAGATCATGAATATATAAGACCACTCAAACAATGGATTCACCACCATCATTAGCATTCTCGGGACTAGGTACACTATCTGGCAGATGGCTTGAACAAGCCTGTAATCCATGCTGACTCATAGCTGCCATAAAAGACTGCATCATAGAACTCATCTATAACACCAGCTACTGAATAGAAGATATCTAAGTCTGTAAGGAAGCAACATCTGATGCTGAGGTAGGGGTAGAGCCATGAGCTGCAGAAGACTATGGAAGTGGAGTATAAGAAGATGGAGCAGATGAAGATGGATCACCCAACATGGGAAAAAACTGGGAAGAAGAAGGATGTGACAAAGATGAAGGCATCACGATAGAAGAATGTGCCTGAACTATAGGAACAACTATAGGAACAACTGTAGGAACAATAGGAGGAACAATAGGAGGAATGATAGGAGGAACAATAGGAGGAATTACCTACTAAGCAGGAGGACCTTGCGACTGATCAAGCAACACTTTTGAAATCTCTATGTCATCTAACATGAGACCTTTGTATCATAAATCTAGCCACCTAATGTAAAATCCTATCAACCCGTCCACCTCCACCCTGATCTCTAGCTCCAGGAGGAATAGGAGCAACAACTAACACTGGTATCGATACACGACCTGCTCTAGCTCCGTGATGACCCTTTCATCCATGGAAACCCCTGATCCTACCCCAACCACCACCTCCATCATCATCTCCATCATCATCACCCCCATCCCCATTAGCTCCATCATCTCCATTAGATAACTCATCAATGCTAGGAATCCTCTTAGCAGGATCGGTAAATCTAGGAAAAGGATACCTATATAGCTAGGCACCATACTCATCTGTAATACCAGCATCCATCACCTATGACCTAGGGTTCTAGGGATGATACCCCAGATCCTAAATCTCTCAAACAGCTATGTCATAATCAACACAAGGGCCCCATAATGATCTCTCAGCCTGAACACAAGTATACATCGCTACACCCTGAGGCATATCCTAAATGCACCCATACTAACAGAACACATGGCAAAAGCAAAATCTCTCGATCACAAAAGTGGACTGACCAATCATCCAATGAGGACAAAACATGTATGAAAGCTCACCATCATCCTCTGGCCAAGCCTCACATCCAAGATAGGGCCTCCAAATGACATTATCCATGTCATCTATCCGCTATTTCCAGTAATCAAGCTTATCCATATGGATCTACCTGATAATACCACTATACATCCATGCAAAAGGCCAACCAATCGGCCAATCTTGAGCAGTCACAAGACGTGTCATTGAGAGGTGCTCCCAAGTCCACAGCTATAATAAAATGTCTCCAATAGTCAAAGTAGTGGAACATCTATACACAATAGTATGTAGCTCATGATATAACTGTGCTAATAAATAGGAACCCCAATCAAAACAATAAGGATCTACCATCAAATCCTCTAAAATTGAACCCCAACCAATAAAAAATCCATGTCCACGTTGGTCTGAAAGTAGGAAGCCACCAATAAGAGTACCAAGGATAGCAGGTAATACAGGGAACAAGATAAATTGGGCCCACTAAATATGCTGATCACCAATGGAAGTATCACCAAATACTCGGTGACAAGCTGAACCATCATATAAAGTGTCATAGTATACGAGCTCTACTCGGGTAGGAAACCAGAGAAGATGATACACATCCTTAGGGGTGATGGTCATCTCACCCATAGGAAGATGGAATGTATTATGGTCTGAGTGTCAACTCTTAGCCATAGTAGTAATAAGGCCCTGATTCACTCAGAATCAAGGAAGATAGAGAAGGGATGACAGACCACACCAAGCAATGTTTTGACAGTTGGCAGCACTCAGAGCAGGAATTATGTCCTAGCACAACGGATAAGATACTTGAATACATAAAGAACCAAGCTCCAACTATAAGAAAAGAAATTTTAAACACATCAAAAAGGAAATCAAAAATTATTGGGATTATTCTAATTCAATCAAAAATTCATCAATACTTATCAACATCATATCAGATTTCATGTTTCTACACAGATAGAACAGAAATTTTATCTTCACCCATCATCTGAACCTAGATTGACAACGGATATCCTACCTATAACTGAACCCTAACTGATACCTTACAACTTGTTACAAAATCTCAAAATTGAGAACATAAACCTGACAATTGATCAACGACATTAACAAAATTGCAACTTGGTCAAAAATCCAAAAATTTGAAATTTGGCAGAGCAAAAGTGCTGATTTATTGAACAAAAGTGGAAAACATTGAAAGCATTGCTTAAAAGAGTGAAAGTTCACATCTATATTGCAAAAGTAGTGAAAATTTCAAAAGTGCCCAAATGCACATCAAAAGCACTCTTAAAAGATGTAAAAGTGCGAAAATTAAGCAAAAGTGCATGTTAAAGTTGCAAAAGAGCTAAATCTAGGCAAAAGTGCGCAAAGGAATTGTAAAAGCGTGGAAGGGCTTAAATTTGATGAGTGAAAGCGCCAAAGCAACTCATGGAAGCTCTCTTTAAAAGTGAAAAAGCACACATTGAGAGGCAAAAGTGCCCTTAAAAATGGCAAAAGCACCCATTCATGAAAAAAAGTGCAAAACTAGCTCTTTAACTAGAAAAAATTGGAAAAAATTGAAATTACAGTTAAAAATGGAAAAATGGAAAGGTACGAGTAGTCACCGGAGGTCCTGAGCCAAGCAGCCAATGATATCACTAGCATTTCTTGAACCAATGCTCGTGGATAGGGATAGACATTGTGAAAGGTGAAAAAGGCAAAAGATAGTCAAAGTCAAAAGTCAATGGTAAATTAATAGAAAAAGGGATTTTGACCCCTTTATATAGGTTTTTTACCTAAAAGGAGGTAAATTTGACCTATGCAAGTACATTGTTACCCCATTTGACCTAATGAAATGATGTGAACATCATAATAATTAACACTGGGGCATTTAAAATTAAACAAATTCAACATCGATATCATAAATACAAATAAAATCCATCAAAAACTTGAACTTTATCAAAATCAAATGAACAACATCATCCCAAATCAATCAATAGTCAAATCAAGTATGAATTTTATTTCATTTTCAAGGGGGCATACCATTGGATAATTAGATCTACATCAACAGTAACATCATCAAAAATCGAAAGACCGATCATCAAATCAAAGCGAAAGCTTTTATCAAAAAAAATTTCGTCATCAAACAAATGGGGCATCGCATAAAAATCAATCATCACAATAGGTATCATATCAGAATCATCATATCAAATTAGGCATCATATCGAGATCCATTATCAGAATGACCATCATATCAAAATGATCATCAGAGAACCATATCAAGAGAGTTTCATATTGATCATATCTACATCAACCTCATATCGAAAATCAAGATCAACCATCGAAAGATATCAAATGAGCATCAGAGATGGACCATCAATGAATTAGGACCTATTATCAAGCAAAATCAGAGTATTCTTTGAATCGACAAATTCAAAACATAATTGAATCAATTGAATGACAATGCATAATTAGCCAATCAAAATTAAAATCAAGTTTTAATTTGAGATGAATCAAAATTGAGAGCATTTTAATCAAATGCAATCAAATCAAAATATAATTAAATCAGTTAATTATATAGTCTTGGATTAAATTAAATTAAACCCATTCAAGGGGTACATGGCTAAAATAAATCAATTAAATCAATTAATAAATCTCAATTACTCTCAACAACCACAAAGGGATGAAAATCAATCAACCAATGAGATTTGAGGAAAGGCATTCACATGGATCAAGCCAAATTGAATCTCAATCACTCAAAGTGAGAAGGAATCTTGTCCATTGATCTTGTCTACTTGTCCCAAGCTTTGAGGACACAAACTTTGCATTGTCTTCAAAGGGTGGAACCAAAGACTCAACCAAGGCTTAATCATGATCAAATACAACTACACCCCCTACCATTGGAAAATCTATAAAAGGAAGGCCTAATTCCTTCATTATTCATCATCCACACATCTGAGAATTGCATTGAACCTCTTGCAATTTGAGCTTAGAAAGGTATTTGAGAAGCATTTTAGCATTCACCTTTGATCTAATTGTTAGCAATAGCATTATTATCTTTATCATTCTCATTCTAGGACTATCATTAATGGAAGCTTGCTGAGAGCTATTCATTAACATTCTTAGTTAGAGAGCAATGAGATGCTCAATTAGTCATTATTTTGCTAAATAGTTTCTCTATTGCTTTGTGGTTGTATTTAGTTACTATTCTCATTTATTGATTAACCTTAACTCTATGAAGACACTTTCCCTAGTGTATAATAGGTAGTCTATCCAGCATGAGTTTCCACCTAAAGCATTTGATCTCGGGGGGGATGGGAGACTCCCATAATTTCTCAAAGGTTTTCTTTGAAGCAGAGGTACTCAAATCAACATACCAAAGGGAGTTAGTGTGTTCAATCACTGAGGTTTCATAGTTGAGCAGCTTGTAAATATCCTTGGCTTGGATATTGGAGAGGAGGGATCCATCTTTCTAATTGAATGAGAGGAATCTGTGAGAGTCAACATCAATGTTCTTAGGAAGGTTGAGAGAAGCACAAGCACTTTTAATCATATTGTAAGCTCTCTTATGGGAGGTAGGAAGGCCATACTCATTACTAAGTAAATTCAAAAAAAAAGTTAACATTTTAGGGGGAGCACACCAGATGCTATGTTATGTTTTTTCACAAAAACTAGGCCCACTTTTTGTGCTCCCCCTTTTTTAGGGCCTTAATCTGAACCATTTTTAAAATAAATTAATAGGTTACAAACTGGATTTAGAGTATTACAACTCTTGTTCTTGTCGCATCTTAAAATTTTGAGTCTAACTATCTTCAATTTCTCATTGAGGTTTAGCATTTTCTGATTTCAAAAAGAAAGTGGCATTTTATACCCCCATCTTTGTGCACTTACCCATTAAGGGGGACTACTAGGGAGACCATTATGCTCTCCAAAAAATTTCTTATTCTTGGAACCAACAGGTCTACCTTTCTTCTTAGCCATGGAACATCCTTTCATGAGGTGATCATCATGCTCACTACACTCAGTTTGATCAGTTTTAATATCAATATTTTCTCTAATGTTAGACCCAGACACTTGGGATCCTGGAAAGCCAGGGAGCATTGAGCTAGACTTAATGTCTTATGAACCCATATTAGCATAAATAACTTCAATAACATGATTGTTTTCTATCTCATTAAGCATAGATGTCAAGGGGTTGGTGATGCTATCATCAGGGGTAAGCCTTGTAGAAAGATTTGGATCAGATCATTTGGGACTCACAAATTTGAGGATCTTTCTTGTAGGGTTATCACTCATGGTAACATCACCAACACCACTATAAGCTTTATTAGAGTTTTCATCCAAATTATTAACCAAGGAATTTCTTAGAGTTTGATAATTAGTTGGTATGTCATTAATCATAAGGGTGGAGTGGTTACTAAGAGCTACAAATTGGTTAGCATTCTGATTAACAACATGGATTTGATCCAAGGCAAGTTGTTGGGCATTTTTTCATCTTTATTTCCTTGTAGTGACCGTTTGGAAACCATCAGAGCTCGATTCCTTAGAATTTTTTGTGGAAATGAAGGTATGGTTGTGGGGTTCAGAAAGCACAAGTGTGTTGTTAATAGTCATTTGGTTCATTTTATCGGGTTTAGAGACAAGAGCCGAGTCTGAGCTGGGATTATTTTTTGGGTTAGCAACTTTTTCAATCGAGTAAAGATTAATTGGGTTTGAGATTGAATCCTTACTAGTATTAGGATTTTCAGAGGTTCCTGTTGAGTTAACCTTTTATTTCCTATGGTTAATAATTGGACATTTCTTTCGAAGATGCCCTTCTTTTTTGCAAATAAAATATGTGTTTAATCTACCAAGCATTTCAATAGGGGAAACAGTGGTATCCCTATTGATGTTAAGGTTTAGACGCACAGGGATATCACTCCCAGGTTTAATATAGATAAGAAATCTTGCATTGAGGTTGGGCACCAATCGCATGGTTTCATCAATCTGGATTATGTTCCCAAATGGATCCAATAACTAGGGTAAAAAATGCTAGAGGAAGGGAGGGACATCGGTAAGAATGACCCATCTAGGGCATGATAATGCAAGAAATTCCTCATTAACCGCCTCATTTGACTAGGCTAGAGCATGAAAGGAGGTTTTTTTCACCATCCAATATTTTCGTTTGAGGGATTTGAGCTTTGAATAATGGTTGTTAAAGAAAATAATGTAGAGATTATGGAACTAATCATCTTCGCTAGGTCATTCACCTCTAGGAACTTAAATAAATCTCACAATAAGGGGAACACCATTGCTAGTCAGAGTGACAGTCTTAGCAAAAGATTTTTTCAAGCTAGAATGAGCCTATTCAACAGGGTTTGAGGTATTAATGGCACAACAATCCAATTATGGCTCCATCAAGAGCCGATGACAGGTCGCACGAGTGACCAGAAGGGGAAAATAAAAGCTCAGAGGAAAGAAAACATGCAATTGCCAAAGAAATAAACAATAAAGAGAATAGGAAATAAATGAAGCAAGGAGAGAGAAAAGAAAACCACATGGAGGAGATTATCTCCTCCACATCATCGTAGTGAAGACCACGTCATCCTGAGCTCAATTTCGTATTTTTTGTATAAATTTATTTTATAAAAAAGTTTTGGATAAGAAAATAACTTGTTAAGGTTGTTGTTTTATCGTAGGCTAAAATTTTATGATAATATATTCTAAATTTTTTTAATATAAAGGCATTTTTAAAAATTATTAAATAAATAAAATTATATAAATATATAAAAATAATAGTTAATATTATAACTTAATTTTTTATAGAAAAGATAAATATAAATTTTATTTATTTTAATTTTTAAAATTGTAAATAAATATATATTGTCTTTTTATTTAACAAATTAGAACTACCTTGAAAAAATTAGCAAACTATTTTTAAGGGGGGTCTTTGGATGTGTAGTGTCACAGTTAAAATACTTAGTCGGTGAAGAAATCACCAAAGATCAAACCCCTGTTAGACAATTGTTCACGCAAGCCTTGTGCCTTTGTTTTCCCTTCACTCTCCAACACTCAAGACATATAGCCACAAAATCAACAACATGCCACCTCATCCTAGCCCAATACTACAACTATCTAAGATCGACATGCCTATTCTTTACACTAATGTGGAATACGATGCATAATGTGCATCTATAAAAACCAAGGAATGTAGATCACCTGACACCAACACATAAATGTATCTAAGGTGCTGCAAAAATCCATATGACTCCAAAGAGTAACCAAAGAAACTAATCCATGAGGGTATACCCATACTCAATCTCTACAATCTAACCTCCTTATACCAAGAGTTACTAGGTAAAGCCTAAAAATTACAACTACACAAATCTATACTAAGAGATAAAACTAACATCTCAATCCTTCTCCTACTCAAAGTATATAAAACAATGTTCTATTTCCCATTTATGCAATGGACATCAAAATCGTACTCATAGTGTAACTACATCCAATGACACTTTTTTCCATTCATGTTCAAATAAGTAAAGATATACTGCAAGCTATGATGATTGCTATGTAAATTAAGCTTATGACCTAAAAATAAATGTCTCTAGAAGACTAGTAAATGCACAACCACAACTAACTCAAAATTATGGGAAGAGTGGTTTAGCTAATGATCCTTGAGCTTCTAGGATTCATATGAAACCATTTATTCCTCTTGCATAAGAGTTTCCCAACACCCTCCAATGATGCATCAATGCACACCACAAACTCACTAGCAAGATTAGGCACTGCCAAGATAGGTGCACTAGTTAACTGCTCTTTAAGAGCCTAAAAAGTTGTAACACACTTATCCTTCACAAATTAGAAATAGCAACCATCCAAACCCTTGAAAATACAAACCTCATTTAGTCACTGGTTAGTCCATAATGGCCTAGATCTTTGAAGGATCCACAAAAATAACCTCTTGAGATGATATGACCCAAATAAATCACCTCAGTCTAGAAGAACTCATACTTGGTCAAGTTGCCAATCAGCTGATGGTCACAAAGACATGACAAAACCTTATGAAAATGCCCCTCGTGTTCCTCCACCATCCTCAAATACACCAAAATATTATCCATAAATATAAGGACAAAGCAATCAAGATAGGTTCAAAACACTTCATTCATCAAACTCATGACCACTGATGGTACATTGGTCAACCAAAATGGTACAACTATAAAATTATAATGTCCATTCAGGTGTGAAAAGTTATACATGATGAATGTTACCCTCATATATACAAAAATGATGGTACCCTGACTTGACGTCCATCTTCGAGAACACTCTAGCTCTCTCTATTTGATTGAAAAAATTATCAATTCTTGACAAAGGATACCGGATCTTCACTGCCACCTTGATCGGTAGTCAAAGCACAAATGAAGAGATTCATCCTTCTTCTTAAAAAAGATGATTGATGCTCCCCTATGGGAAACACTAGGATGATTATGGCCCTTGACCAATAACTACTTCAATTGCAAATAGAGTTCACTCAAATCCTGAGTAGTGTTATGATATGGTGCCTAAAAAATAGGCTCAACTTTGAGAATGAGATCAATATGGAAACCTATGTCATGCTTAGGCAACATGCCTAGGATTTCACTTCGAAACACATTCACAAACTTCTAAATAAGTGGATGGTCCTCAAGCGAAACCCCTTGAATCCCATCCCCCTTAAGGTCACTAATAAAGACTGCAAATAATTGACAATTCTATCGCATACTCCACTTCATCTACATGGATAAGATCATGTGAAATGAAATAGGTCTCTAGACCACTATAAGCTCAATACACTAGCACCCTGTCATCCATACATTGTACCTATTTTCATTGATAATCTATACACACTTGGTGGGAAGATAACCAATCCATACCCAACACAATGCCATAGGAAGTTAAGAACCCAAGGGTAGGATAGGAAGATCTATGCCAAATTAAGCCCACTCTATAGAAGATAAGAAGTAACACATAGTGGAAAAATATGTAAAAACATATGAAAGTAATATAATTATACCTATTATAGAAATTTGGCAACACACTTGAGCTCATATAAGAACAAACTGAAGTTGACTTAAGAAGATAGTAGAAATGATAGCACGGGAGGAAAAATGATATATGAATGTTTCTTTATTTTGGTGAGCCTATTAATTTACACAATATGAATAATGAAATAGGGTAAAAATATCTATTATCACAAGTAAACATAGTTCTTACACAAAAAGATACTATAACTAATATGTCTATAAATACAAGATAGTAATTAGATTCATAGAATTCAGTGGCTAGACTGAATATATAATGCTTTGAAACATGGAATTGATTTATAGATAGATCAACAAGGTGAAACAATATTGTAGTATGTTAAGATTGTGGAAATATGATACTACCATGGATAGTAAAATCTTATCTGTAGGAAATGAAAAGAAGTGGCTTGTTGAATAGGGAAGGAAGGATGAATGAAAAATTTAGATAAGCAAGAATTGTTAAGCACACAAAAGGAAACTAAGTGAAAGTAGAAAGCTTTGTCACACATTAGGACAACTTATCAGCACAACTGAATTTGAGTATATTTGTAACTAAAAATTTATTTTTTTCAAACATATGGTCTAGCTAAATTAATTCTAGCTAAGCTAGATATGTGCCTGAACTTTTCCAATTGGAAATGTCTATTAAATGCATGTTTTACACCAATTTGGGTCTAATTACCAAAAAAATAAAAAAAAATTAGAAAAATGATGTTTCAACAAATCCTACTCTTTTTAATGATATTTTTTAAAAAATTATATAAAAATACCCTTTTGTAGATCTATAAGTGAAATTTTATAAAAATATAGCTTTGAATATTTTTATTTTTTAATATTTAATATTTCATTTTTATTGAAAAATATAAGGTTGATTATCTTGTGATGGAAAAATATTAAAATTTATTCAAAAAGTTTGAAAAAAATATGATGAAATAGAAGAAAGAACCCATGTCAAGATGATATAATTCATTTATATTTCAGATGAATAGTTACTTAGACAAATGATGGTTGAAAATGGTAAGAGGTGTATTTGAGTAGACATAAATTTTCAATTCTATATTTAAATATACATTTACAAAAATAGTGAAAGAATATATCCATGCACTAAAGTTTCAAGTTTATCAATATACACAAAAAAAAATGAGTAAAAAAGAAAAAGAAAATACTATATAAAACATGGTAGGAAATGAGACTCCAATTTTAACACTTTATCAACAACTTAATTTTAGTTTCTATTTACTATATTCAATTAATTCTTTAATTTTTGAAAAAAATTTACAAACATACAATAAATTAATAGAAATAATTTGTAACTTAAAATAAAAAATTCTAAAGACTCAATTACAAAAGGGATACAAACAATGGCATGGAGAGGCATCTTGAAAGTAAAAATTCTACCGAAAATGAAAGACATCTTACTTATTTCTCTCAAGCTCACATTCTCTCAATCATAATTGATCTAAGATACAAATAAAGAATGATAGGATCAATAAACTACTTTAGTAATGAAAATAAACAAAAAAAAAAGTAAAATACACAATGGAAATTGAAAACTAAGATGTGAAAAATCATGCAAAAAGAAGAATAAAACTAGTAATTTCAATAGTGTTACAATAGGTATGTATAAGAGGTGTGGAAGGTCAATTAAAGAAAAATTAGGTCTATTTTTTGCAATAGTGAGAGAGATAAATAGGAATACAAGTAGAGAGATAGAGGGGGGAGAGAGAGGGAGGTTATATTTATTTTATATAATAATTATCTTTATTATTATACATTATAAATATATTAAAATACAATTATTTTATAATAATTAAAATTTTAATCAATAAATAATTATAAACTTAATTAACTATGATAATTTTAAATTCTTATATGTAATTTCATAAGATGATAAAATAATTATAATAAATTTTAAATTTAAATCAAAATAAAAAATTTAAATAAAATAAACTCATAAGACTTAAATTAATTGATTTTCCAACAATCCATAGTAATTGGTGTAGCTATTTTATTCCAATCAATCATTGAGATTGTAGAATGTTCATGAAGATGAAAACTTTATCAAAAACAAATTTTTATCAGTACCAAGTCAAAACATTTATTACATTATAATTACAAAATAAATTAATAAAATTGTCAGATATATTGGCATCCCCTTTTCTGTTGAGCACTCCCTCAAAGACATGTGAATTTGGATTGAGGATAAAATTACCATGAAACTGAATAAATGGCATAATAGATCTGTATCTTTAGTCGGTAGAGTACAAGTTTGCCAAAAGATTCTCTTCTCCTACAACATCTATTACTCCTCTGCCTGGATGTTCAGTAACTACCAAATTTTGGAAATTCAGAAAGCTATAAGACATTTTCTATGGTCTAATGGTAAAGGGAATAAGAAATTGCATGCTGTCAAATGGGACTGGTGCAATACTAATAAGCTCATTAGGGGTTTGGGCCTAAAAGATCTTAAAATCCAAGGCACTGCTCTCTCTGCCAAATGGATCTTTCACTCTATGGATGGTAACGATTCATGGAAGGTCCTTGTTCAACATAACATTGAAAGGGGCTTCCCTAAAATGCCAAATCTTGGAAGAACCTTCCTTTAAATGACTTGATCTTAGGTAACTTCCCCATTGTTGTTCATGGCTCTGCTATTTTTAGATCCATATGGAGAGCCTAGGAACATGCCAGGATGTATATCACCAACAAGGAACTCCATGATGCTAAGAACCTCTATGGTGAAAGATCCATTTGGTGGAACCTGCACTTGTCTAGGAAGCCCATGGCCCTCTCCCAAGGATGCTTTGCTTGACAATGGTCTAAGTTGGGCATCACTCAATTGGCTGACCTTTTTTGTCAAGATAAGCTTATTAACTGGGATGTGCTTAGAAGTAGATATGATATCCCTACTTATCAAAAGAAGACCTACAATATGATTCTTAAGGCCTCCAAGGACATGCCTACAGCCTATCATGTGGATTCTCATAGATATCTTAAATGTAAATGACCTGATGGGATCATTTTGTCTAGAATCAAAGCTAAAAATATATACAATATTATTGTGCATAATAAGCCTATAATTGATCATATCAATTATGTGCGGTACTCCTCTCTTGATATCAGTCTTTGGAGGAAATACTTTGATATTCTTTGGAAAGGTTTTGTTGAGCCTAAAATTAAATGCTTTAAATGGTTGGCTCTTCTTGATAGACTACCTATTAGAAAAGATGTTTCCACTAATGATCTTTGCAGTTTGTGCAG
Organism: Chamaecyparis obtusa; assembly: GCA_027943335.1. NCBI lineage: Eukaryota > Viridiplantae > Streptophyta > Pinopsida > Cupressales > Cupressaceae > Chamaecyparis > Chamaecyparis obtusa. The sequence continues at coordinate 515,105 of BSBK01001836.1, read as the reverse complement.
ACTCCCTGAAGCCGGTAGACATATCCTATTTTACTGTATTTTTGCTAAAGAAATCTGGGGCATGTTTGGTATCACTTACCCTATGCATGTGAATATTCTTAAAATTATCACTGGTAACATTATTGGTATTAAAAATGATTCAAATCTTTTTTAGAATATTCTTTGGCATATTTGGAAATGTAGGAATGAGGAAAGGTTTCAGAATAGCCCCATAGTTCTTACTGAGTCTTTTCGAAAACTCACTCATTTCAAATTCTTTTTGCATGTCCATGCTACTATGATGATTGAGAGGGAGAAACTCAGGAGGTTCCTGCAAGATGGTCATGCCACCTTTTTCATCCATTAGATGAAGCATGGTTATGAATGGAGAGGAAACTTGGATGATCTTCAGATGTTCGAGAGGACTTGCAAGAAGCTCAACCAAGAGATTAAAAAGAATATCAAGTCAAAAAAGGACCAGATCTTCATGCTTGCTCAAATCCAAGAACAGAAGAATATTTTATGGATGGAAGGATCGATGGGGTGGACTACTTGGGTTGACACCCATGATGGTCTCTAGCACTAGTGATTTCCTATTTTTTTCTTTTTGATTATCGTTAGTTTGTTCATTCCATTATAGTTTCTTTCTTGGTGGGGTTGGGCCCCCTTTCTTGTACTCTTCGTTGAAACTGAACTGAGCTGAACTAATTTCTGATTTTTTGATCCTCTTATATTTAATTAAAAAAAAATTAATAAATTTATTCAATTGATGAATAAATAAATAAAATCAAAAATTAAAATTGTGTAAGTTAATAAGAATGGTGTTTATATCATGATAATTATAATAAATTTTTTCAAAAAGTCATATTTTATTTAATAAAATAAATATAATTATGATATTATTTTATTACATTATAGTTATTTTTTATTATTATAATAAATTTATTATTATTTTATTGGAGAACATTTGGAGTTAGTATTATATAAGCATCTACAACATGCTTATTAATTAATTATAATTATAATATATTTGATTAAAATATTTATAATTATTTTATAATTAGTTTATATTATAATTTAGACGATGCCACTGCATCTTGTATGATTAAAAGATGTGACAAAAGTAAATGTGTGAATCCATGTCTTTGTGGTAGAGAAATATCTTTTCAACTTAACCAAAGTCAAGAAAACTTAACGACAGACGCCTCATATTGCATTAAACTGTGCAAGTTTTTGGTTCCATATGTATTTTCTCATTTACTTGGAAACTTTTACTTCATTCATTAATGATGAAACATTCAACAAGAGACGAGTAAATTTGTGCAATTTTATTTTATTTTTAGTATTTTTATGGGTAATGAAGAAAAGAGGAGTGGATTATTAAATATTTACTAATTTATTTAATAAAATATTTTAGCACAAGTAAAATAATTTATTATATAAGGTTATAATATTTATTGTAAACTTGAAATTTTATGATAATTATTTTTAATATGAAAATGTTTTTATTTAATGAATATAGTTATATTAGTGAATAAGTATAATTTCATATTTACATATTTGAAAAAAAAGGATTTTGTTTAGTTTATTTTAATTGACTAATAAGAATTTATTGTCCTTTTTTAATAAAATTATAATCATCCTGGAAAATATTGGTATTTGCTTTTGAATAAATACTATATGCATAATTTTAATATTTGTTTATATGTCTTTAAATTAAATTCTAATTATATATATTATGACTTTTTTTTTAATTCATATTTGGTATTCAAAGCTGTGCTTTCTCGCGATGATTGGCAATTTCAAATTGGAAAGCATGCAAGTTGACGATTCTGTATCCCTACCTGGTGCTACGAATTCAAATCTCCCTGACATCAATTTTGGCGCCAACCCATGAGCGACTGCAAATGATAGGTGTGATATTTCTAATCTCAGATTTTCACATATTCTTTCTCCTCCCCTTCCTCCTCTCTGCCACTTGATAGAGGTGGTACCTCCCATTAATTGCCCACCCCCAAATTTTTCACTCCCAATGTCTACTGACATGAACATTAATATCACCCCTAATTCCCAGACCTCGATGCCTAACTCCAATGAGACTTTGGCTCCCGATAAACCTAAGTCCTTCCTTGAAGTCATTGCAAACACCACCTCCGCCATTAACTCTAGCACTAGATTCAATCCTTTAGCCAGCAATGAAGCTGGACAAACTAGTAAGAACCCTAGGTCTCCTTCCTCTTTCGCTGTCTCTCCTAATCCTGAAATTTTAGCTAAAATTATGAAGGAAAAAGATAGGTTAAGGAACTCTGCTATCTTTTTTTTCTGCTATTGAGGTTGAAAAATGTCCTCTGAGGAAGTTCATGGATGATTGGTTCCATAATTACTGGAATCTTAAGCTTGGATATCATATTTCCTTTTGTCGGCAGATCCAAAAGGGCTTATTTGTTATTTTTTTCAACAACCATGAATCCCAGGCTGCTATCCTCAAAAAGAAGTATTGGACTGTCGGGAATACCTCTTTTCATTCCCTTGCTTGGACACCTAAGGCCATTCATGAGGAGTTCATAGCTCTATCGTCTCCTAGGTGGATCTTGGTTAAACAAATTCCCCCTTTCCTCTGGCATTTCTTACCACAGTTTCTTGAACCTATTGGTAAGTTTATAAGAATTGATGACTCTATGCATCTTGTCCCACACATGGATGCTAGGGTGTTAATCTCTCTAAATCCTAGTAAGGAACTTCCTAGTGATATCAGTATTAATTTATCCAATAGCGATGTTTTCACATGCCCTATTGAGGTCCTTGGTGGCCTAAATGCTTGTTTCCTCTACAGGAAGGAGGGTCACCATAGGAAAGATTGTCCCATTATCAAACAAAACTTGGCTCAGACTAAACCTACTCAAGCTAAAAATTCCCCTATCGTAAACAACCCAGAACCTATGCTGAATATCATATGTCCTGTGAATAAAAGTATTCCTTCAAAAGAAAAAGTGACCCAGCCGAGCCTGGCTCCTTAGAATCATGACATCTTGATAGATGCATTGCAAAATTTGGATGACTCTTTTGAATGATTCCAAATAGTCTCGAAGAAAAGAAAGAAGCATAATAATAAATAGGGTAATTTTTTCCCGTGTTCTGCTCCTGCTATCTCCAACTCTCAATCGCTTGCCACTCCCATGTGTATTCCCAGTGAAAACCCCTTTGTCACTTCCTCTAGCCGTAACAAACTTCCCACAAAAAAATTCAAAGAAATTACTGATGAATTTGTTCTTGAAATTATTCATGCGAACCCTATCCTTGGCTTTAATTCCAACCTGACTATGGATCTTGACCCTGTCTCACCAGCCCTCTCTGATAATGAGAATTATGATCTTAAAGATGACCTCCTCATGTCTAAAAGAAGAGTAAGACCTCTGGACTTCAAGAATAAGAACTTTTCTTCTAAGAAACAGGGTAACTCAGTCTCAGTGGAAGATACTCCCTTAGAGGAGCTTTCTGGTTTTAATGCATCTACTTTCAATAATAGCTCCTCATGAAATGCATATCTTGGAACATCAGGAGCCTGGAATGTCCTGGCAGGAAATTTGTGATTAAGCATTTTCTTAATAATTATAAGTCTACTGATATTATCATGTTGCAAGAGATTAAAACTACTGGATTCACCCTTGAATCCAACCTTAATTTTTTATGGTTGAATGCTACTAAATCTGTCACTAATCATCTGCATGGTAGAGGGGGTGTTGCCATCCTAGGTAACCCTAAATAGGATCCTTATATCACTGGTTGGGGCATTTCTCCCTATAATAGAGCTATCTGGATTACACTAAGCCACAATAACTTGGCTTTTGGCATCTGTTCTTTATATTCCTCTAATGACTACAAGGAAAGATCATCACTATGGACTTGGTTGGCTTCTCACCCTAATATTCCCTGGCTTTGGGGAGGTGACTTCAACATGATTGAATATCAGGAGGATAAATCTAGTGGCCTCCCCTTTCCTTGGAAATATTTTGAGAAGTACCATTGGAATAAGCTGAAACAAGATAAACTCCTCTTCGACCCCTTGACTAGCAACAAAGAGTCTAACCTAGGCATTTGGCACACTTGGTGTAATTCACAAAAAGGATCCTCTAGGATTTACTCTAGACTGGATCCGTTCTATCTCAACAAAAAAAATTTCTTAGTTGCTCCGGATGCTAGGGTGAATTTGGTTTTGGTCTCCCCCACCACCCTTTGTGACCACCACCCTATCTCTATCTTTGTCAAATTTAGAGGAACCCCTGTCCTCAGTAGGATTGTCAACCCTAAATTCATTCTTAATACCATCTTTCTGGATGATGAAGATATCCTTGCAGCTATTAGCATTATCAAATGTCGTAATAGAAGCCAATATCCTTCCATCTCTCATGCTGAGAGGTGGAACATGAATATTCTTTCTTGGAAAAATCTTTTAAGGACTGTTGGCCAAAAGAAAGCCAAGGATTTTAGATTCTCTGAGAAGAAACTTATTTCTAACCTTAATTATGTTGAATCTTGCATTCAACCCAACCTAACTGATCCCTTACTTGTCCCTCAAGTTGCTAGCACTAAGGAAGCCCTTAGACAACATCAGCAATGCCAAATTAAAGGTGTGCAAATTTGGTCATGTGCTCATTGGCTCCAATATGGTGATAGGGGTACCAAATTCTTTTTCAACCTCATTAAGAAAAAGCATACCAATGAGTCTATAGATAAAGTTTTTATTGATAATCAGGAAATTATTGACATCGAGAGTATTAAAAAGGCCTTTGCTGAGTTTTATAAAAATTTGTTTTCTTTAGAAGACACCTTGGAGGCTAGTTCCCTCAGGGACCAATGTAGATCCCTTATCCCTTGGAGATTATCTGGCATGGATGTCTCCCTTCTTAGTAATGTTATTTCCATGGACGAGATAGAAAAATCTATAAACTCTCTTAAGAATGACAAGACCCCTAGCCCTAACAATTTGCCTGTGGAATTTTACAAAGCTAACATCAAGTGGGTTTGTAAAGATCTTCTTGAAATCTATAATGAATCTCTTAGCTCTAGTTCCTTGGGTAGCTTCATTAATATTGGTATCATCAAATTAATTCCTAAGGATGGGTATAAGACTTTAATTAAGAATTGGAGACCTATCACTCTCCTAAATGTTTCCTACAAAATCTTTACTAAAATTTTGGCCCTCAGACTTGAAACCATCCTCCCCAAATTTGTGTGCTCTACCCAAATTAGTTTCATTAAAGGTAGGTATATCCTTCAAAACTTGATTACCATCTAGGAGGCCTTAAACTGGGCTAAGCACTCTCAACAGAATCGGCTATGTCCTTATTGGATTTTGAAAAAGGCTTATGATAGGGTTGAATGGAATTTTATTACTATGATGTTGGAAGCTTTTGGCTTCCCTCCTATTTTTTGTAGTTCTATTAATATGTTACTTAAAGATGCCTATGCCCAAGTTGATATCAATGGCTCCCTCTCTGAACCTTTCCCTTTAGGCTGCTCCATCAAACAAGGATGTCCCTTGTACCCTTCCCTCTTTGTCATTACTTCTGATGCTCTCTTTTACATTCTCAGAGATAACTCTCTATCCCCTGCGGTTAAAGGTATTACTCTCCCTAATGAGACTAATCTTATCAATTGTCAATTTTTTGATGACACTGCTATCTTCAATGAAACTATGGAAGATAACTTTGTTTCTTTAATTAAGAAACTCAAATTTTTCTGTGACATCTCTGGTGCTTGCCTCTCTCAGTCTAAATCCATTTGTCTTAGATGGAAAGATCAGCTGCCTGATTGGTTTAACAATTATAGTTTTCAGTGGGGAGGCCCTAACAAGATTGTTAGGTATCTTGGTATTCCTTTCTCCTTGGAGCCTTCCCTTAAGGATATGTGGCTTTGGGTTAAAGAAAAAATTGTCAAGAAGCTAAATAAATGGCACAACCGTTCTTTATCTCTTGCTGACAGAGTTTAGGTCTATCAAAAAATCCTCTCTTCCTACAATATTTACTACTCTTCTGCCTGGATGTTTAACAATAACTAGATCCTTGAAATTCAAAAGGCCACCAGGAAATACCTCTAGTTAGATGGAAAAGGGAATAAGAAGCTTCATGCTGTTAAATGGGAGTGGTGTGATGTTGACAAGCTCCTTGGGGGTCTAGGGTTAAAGGACTTAAAAACTAGTGGCTTAGCTCTGGCCTCCAAATGGATATTCCATGCCTTAGAAGGGGATGATCTGTGGAAAGTTCTTATCAGAAGTAACATTGAAAGGGGATACCCCAAGAATGCTAAGTTCTAGAAGAACTTACCCTTTTGTGATTTAATTTGTGGTAACTTTACCATTGTGGTTCAAGGCTCTACTATTTTCAAATCTATCTGGAAAGCTTAGAACCATGTCAGACCATATATCACTAATAAAAATTTCTTTGACAACAAGCAGATCTATGGTGAAAGATCCATTTGGTGGAACCTGCAGTTAGCTGGTAAGCCTTTGGCCTCTCCCAAGGATGCTCTGCCAAGCATTGGTCCACCATGGGCATTACTCAATTTGCCAATATCTTTGAAAATGACAAGCTCATACTGTGGAATGAGCAGAAGCACAGATTTAACACTCCCCCATCCTAAAAGAAGACTTATAATATGCTCATCAAAGCCTACAAAGACATCCTTTCTCTCTGCCATGTTGATTCTAATAGATTCTTAAACATTAAATGGCCTGATGGTACCATTATAACTAGGCTTAAAGCCAAAAACATATACTTTGTTATTGATTATAATGATTCCATCATTAGCCATGTTAACAAAGTTTGGTACACTGATCTTGATATCTGCAAGTGGAAGAAGTTCTTTGATAAACTCTGGAAAAGTATGATTGATCCTAAGATCAAATGTTTTAAATGGCTTCTTATTTTGGATAGATTCCCTATCAGAAAGGACTCTGCTAAGATGTATTATTGTAATATCTGTAGGACCCCAGAAATGGGGAGGCATATTTTCTTTGATTACAGTTTCGCTAAAGAGGTTTGGCTCATGTTTGGTATCTCTATCCCTACCAAGTTTAATATTTTTGAAGTCATTACTGGTCATATTGATGGGATTAAAAATGATACTAATCTTTTTTGGAACATTCTTTCTTCTAACATCTTATGGTAGATCTAGAAATGCAGGAACAAGGAAAGGTTTCAAAACACTCCCAGGGTTCTTACTGAGTCTTTTCGAAGTCTCACACACTTAAAAAAAATATTTTGCAGGTTCATATCACTATGAAGGTTGATAAAGACAAATTCAAAAGGTTGCTCAAGATTGGTTATGCCACCTTCTTCTCTCATGAACTCAAGGATGCTCACATGTGGAGAAGACATATGGACAACATCCATCTTTTCGAACAAACCATCAAGAAGCTCAACAAAGAAGTTAGAAGCTCCAGCAAGAACAATACTAGCAACATGATCCTCTTGCTTAACCAAATTTAGAATCAGAAGAATGTCATCTGGATGGAAGGCAGCTTGGGCTGGACTGCTTGGGTGGACACTCATGAAGACTTGATTCATTAGTCTTTTTTTACTCTTCTTTTGACTATTATGCTGGTTTAGTTTTCTCTCTGGTACTCTCGTGTGGAGGCTTTGCCTCTTGTAAATTTTGAAACTCTTCGGTGATACTTTATTTTTTTTTATCTCCTTATATTTAATACAAAAATATAAATAAAAAAATATATAAAATTTTATTATTATTAATTTATAAATTTATATATTAATTACTAAAGATGTGTTAATTTTGTAATAATAAAATTAACTAATTAATATATCTCTAGAAATTAATATATCTTTAGTAATAGTATATCTTTAATAATTAATTTATACAATATATGTTACAATTATATACTTACATATGTCTATAATATATATGCAAGTATATACTTATAATTAAAAAAATTTAAATCTAAATATTTTAAAAGGTTGTAAATTTATAATCATGAATATGTAAATTAAACATTTCTAATATATCCAAATATTAAGAAGTAATTAATTAGAATATTAATAGTTAAAAATATTTTTTTTAAATAACAGTAGAAAATATTATATATAAAATTATTTTCCTAAGTACATATATAGACTTAAAAATTACAAAAGCTTGTATATAATATATATTTTTAATTATATTATATTATTTAAAGATTTACTATTACTATTACTATTATGAATTATATTATAATTATGAATTTATATTATATACAAGTTTTTGTAATTTATATTATTAAGTCTATATACAAGATTTTTTATATATATTAATAATAAAAATAATATATAAACTTAAAAATAATAGACTTAAAAATATAATTATAGACTTATAATTAAATTGTTAAGTCTATAATTAATAGACTTATAAATAATAATATAAATTTTTTATTAATTATTTAAAGATTTACTATTAGACATTACTATTATTAATTATATTACTAAGTCTATATTTAAGATTATTAATATAATATAATTAATAATATAAATAGACTTAAAAATCATATATAGACTTAAAAATCACAAAAGCTGGTATATAATATAAATTTATAGAAATTTAATAAATATATTTTTATAAATAATATAAATTAAAAAATTTAAATAATTAGTAATCCAATTAAAAATATCCAAATAATATTTACTAATAGTTACCTTTCAATATAAGTATGGTTTTAATTATTTTAATAGAAATATAACTATCATTCGAAATCAAAGAAAGTTTTTAAAAAATACTAAGTGTCCCTTGGTAAACAGGCTACGTTTTCTTTTTTAAATAAAAATAAACTCTCATTAAAAATGATATAACCACAACCACTCCCTGTGATGTGCAGAGCACCTCTAACTAAGGAATGAGTTGAAGCCTATCTCCAATTCTCCAGTCAAATAAATTCTTGGACATCAAAGAAAATAAATTAGTAGGACATCGTGTAATATTATTAGAACGTATTGGAGGAACTCACACTCAATACACCCTGTCCCACTATGACGCGTGAATCCAACTCTTTGTGGGAGACAATTATCTTTTGAAGTAAACCAAAGTCAAGACAAACAGACCAGATGACAGATGGCTCAAATCACATTGAAATCGTCGGTGTTTCCATCCATTTCTTATTTTTCTCTTTATAAAAAAATAAAACTCTTATTTCATTGATTGACAATTAAACACTCATGTAAAATTGTGCATGTTTTTGTGTTAATATTTTCATTTATGTTTACAACTATAATTATTTATAGTAATGAAGAAAAATATGAGTAGAGATTATTAAATAATTATTAAATCATTTTATAAAATATCTTTGGGTAAGTAAACAAATTATTCTATAAAGTTATAATTTTTCTTGTAAGCTGGAAATTTTATGATGATAAATTTTAATTTTTTTAATAGTTGCCACCTTGAATGTTAACTTCTTCTTCTTCAGTGTTTGCTCGATTTATGCTTCCAATGATTACAAAAAGAAAGAGCAGACTTCTGGTCCTGGCTCACCTTCCTCCCCAATATCCCCTCGCTCTTTGGAGGTGATTTCAATATGATAGAGTCCCGAGAAGACAAAATTGGGGGCCCACCCTTCTCTTGGAAAGACTTAGAAAAAGTGCAATGGAATATGATGAAACATAACAAGCAGTTGTTTGATCTACTAACTGGTAACTTTGATGGTAACAATGGTCCGTGGCATACTTGGTGTAATTTTCAACAAGGCCCTGCTAGAATCTATGCCATACTGGATAGATTCTATGCTAATAGGAATCTCTTTTCCTTCGCCCCTGATGAACATGGGAACTTGGTTACGGTGATGCCCACCTCCCTCTCTGATCATCACCCTATCTTTATTTGTATTAGAATTAATGATTCCCCCGTCTCTAAGAAGATTGGCAACCCGAGATTCATTCTCAATAATTCTCTGCTTTTGGATGAGGATGTTCTTTCTGTTATCTACCTTATTAGGATCATCAACTATGACAGACTCCCCTCTCTCTCCTCTATTGATCTTTGGAACCATAACATATCTACCTAACATAACCTATTACAAACCATAGGCCAAAAAAAAAGCAAAATATTATAGACACTCAGAGAAAATGTTGTCTGCTAAGTTACGTTCGTCTGAGTTAAACATTCAAGTTGATCCCTCTGATGGTATTCTTTGCACTCAAGTTGTTAAGGCTAGGCAAGATCTTAGACAACATCAACAGGTCAAAATTAGAGGAGCCAAGATTAAGTCTAATGCTCACTGGCTCCAAAATGGAGACAGAGGGTCAAAAGTTTTCTTCAATCTCCTTACACAAAAACGGGCTAATGAATCTATCAACAAAATTTTTGTTGATAATGTTGGTATACAGATTTTTCTTCCTACTAAAATTACAACAATTTGGAAATAATCTAGCCCAAGATGAAGGAAACACTCATACAACAGTTGAGTTAGTCACTCACAACTAAACTCACTGTTATCAAAGGAGCAACTACCTTATATAATGATCAATCTTGACAGTTCACTTATTTGAAAAGAATCAAAACAACAAAAATAATGTATACTTTTGACCTGAAAGTACAAAAGGCTTTTCAAAACTCATGTAAAATAATTACTAAAAGATTTATGTTTAGAGAAAGAATCCACACCTATCTAAGCCAACTGACTAAGACTGTAAAGAAAATCCAAAATCCTCAGAAAGATCGATTCAATATATATACTAAAATAAAATTGAAAATGGATTAATGATCTAAAACACATACACAGATTTCAGCAATATGTAATCAATTCCAACTGAAATTAACACACATGTATTAACCAGACACACTGATCTGAGAAAAGGTACTGCTATTTGTTATATATATCAACTGATACCATATCATGAGTTTCAATTCAAAATATCAACCATTCCAACAAAGTATTTGCAGTAAAATATTAAACTATCTATTTCTGATCCCAGAGAACCGACCCTTGCAAGGTCTTTCAAAAATTAACTTATAGCCACACAGGGCATAATCAGTTTCATAACTAAAGTCTATTTTTTGAAAAATAACTAACACCCTATAACTATTTGGAACCATCCTTTTCAAAACTAATCAAAACATATTAGCTTTTCTCAGCTTTAGTATTAACGATGGCCTTAGTTTCTTTGTGCTCATCTGACCATTCCTTGAAAGATGTTGTGAATCTCTCCAACATCTCCTTATTTGGTGAAGAAATAAGATCCAGCCTCTACTCCCAGATCTTCTTGCAACTTTGTAACTGCTCTAGTTTAGTATCTAGCATCTTCACCTATTCTTCACTGAGCATTATCAATGATTGCACCCTGGCTATGACTGAACAATCCCGTCCTATCATCTCTTTGGCATTTTTCAATCCTTGTGCATTTTGGGTAAATGATTCATTCATCTTAGCAACATTAATTCCTATTTTCACTTCACCTTTAGACAGGTTGTAGATACAGTTTATGTGGTTACTAAGAACTTCCTCAACGCAGACAACTATTTTTAGAATCTGATCAGATTCTTTGATACCTTGATCAATCAGAGTACAGTGCCATTCCTCATTAACTTTTTCTATGAAGAGGAGAGTGTTATCAGCACCGACTAATGCCTTCTAAGATAAAAACTTTTCAATACCATAACCAAAGGCTTCATCCATATTAGATATTTCTCTTTCTAGGCTGTCTCTTTTTGCTTCCCACAATTTGACACTAGCCTCTACAGCAAATACCAAACTAGAAGACTGGTTGATTGAATTCTCATAGGCCTGAGTGAAGAGATTGACCATTTCCCCAACTTCTTCCATCCAATTATTGAAAGCCTTAGAGTGAGATCTTTCTTTATGTACTTGATCAATAATTTTTTGATTGTCTAGAGACTTGACATCCAGACTTAGGGGTACCATTGCCAAAGGTTGAGGAATAGGATTCTCCAACTGATGGATGTACTTTTCCATTTCGCATAAAGCTTGCTTCATCTTAGCTTTGTCTTCAGGATCCTTCAACACTCTGTGATTGATTTTCTTGTTTGGTGAATTCAAAATCTTCAGATCAGCAGCTTAGGAGGACACTCCTAAATCCACCTTTTCTATAGTTAAATCTAGCTCTGTGACTTCGGCATTGGTCTTGTTGGAGTTAGGCTTAAAAATATCTGTGACCCAATGACCTGTGGTTGGATCCACATCCACCATATATTATGTTTTAGGCTTCTTTGTTCTGGGAGACTTTCCAAGGTATTTACTAACCAAATCACCAACAAAGATTGAAGTAGACACAATGTTCCTCTTCTTATTCACAGTTAGATCCATCCAATTTGGTGAACTAGGAGTCACATTTTGTAGGGAAACAGTGATACTAGGATTGCTCGGAGTAACAGGCTCTTGTTGACTTGAACTCCCATCACCTCTAGCTGATATTGAATCCATATTGGATGTTTTACCTCTTCTCAACCTTTTGAACTACTTTACTATAGGCTCCTCAGTGTCGGAATCTAGGACAATGCAAAAAGGAGGATCTACCTTCTCACCTCTTTTGCTCCTCTACCTTGTAAACTTCACAACATCATTAGAAATCAACTCTGAATCTTTGAGAACTTCTAGAGAATATGAAACACCTACAAAAAGCAATGGTTCAGTCTTAATGGTCAAAATAGGGGAGGATTCAATTTTATGAGCCCTTGGACTCTTTCTAGTTCCCAACAAAGAGGTAGCCGAGATCTTCTTCTTCTGAACCTTGAGCCATTTTTTTGTATTTCAAAAAACTTCCTTAGTTAGAGACTTCACATTTTCTTCTTCTTCCCCTACCAAATCAATTCTTCTAATTACCATTTCAGGTCTTGATACTGCATTTTCTGGCTCCGATGCATTGTCACCTTCCTCCTTAATATTTTTGATGCTGAAAGGTAGCTTGAAGGCAGTGATTTGTTTAAGGGAAAACCTAGAACACAATCTCTTAGTAACCTCAACCTCATCTATGCAATCATCCTAGTAATCTTTCAAGGCTTGTTGATGAAGGAACATTCCATCCACTTTGAAATGGCTCTCAACAAAACCTTTGCTATCAAAATAGTTCCTGGCCTAATATGGCTGGAGATTCATTTCTTTCAATTCATTGGTCAAAAAGGCGAAGTCATGCATCAACCAGAATTTTTAATGTCCTAGTTTAAGTGGGAAGAAGGTGCCAATACCTGTCTTGACCTTGTACTTCTTCTCAACCATTAATAACTATCTGCCTACTTCAAGAAGAATGCACTTGTCTGGGCAATACCTGGGAAGTTTTAATGGAGCATCACTAAAACATCCTACTCTTAAATAGGTAAAAGTAGGGAACTGAATATAAAAATTTCCATAGATTTTCACAAATTCCATAGCCTCCTCTGATATCCTACAATTAGGCTTTCCTCTTAATTCAAAGACCAATTTGGAAGAAAATGTATCATGCAGCTTCTTAAAACCCATGAGATATTTTCCTTTTTGTAATAAGGGGTGATATTCATGGATGGGCATACTGCTCTTCCATTCTTGATGAAGCAAACCATCCCAGATTCTATAGATGGTGAGAATATAAAAGAGGTATGAAGACATATAAAAACTAGAAATTAAAGCTGGTTGAGATAAACTTTCATGTAATTTCTCAGCTATTATTTCACCCCAGTCAAAAGAATTACCAATGTCTAGGATAGCCTGTAGAAAAATGCACATCTAGTCTTCCCAGTTGGTGTCTATGGGATTACCTTTAACCCTGTTTAACATTACCATTATATCCCTAACCTCTCTGAACAAGTGATCCTTTCTAAGTGGTCGAGGCAAATGGGAACCACCCTTTTCTGGGTTTAATAGCCAGTCCCTTGCTATGTTGTTTCTATATTCCCTCTTGCTCTTCTTAGATTCTGCTATAGCTTTACGAATACTCCAATCTCCATAGACTTCAACTACTGGAATCCTAAGAGTAGCCATTATTATTGTTCTATCAATGTTTACTAAAAATTTTCCACCTTTTGTTTTAATGCACCTCTCAACCTTGCTATACCTATTACGACATTCTATTGCTAATTCTGGGCATAGAATCACTTCAGGAAAACTAGAGGCTTCTAACAAACCACTTTTTATGATCCTAAAAGATATGGCTTCATCTACCATTTTCATCAACCTTGAAATGATTTCTCCAATATCATCATCTACTATAATTGTATCCCTCATTTCAGGTAAACAACAACTAACTAGAGAAAATCTATTTTTCTTCATGAATTTTACTTTGGAAGAAGACATACTGAAATACAATCTTGTAAAATTCTTACAAAGACAACTCTTTTAAAATGCAAAATTTCAAATGAATTAGAGGGCCAAGGTTGCTGTGAAACTCACCGTGTTCCTGCCTTTCGAGAAAATTACCTCGAAGCTCCCAAAATGCCTCTAGAAGATAGTAGAACATAATGAAGAAACGTAAAGAGAGGGAGAAACAAATACACATTTTCTTAACTTCACATCACTTCACAAGAAACTGCCATCAATTCACTTTTACACTACAATAAATGATAACAGCCTGTTTCACACACTTTCATTTAGTAAGAAAATCTCCTAAGCTGAGGTATTGCCACTCTTTCCATCATATCAATCATTTTGTTGTCAGTCGATCAAGATTTGGTGAGCGACTGATATTTGGGTATTATTACACCTCGAGAATCGATCCTTGAACCATAAAGTTTGGCTTCAAAGTACGTGATTCATGATGTGTTAATTTTTATGCACATAAAAAAACTATGGTGGACCCCAACAACTTCGATAATAAGCTCAGGAGAAATATAAAATATGATTTTAAAACCATTACTTGGGAGACTTTTAGTGTAAAATTGTAGAAGTGCATATTCTAACGTGAACTTTGAACTGAGAAACTGAGGTTGAAGGTTCAAGATTAAATTCAACATTTACACACTAACATGTGAATGTGGCTAGAAAAGGCTTTACAAGACACAACATACACGTGGCGCTTTTGGAGAAAAATATATTGAACTTTGAACCTTGAACTGTAAAGGTTCAAGTTCAAAGTTCAAAGTTCAATTCACAATTTAAACTTTGACAGTTCCAATGAAAAATAGCTGCAAAGATAGAAATTATTTCATTGGCAATAGGTGGCTCTGACTGGGGATTAGGATTGTAAAGGACTAAACAAGGAATCCAAGCTCTCTGGTTCACACCTAACAAAAAGACAACACACACAACTAACCTATAGCATAACAAAACATATGTACAGTGGAAAATCGAACGCATCTACAACTCATAAAGTTTCAAATCTTGCCCATTATAGGAATAGGGCATTTCAGTGCCATCTGTGTACCTGAGCTTAAAAGAATTAAGTCCCAATACTTGACTAATTTCAAAAGGTCCCTTCCAAAGAGACTCAAATTTACTATGAGCACCCTTAGGCTCTCTCCTTTTATCCCATAATAGCACTCTGTCATTTTCCGTAAACTTCCTAGACCTGGCTCGTGTGTCAAAAAATTTCTTCACCCAAGACTGATGCAGGGCTATGCAATCGACCATCTATTCTCATTCTTCTTGGATCTTTCTTAGGTACATGATCCTTTTATCCAACCCATCCACAAAAGTTTGATCTTCAATTACCTTTTTTAGTTTTATGGTTGCAAGCTCCAGAGGCAATGAGAGTTGAGCCTCTATTCCATAGACCAATTCAAATAGAGTCATACCTATAGCTCTTTTAGGAGAAGTACGATCAGCCCAAAGGGCTTTGAATAATCTCTTATGCTAGTCCTTAGAATTTTCATTCACCAGCTTCTTCATAATATTAATCAAATTTTTATTGGTAGATTCCGCTTGCCCATTACCTTGGTGAAAGTAATCAGATGAATGTGCTAGTTGAATCTCATTATCATAGTAGAAAATTTGCATATCTTGAGAAGAAAAATTTTGTGCATTATCAGCAACAATATTTGCAAGAACACCAAACCTGACCAAAATACTCTCTTTCAAGAAAGAAAAGACCACCTTAGTAGTAGTTTTCCTTACTACAACAACCTCTACCCATTTCTAAGTAAAGTATTCTGTAGCTGTTAGAATATGGGTATGTCTAGCACTAGATGGGGGATTTATAGGCCCTATGAAATCCAAACCCCATTGCTTGAATGGCTCATCAATTATTACCGGCCTTAAAGGTAAAGTGGCTAAATGTGGTTTTCCTGAAAATAGCTTGCATTTTTCACATTGTGATACCCATTTATAGGCATCTTTAAACATTCCAGGCCAATAATAATAGCTCCTCAAAATTTTGAAAGTAGTTACCATTGAGGAGAAGTTCCCACCACATGCTTCATTGTGAAATGACTGAAGCAACTTCTTCTACTGGTCCTCATCTACACACTTGAGAAACATTCTATCCAGACCTCTTTTATATAGAACATCATCCACTATAACATATTTGGCTGCCTTAAGCTTCAAATTCCTCTATTCTTTTGTTGTAAGATGAGCAGGACATTCTCCGTAGGTAAGGTAATAGGCTACATCAGAGAACCATGTGTCTCTTAATCGAGTAAATAAAGATAGGGGAATATCATTTTCAGGAATCTCATCATTTTCTATGATCAATTTGCACAAGCTTTGGCCCCTGACCAATTTAGTAGGTTTGATCTCTAGATCAAACTCTTGAACTTTGGACACCCAATTGGCTCTCTTATTCATGGACACCTCCTATTGGGTTAGTATGCTCTTGACAAAAGAATTTGGAACATACACTGTGGAATGAGAATGCAGAATATAATACCTAAATTTCTTACCTTTTACCACTGCATAAGCTTATTTTTCTATGGGTGAATATTTCAATTCATGATCCTTTAGAGGAACACTCATGAACGAAATGGGCATATCCTCACCAGCTTCATCCTTTTGTAACAGGACCCTTGACATCGTGCGCTCAGAAGCATAGCAATGTATCACAAAGTCTTTATGAAAATATGGATGAGAAAGGACTAGGGACTTCGCAATTGCTTCTTTAACCTCATCAAAAGACCTTTTAGCTTCATCATTCCATTTAAATGTCTTCTTATCACTTAATAAGTTGACTATAGGTCTAGTTGTTTCTGAAAAATCTGGCACAAACCTCCTCAGAAAATTGATCTGTCTAAAGAAAGACCTTATTCCACTCCTGTGGGATGGAAAACACAACTGCCGAATCGTCTACACTCTCTCTAGGTCTATTGCAATTCCTTTTTCTAAAACTATGTGACCTAACAATTTTCCTTCAGTCACATAGAAAATTGATTTCTTGGGATTTAGAGAAATCTATTGATTCCTACATTCTTGAAGAATTTGCCTCAAATCTTTAGGATGCTTCTTTCTTCTACGAGAGAAAATGGTCATATCATCAAGGTATACCATGATCACTTTATTCATTAGATGACTAAAGGAGGAATTCATGGCATGCTGGAAAGTTACTCCTGCATCAATTAGCCCAAATGGCATTCGATTGTATGCAAATGTGCCCCAGGGAGTAGTGAAAGAAGTCTTGTGTTGGTCTTATGGGGCCACACTAATCTGGTTGTACCCCAAAAACCCATCCAGCATAGACATCATTTCAGACCCCGCCACCATCTAAAGAATATGATCCATATTAGGAAGGGAAAACTTGTCCTTCAAACTAGACTAATTAAGATTTTTGAAGTCGACACAAATCCAATTTTCTCCATTCTTCTTGCGAACAAGGACTATGTTCGCCACCCAAGTAGAATGGTGGATTGGATAAATTATCTTTTCTTTAAGCATTTTATCAACTTCTTAGAAAATAGCATTAGCAACTTGGGGATTATAATTTCTTAATCTCTATCTGAAGGGTTTAGCCCCTGGCTTTAAAGGAATGTGATGCTAGAATTTTCCTTTTCTGAAATCTTTTAGATCCTCATACGACCATGCAAACACATCGCTAAACTCCTACAACAACCTTGTAAATATTCCTTTCTCAGTAGGGCTGCAACATGTACCTAAGTTAACAAACTTGGGATCTTTGTCACTCCCAATATTGATTTTCTCATCATTACCAGACTGTTCATCTTTAGTTCCATCAGCGTGACCCACAAAGCATTCCTTGAGATCAAAAAACTTTTCTATATTTACAAGACCTTTTGGAATGTGATTCCTTTTTAATTTAATAACATTTTCTTCCTCTTTCATGCCTTCATCTACACAGAACTCTTGGCATTCAAACTCTAAACCCTCAAAGAAAATAGAGGAAAATTTTTCCATACCTTGAAGAAAAGACAATACGTGAGCATCATCACTAAAAACTTTCCACGAGTTTGCATTGTCTGGTACATTGGGTTGGTGAATGAGCTCAATGGTATATTGGTCGCTCTCAAAATTAGGATAAGGAATTAACAATGTTGCAAAACCAGCCAAGGCATCTACTCTAGAGTTCTTTTCTCTCGGAATGGATTCAATTGAAAATGCCTCAAACCCTTCAATCTCATCCTAGATTCTATTCCTGTAATGTTTCATTCTATCATTCCTCATTGCATATTTTCCTCTTACTTGTTTCACAATTAGCTCAGCATCTCCTTTTTCTTTAAGCATCCTGATTCCTTTTCTCTTTGCTTCTTGGATCCCAAGCAACAAAGCTTCATATTCTATAGTATTGTTAGTGTTCTCAAATTCAAGTTTATAAGAAAAAGGGAATTTTTCTTCGGGAGGTGATGTCAACACAACCCCAACACCTGAACCAGTAGATGAATAGCTCCCATCAAATTCCAAGGTCCACAATTCTTCCCTATCATTTTCACCCATGACATCAATCTCCTGGCATAAAATGTGAGATTTTGGATCATCTGAGGGAAAAATAGTGTATTTTCATTTAGTCTCAAATTGTAGAGTAACTTTCTTATCCCCAATGGGGACAATAGCTTGAGACCAATCTAGTTTGATCTCTCCACCTAGATCTCTACAAAAGGTTCTTCTCAGAAGCATACCATAACTAGCTGGTATGTCGGTGACCAAGATAGTCAATTTAAGCCTTTTGTCAGGATAAGCTACTAAAGCAACTTGGGCATCTTTAATCTGACCAATTAAACGAACCTGCTTGGAATCCATAGAGTAGCACCTACCAAAAGTTTTCATTAAGGAAAAATCAAGAGCCTTGGCTACCGAAGAGGGCATGATATTGTCAAAAGTGCCAGAATCTATAATATAGTTACTAAGCTTGTGACCATAAATAAAAAATGATATGTAAATAGGCTCAAGTTTCCCTATTACAGGGGTGGGCTCTGAAGATTCATGATTAACAGTGGGTTCTTTAACTTCTAGTTGTTTAATGTTTGGCTCACAAGGAATTTCAATAGTAGACACAGTATTTGACTGATTAGACTGCAGAAAAGGAGAATTACCTTTCACATAAGCAACCAACTTATCCAATTCACTAGGATTTGACTTCAAATATTCAGTGGGAGATATCTAAATTTTAGTAGATTTACAAAATTCTACAAAATCAAAAGCTAATTCAGAGTCTGACCTTTTAAGGATTTTAATTCCTATTGGTTCTCTCCCTAAAGTCTTTGAGCTAATGCTAGCTTGACTCATTGGTTCCTTATCCCTCCTACCTTGAAATGGAGACAAAGAGTGGCTTTGACTTTTACCACCATGCTACGCTTGAGTAAGCACTGAACATGAAGGATGCTCTAGAGTTGTAAGAATGTCACCACCTCATTCTTAGTCTGACTCGTACTCGAGGTAATAACTTATGGAGTTGCCAGGTCCTCTGAAGTTGTCTTCATTTCCAATAATTTCCACAATGGTCTCTTTATTGGCCTCCATCTACTTATACTGTACCATTTCAAGATAGGAGTCACCATCATGCTCATCAATCAAGTGGAAAATGCACATGTTACTTTTAGCAGGCAAAGCCTCTATCTGAAGTCTAGGCTAGTGTGTTAAAGTATTTGACTGCTTTGTATAATTTCCTATACTAGGCCCTCCATACTTTCTAGGAATATTCTGGTATGGGGCAGGGGTAGTTCTTGGTAGTTGCCTTTTTAAGGTAATCATATCATTTACTAGTCTCTGAACCACAGGATCAGAAGACCCTGATGTAGAAGCCTGATTCGGCATCTGAACTTCTCTCCTCCATTTCCTAGCAGTAATCATGTCATCCTCGAGCTCCACTGCTAATGCTTGGGTAGCTGCTAAATCTACCACTCTTCCTCGTCTAAGATGGAAACTGATATCAGGGGGCATAGCATTTACAAAGAACCCTTTTCTTTCTTCATCGCTAGAACAATGAGAAATAGGAATCTGTTGTAAGAGCTTGTTAAATTTAGCGACAAATTCCTGCATAGGTTCTTGAATATCCTTCTTTAATTGGGAGAGTTGTAGTAATAAGGAGTGTTCATCATCAACTACTTTAAATCAAGCCATGAATGTTGTTCTCATACCATTCAAGTTGTTATTGACCTATTAGGAAAATGATGAAACCAATCCGTGGCAATTTCAGTCAAGGTCTGAATGAAGAGATGTATGGCTACATCCTCTGTGCCTATGCCAATCACATTGCACGCAGTATTAAAGGAATTAATATGATCACTTGGAGAAACTTTACCATCACCACTGAATTTGGGCAAAACCTCTCAAGCTCCTTTGGGTAAATCTTGTAGGTTAAAATTTTCTAGGTTCAGAGGACCAACTTGAGCACCACATGGCTGATTTTGGGCCATGGTTGCTAGAGAAAAGTTTAGGGGTTGAGGATTAAAAAGAGAAGGGGCTAAGGTACCAGATAGTGTAAGGGCCTAAAAATGAGAAATGGGAGAGGAGGACTTGGTGGGAGAAGAGGTTTTGCATTTTGTTTGGGTCTTTCTTCTCACATGGATAATGGGGTTGAAATTCAATCACTCAAGAGCTTCAAAATCTTCAACAATTAGTCCTTATGCTCTATCCCCTTAGGTATATCTCCTTCTTGCCAACTTCTTGATTAAGACTATAACAAAGATATACAAAGAAAAGATTATCCTCTAGGTTTTTGGGCTTCTCTGTTTTCTACAGCAGTTGGTCAAGCCAAGGGCAAACGTCTCAACCACTCTCCAATCGCTTCCTCTTCTTCAATTACTAATCTCACTTGTTGGTATTGCTGATCACTTATTCTTAATTTCCAAGCAGTATTTATTCAAATCAGCAATAATGTCTTCCTGTGTATCAGTGAAGTGAAGATTAGGTTGTAACACTAGGGGAAGCTCTTGCTGGCTAGGAATTACCTCAGCACGTAGCACCATAACTGACCATTAAAAGAGAAGAGTTAAGCTCTGGTCAACTTATAAGTATCCCTAGTAGAGAGTCACCAAAAATCTGTTGGTATACAGATTTTCCTTCCTACTAAAATTATAACAATTTGCAAATACTCTAGCCCAAGATGAAGGAAAAACTCATACAATAGTTGATTTAGTCACTCACAACTAAACTCTCTGCAATCAAAGGAGTAGCTACCTTATATAATGATCAATCTTGATAGTTCACTTATTTGAAAAGAATAAAAATAGTAAAAATAATGTATACTTTTGACTAGAAAGTACAAAAGGCTTTTTCAAAACTCATGTGAAATAATTACTAAAAGATTTATGTTCTAAGAGAGAATCCACACCTATCTAAGCCAATTGAGTAAGATTGTAAAGAAAATCCTCAGAAAGATCAATTCAATATATATACTGAAATAAAACTGAAAATGGATGAATGATCTGAAACACATACATAGATTGCAACAATATGTAATCAATTCCAACTGAAATTAACACACATGTATTAACCAAACATAGTGATCTAAGAAAAGGAACTTCTATTTATTATATATATCAACTAATACCATATCATGAGTTTCAATTCAAAACATCAACCATTCCACCAAAGTATTTGCAGTAAAATATTAAACTATTTGTTTTTTATCCCAGTGCACCGACCCTTGCAAGGTCTTTCAAAAATTAACTTATAGCCATGCAGGGCATAATCAATTTCATAACTAAAGTCTATTTCTAGAAAAGAACTAACACCCTATAACTACTTGGAACCATCCTTTTCAAAACTAATCAAAACAGATTAGCTTTTCTCGGCTTCAGTATTAACGGTGGCCTTAGTTGCTTTGCCCTTATTTGACCATTCCTTGAAAGTTGTTGCGAATCTCTCCAACATCTCCTTATTTGGTGAAGAAATGAGATTCAAGCTCTACTCTCAGCTATGCTTGTGGCTTTGTAACTTCTCTAGCTTAGTATCTAGCGTCTTCACCTATTCTTCACCGAGTATTATCAATGACTACACCCTGGCTATGACTAAACAATCCTGTGCTATCATCTCTTTGGCATCTTTCAATCCTTGTGCTTTTTGGGTAAATGATTCATTCATCTTAGCTGCATTAATTCCTATTTTTACTTCACCTTTAGATAGGTTGTAGATACAGTTTATGTGGTTACTAAGAACTTCCTCAACACAGGCAACTATTTTTAGAATCTACTCAGATTCTTTGATACCTTAATCAATCAGAGTATAGCGCCATTCCTCATTAACTTTTTCTAGGAAGAGGAGAGTGTTATCAGTACCGGGTATTGCCTTCTCAGATAAAAACTTTTCAATACCGTAACCAAAGGCTTCATCCATATTAGATATTGCTATTTCCAGGTTGTCTCTTTTTGCTTCCCACAATTTGACACTAGCCTCTATAGCGAATACCAGACTAGAAGACTGATTGATTAAATTCTCATAGGCCTGAGCGAAGTGGCTAATCATTTCCCCAACTTCTTCAATCCAATTATAGAACGCCTTAGAGAGGGATCTTTCTTTATGTACTTGATCAAGAATTTTTTTATTGTTTGGAGACTTGACATCCAAACTTAGGGGTACCATTGCCAAAGGTTGAGGAATAGGATTCTGCAACTAATGGATGTACTTTTCCATTTCACATAAAGCTTGCTTCATCTTAGCTCTATCTTCAACATCCTTCAGCACTCTGTGATTGATTTTCCTTTTTTCTAAATTCAAAATCTTTAGATCAGCAACTCGGGAGGACACTCCTAAATCCACCTTGTCTATAGTGAAATCTTGCTCGGTGACTTCGGCACTGGTCTTAGTGGAATTGGGCTTAAAAATCTCTGTGACCCAATGACTTGTGGTTGGATCCACATCCCCCATAGATTCCATTTTAGGCTTCTTTGTTCTAGGAGACTTTCCAAGGTATTTACTGACCAAATCACCAATAGGGACTAAAGTAGACACAATGTTCCTCTTCTTATTCATAGTTAGATCCATCCAATTTGGTGAACTAGGAGTCACATTCTATAGGGAAACAGTGATACTAGGATTACCCGGAGTAACAGGCTCGTGTTGGCTTGAACTCCCATCACCTCTAGCTGATATTGAATCCATATTGGATGTTTTACCTCTTCTCAACCTTTTGAAATTCTTTACCCTAGGCTCCTCGATGTTAGAATCTAGGACAATGCAAAAAGGAGGATCTACCTTCTCACTTATTTTGCTCCTCTACCTTGTAAACTTCACAGCATCATTAGAAATCAACTCTGAATCTTTGGGAACTTCTGGAGAATATGAAACACCTACAGAAAGCAATGGTTCAGTCTTATTAGTCAAAATAGGGGAGGATTCAATTTTATGAGCCCTTGGACTCTTTTTGGTTCCCAACACAGGGGTAGCTCAGATCTTCTTCTTTTGAGCCTTGAGCCATTTTTCTATCTTTCAGAAAACTTCCTTGGAGAATTCACATTTTCTTCTTCTTCCGCCAACTAGTCAATTCTCTTCATTACTATTTCAGGTCTTGATACTGCATTTTCTGGCTTTGATGCATTGTCACCTTCCTCCTTAATATTTCTGATGCTAAAAGGTAGCTTGAAGGTAGTGATTTTTTTAAGGGAAAACCTAGAACACAATCTCTTAGTAACCTCAACCTCATCTATGCAATCATCCTAGTAATCTTCCAAGGCTGGTTGATGAAGGAACATTGCATCCACTCTGAAATGGCTCTCAACAAAACCTTTTCTATCAAAGTAGTTCCTGGCCTGATATGGTTGGAGATTCATTTCTTTCAATTCATTGATAAAAAAGGAGAAGTCACGCATCAACCAAAATTTGTAATGTCCTAGTTCAAGTGGGAAGAAGGTGCCAATACCTCTCTTGACCTTATACTTCTTCTCACCGATTAATAACTGTCTGCCTACTTCAAGAAGAATGCACTTGTCTGGGAAATACTTGGGAAGTTTTAATGGAGCATCACTAAAACATCCTACTCTTAAATAAGTAAAAGTAGGGACCTGAATATAACAACTTCCATAGATTTTCACAAATTCCATAGCCTCCTCTAATATCCTACAATTAGGCTTTCCTCTTAATTCAAAGACCAACTTGGAAGAAAAGGTATCATACAGCTTCTTAAAACCCATGGGATGTTTTCCTTTTTGTAATAAGGGGTGATATTCATAGATGGGCATACTGCTATTCCATTCTTGATGAGGTAGACCATCCCAGATCTACAGATGGTGAGAATATAAAAGAGGTATGAAGACATATAAAAACTGGAAATTAAAGCTGGTTGAGATTAACTTTCATGTAATTGCTCAGCTATTATTTCAGCCTAGTCAAAAGAATTAGCAATGTCTAGGATAGCCTGTACAAAAATGAACATCCAGTCTTCCCATTTGGTGTCTATGGGATTACCTTTAACCCTGTTCAACATTACCATTATATCCCTAACCTCTCTAAACAAGTGATCCTTTCTAAGTGGTCTAGGCAAATGGGAACCACCCTTTTCTGGTTTTAACATCCAGTCCCTTGCTATGTTGTTTCTATATTCCCTCTTGTTCTTCTCAGAGTCTGCTATAGCTTTACGGATACTCCAATCTCCATAGACTTCAACTAATGGAATCCTGAGAGCAGCCATTATTACTGTTCAATCAATGTTTACTAGAACTTCGCAACTTTTTATTTTAATGCACCTCTCAACCTTGCTATACCTATTATGGCATTCTATTACTAACTTTGGGCATGGAATCACTTCAGGAAAACCAACGGTTTCTAACAAACCACTTTCTACAATCCTAACAGATATGGCTTCATCTACCATTTTCCTCAACCTTGAAATGATTTCTCCAATGTCATCATCTACTATAGTTGTATCCCTCATTTTAGGTTAATAACAACTAACTAGAGAAAATCTATTTTCCTTCATAAATTTTACTTTGGAAGAAGACGTACTAAAATACAATCTTGTAAAATTCTTATGAAGACAGCTCTTTTAAAATGCAAAAGTTCAAATGAATTACAGGGCCAAGGTTGTTGTGAAACTCATCGTGTTCCTGCCTTTCGAGAAAATTACCTCATAGCTCCAAAAATGCCTCCAGAAGATAGTAGAACATAATGAAGAAATGTAAAGAGAGGGAGAAATAAATACACATTTTCTTAACTTCCCATCACTTCATGAAAAAGTGCCATCAATTCACTTTTATGCCACAATAAATGAGAACAGCCTGTTTCACACACTTTCATATAGTAAGAAAATCTCCTGAGCTGAGGTGGTGCCACTCTTCCCATTATATCAATCATTTCATTGTTAGTCGATCAAGATTTGGCTCGCGGCTGATATCTGAGTATTATTACACCTCGAGAATTGATCCTTGAACCATAAACTTTGGGTTCAAAGTACATGATTCATGATGTGTTAATTTTTATGCACATAAAACAACTGTGGTGGACCCAAACAACTTCGAGAATAAGCTCAGGAGAAATATAAAATATAATTTTAAAACCATTACTTGGGAGACTTTTAGTGTAAAATTGTAGAAGTGCATATTCTAACATGAACTTTGAACTGAGAAACTGAGGTTGAAGGTTCAAGATTAAATTCAACATTTACACACTAACATGTAAATGTAGCTAGAAAAGGCTTTACAAGACACAACATACACGTGACGCTTTTGGAGAAAAATATATTGATCTTTGAACCTTGAACCGTAAAGGTTCAAGTTCAAAGTTCAAAGTTCAATTCACAATTTAAACTTTGACAGTTCCAAAGAAAAATAGCTGCAAAGATTAAAATTATTTCATGGGCAACAGATAACAAAGAGATTATGGATAGTGAAGGGATTAAAAATGCCTTTGTTGACTTCTATAGTAAATTATTCACCTCTAAAGATTCTGAGGAGGCTAAATCCCTTAGACATAAATATAAATCTCTTATCCCCAATAGAGTTTCCAGTCAAGATGCTGACCTGCTTGGTAAAGACATTTCCTTAGTAGAAATTGAAAAAGCTATTAAGTGTATGAAGAATGACAAGGCTCCGGGCCCTGATGGTTTACCTGTTGAATTTTATATGGCCAATATGGAATGGGTCTGCAAAGACCTCTATGACATTTACTCTGAAGCCCATGTTAAAGGTACCTTGGCTAGTTTCATCAACAAAGGTATCATAAAGTTGATTCCTAAAGATGGGGACAAAGCCCTTCTCAAGAACTAGAGGCCTATAACTCTCATTAATGTTTCTTATAAAATCCTTACTAAAATTCTGGCTCTGAGACTCGAAACCATCCTTCACAATTTTTTTTGCTCTACTCAAACTAGTTTTTATTAAAGGTAGATTTATTCTTGAAAACTTAATAAATGTTTTGTTTTTTATTCCCTTATAGTTAATATATAAAAATATTTAAAATATTTATTAAATAAATATAATTATGTTGATTAATAAATATAATAATTAACACTATAATTCTTAATTTTAATTTTTCATAAAATGATATATATAAATTTGATTATTTTCATTTTTTTAATTTTATTAATAAAAACTTAATGTCTTTCTTTTGAAAAATTATAACTAGCTTGAAAAAATTAGGGAATTATTTTCAATTATTCAAATATGTATATAACTAGTATTTATTTTGTCTATCATTAAATTGTTCTAATGGTAGATTTGAATAATTTAAAAGCTTCCAATACCCTAATGAAAATGATATTGGAAAATGTGGTAGAAGCAACAGCCAAAAATGTAGGACTTCTGAATATTATTACAATATTTGGCACTTATCTCGATTTTGGTGGTGGAGAGGTTGATGACAAGGAAAGCAATATGAGGAAGATTGTGATGTTTATCCACACTCTATGTGATTGTGATCATGATGAAGCTATAACATTGTTAAGCCTATGAACTTGTTATATTATGTTTATGAGCAATATTTGATTTTTTTCTAACATTGAGACATTTATTGTTGATGTCTAATTTTAGATGAAGAAAGAAGATATAGATAACAAAGAAGAGAGGGATCAAAAGACCAAACATATTCTTACAAGACTTTATCTTTACAAAAGCCAAATAACTAAAGAAATACCTTCTAGTTAACATAATAAAACAACTTATGAGAAGATAATGATCTGTCTTGCATAAATATGCTACCTTTTATACTTTGGACAAATTATAGCATTTTTTCATAAAGTTATTAAAGCATTATTTTGTTATAGAGATTCATGGTGTACTAGATGTCATTTTATACATGCTGGTCAAAGATTCGTAATAAATCTGATTTTGATATTATGTTTCTTCTTTTTAATATTAAAATTTTATAATTATATATGTAAAGAATAATTAAGAGGTTATTTATCAAATTTGAGTTTATTTTTTTGATTTAGAAGATTTATAATAAAATTGACACTTTTTTATATTTTTGATATATATTATGAATTTGAATATGTTGTTTACAATAATTGAGAATTGAAGAACTTACAATATAAAAATAATTGTTTGTTTACAAAACAAAAATTAAAGAAAGTTTTATACAGATATTTATATTAAATAATATGTTAAAGTTCTTTTTATTAATCAACCAAATGTAGTATATAGAATTTTTTAGTTATAATGCTTTTAACATTAAGCTATCTTTGAATGAAAACAAAATTTCCATTGCTATATATCCCTACCAATACCATCAATTCCCACATATCTAGGATTTTGTCTAGAAGACCCATCAATATTGATTTTTAAAACTCCCTTAGGAGGAGGGAGCCACCCCCCTTCTCTGTGAATATTTTTCTTAGATTACCTTGATCACCTTCTAGTAGAGGAGTCCACACCATTTCTAGCTAAATTCAAATTTCTTATCACACTTAGATTACTAGGATCTACATGACCAGTAACATCTAAAATTTCACAAGAGTGGTTTCCTGAAGCTTGCAAATATTTTCTCTCTAAACAAGAACACTTGTCATTTTTTAATCTTTTAAAAAATTATTTTATTCCTTTCTAACCATAAATTCTAAATGATGAAAGTTGTACCAAGAAGCCAAGCAACCTATGAAAAAGAGGACTTACCCAAATGACAACCTAGGCTATCCCAAAATCTACTAAATAGGTGACATGCACACAAGCATGATTCCATGAACTCTACCACAGGTGCCAGATCTCTCTAGAGTAAGAGTATTGAAAAATTAGATGAGAAACACTTTCTTGACTCTTCTTACAAAGGAATCGACTAGACAGACCCTGCAAGCCCCTCCTTTTAAAATTCTCCTAGGTGAGACATCTACTTTGGGTAAACAACCAAAGACAAATGTTAGATTTAGATAAAGAGAAACAATTCCAAACCTATTTCCACCAACGCACACCTTCTTGGCCATGCAACTTCCTATCTGAATCCTGGTATCCAAAGGCCACAATCAATTTTTCCTTCAGATTAGGACCCCAAGAAAGAACATCTCTTTCTTGAAGAGAGTTACACAATATACTAGCTAAAATCTCAACCATGTCTTGACGATTTTTTATAGTGCCACCTAGTGGCCACTCCTGAGGATCCTTCCAACAAGATGCTTGTTCCCTTTGAGAACAACCATCTTAAAATAAACCACCCTACCCATCCCAACTTTAACATTTGAAAATGTCACTAAGGGCTAAAGGTGATGAAACAAAGAAATAATTAGGGAGTGACCATCCCAATAATCATGCTAGAAGTAAGATTTTGAACCTCTATTACAAATCCAAAAAAATATCTCCTTAATGGAATGAATGTGAGCTTGAATGCAATGAATTTATGATCATTGAATGTGTTTGTGCTCAAGATTTGCAAGAATTGAGGTGGAAGAAAGGTGAAGGAAAACACGGTTAATGCACTACAAGGAAACGTGTTGGATGAAAACAAATCAAAATTGTGGTCAAGTATTTTTGAATAGTGACCACATGATTGAATGTCACATGGCCATCATCACAATTTTAAATAGTACACCAAGTAGCTTGATGAGGTGGACTGTTGCACATTTTGATCAGTACACCAAAATGGCTAAAATTAGATACCTTGGACGTCAATATTATTTGCAAGTGGAAAGCTTATTCCAATATGTAGATTTTTAATATTTTAATAATATCCATTTGAAGACCTATGTGGACAAGAAAAAATGTTTTTTTAGGCCTATGTGGCACTCCACGTGGAACCATGAAGTTAGGATGCACACATATTGGCATCCCTCCTCTATTTTTCTCTTCTACTATTTTAGTGGGTTTTTAGCAAAGGTAAAGGGTCGCATAATTTGTGACACAATGGGTGTACCATGTTTTTTTTATGGTTTCTCTAAATTTCATGTGTAAAATTAGATGAGTGCACATGTCCACTAGTGATTAAAAAAACCAGATGAGATTATTTGTTCTTAGATTTTAGCTCTTACCTTCATAGGACTTATAACCACATGACTCTAATGCCTTTAGAGTAAGGGTTATATGATGTTAGTGTAGAGCTTTGTCATATTTCAATTAAATTTGTCAATTTGCGATGTTTTATAAATATATATATATATATATATATATATATATATATATATATATATATATATATATATATATATATATATATATATATATATATATATATATATATATATATATATAACATTTAAAAAGTTTAAATGTAAGTTATAATTTTTTTTGTAAAAAAAATTATTCTCTATAGTAATTGATTGATTTAATAAAAAAATACAATTGAATGAATATTGACAAGAACTAATAATTGATTTGTATTAAAAAAATAACTTAAAAGTTTACAAAATGAAAGCAATATATAATCAGTACTTAAGAAAATTAAAAAAATAAAAATAAATTATTAATTCTCTTTTGAAAATTTTAACACTAATAGAAAATATGAGTGAAATGGTCAAAATCTTAATCTAATTAAAATGAAATATAAAGTACTTATTTCAGATATCTCTTGTCTGCTTTGAAAGGCTGTTCACATAATGTATTAATTAGCCTTCACGAGCAGACAATAGGTACTAGTTCATTTGTTGTATTTGAGAAATCTTGTCAAACAACTAGCATGCCTTGTATATGTTCTTACATTTTGTATACATGTCTTACACAAATTTTCCAACTACATCTGATAAAAGATTACCCTAATATTATGTGTTAGATGGATGTCAAAAGCTCTCATTTTTGTGCTAGTCGAAAGGATGCTGGCAAATGATGAGTCGAGCTAGAACTACCAATTACATTTATTTAAATCAGTCTATATTTATAACTTAAAATAATAAGTAATCTAAAATAATTTTAAGGAGTGTCAATTTGTTTTACAATATCTTTTCTGAGATAAAAATCTGTTTCAAAAATTAATTATAAGGAATTATTTTTTAGTGTATTAGAATCAAGTGTAAGCAACACAAAGATGGTAAAAGAAAAATGATTAACATGCTCTCTTATTTTCTTTGAGACACGTAAAACCAAGAAAAAAATTGATAAATAGGAGGGAAAAAATTGCTCTTTGATTGCACAATAATTGCTTAATAGTTTCTCAATCAAACTTTTAACAAGAACTATAGTAACCAATTTGCATGCCCCTCAATATAAGCAAAAGTAAAAGAAACACACTAAAACAAATATAAACACCATTCTCTTGAACATACAACTAGATAATTGATCGATCAATGGCATTGAAGAACAAAATGAATGTCCTGCTTTGAATTTTGAAGACAAAGACAGCGACATCTAAACAAAACTTAAAAGTTTATATAGTAAAAATATGCTTAAAAATTTAGAAATAGATTGACCTCCATATTATTTGGTGGGTCAACATTATATCATAAGAAACTAATGTCACCGGAAGGGAGAGGTTACAGATTACCTTACATACATCTGCTAGAGCCATACAAGACAGACAACTGACTATTTTCTGAATCCCTCAAAAAGGTAAATGATAATGCTGTCCATGACCTGCAAGCATTTTCTACTCCAAGTTGTGGTAAGACACAACACTCCAATCACAATAGAAAACCCAACTGCATAGCTCATTCCCAGACTAACTCCCCACCATATATCCTTTTCTTCTTCTTCATCCATCTTATCAGCATTTATATCTGGCGGAATGGGTGCAGGACAAGAATGATTTCGGTGAAGGCCACAACAGCTTGTATTGAGTTGAAGGCCGCACAGGTCTGAATTGCTTGAAAAGTATGGGGCATCAAATGTGTAGAATTGCCTACCTTCTGGTATCTTTCCAGAAAGATTATTGTGGGACAAGTCCAGGTAGCCCAAGAATGTGAGCGATTGCAGCTCCACAGGGATATTTCCAGACAACTGGTTGTTTGAAAGATCAAGAGACTCCAGCTTTACCATTTCCCCCAAACTCTTCGGGATTTCACCAGTAATATTGTTTCTTTAAACATTCAGAATAATCAAACCCTCGAGCAATCCCATTTGGGGAGGAATTCCACCAGCCAAATTGTTGTTTGATAAGTCAATACATTTTACCAGTGCCAATGATCTTACAAACTCCATCTTCTGTGCTTTGTTAATGATTGTCACTCGATCTACATAGGCTGAAGTACTGGAATCCACATGAAATATTTCATTAGTCACTGTTTGGTTTTTCATGGCCTGCAAAGTTGAAATGGTAGCTGGAATGGTTCCTGAAAATCTGTTGGACGAAAGATCCAAGATTTGAAGAAGTGGCAATGTTGTAACTTCTGAAGGTATTTTGCCTTCAAATCTATTTGATCTCAAGATCAAAATCTTAAGGTTGGAAAGTTTCCCTATCCAATTTGGAATGGACCCTCTCATTTTGTTGTTGTTCAAATCTAGTATCTCCAACTGCTTGCAGTTTGCGAGAAAGGATGGGAGATACCAATTTAGTTCATTTCCACCCAATTTTAACGTCTTAAGAGAAAGCATGTCTCCAAACTGCTGTAGCAACTTACCCTCCAAATAATTGTTCTCTAAGTTCAACATCTGAATTGAATTAGAATTATTTTTTGAACTCGCAGGAACGTTACCTGTAAGCTTGTTATTTGACAGATCCACAATATATATCTGGTATATAGAAGGCGGAATGGTACCGTTGAGATAATTGTGAGAGAGAGACAGATAGTCAAGAATAGAATATTCTGCTGGAATGGATCCACTAAGTTGATTCTCTGACGCGTCCAACACATCCAAGCCATCAGGAAGAAGCGGAAGCTGACCTTGTAAATTATTGCTGTGCAAATCCAGACTCTGCAAATCCCAAAGTCCCATCAACGAATGAGGTAGAACTCCTGCAAAGTGATTATGAGAAAGATTCAGATCCACAAGAGAATTAAGACCCCATATCCACTGGCGAATATTTCCTGCAAGACTGTTGTTAGCCAAATCCACATACCTAACCTCATATTGAGTGATTAGGAATGTTGGAAGCCCACCTCCCATGTTACAAGAACTTAATGCCAGCCTTTGCAAAGAGAATTTTGGAATCCATGTTGGACTGAACTTGACAGTCAAAAGGTTATCGGAAATTTTGATCTCCACAAGCTGGCTGAGATTATCGAGGTGAGACTCTGAAAAATCCCCACTTAACCGGTTAGACTGCAGGTAAAGGCTCTCCAGTTTTGAAAGATTGGAAATGTTGAGAGGTATGGCACCTTCTAATTTGTTGTTACTTAGATCAAGCTCTTGAAGAGAAATTAGTGGGCCAATGGAAAGGGGGATTTTACGTGTCAATTGATTGTAACTCAGATCAACATGTTGGAGGTTCGGAAATGCAGTGAAGAGCATTGGGGGAATGGGACCATCCAACTGGTTTCCGTAAAGAGAAATATGAGCCAAAGGAAAAGGTCTTCCCAAGGGAGCAGATCTATCCCCAAATGGCGGGATGGGCCCTCTTAACATGTTCTGATAGATAGACAATTCTTTAAGCTCTGTGAGATTTGTCATAGTAATTGGAATACTTTCGAGATTGGACCGTGAGAGATCCAAGACAGTTAACGAGGAAATGTTGACAACAGAATCCGGAATACTTCCTCCCACTGATGTGGATGAAAGGTCGAGGGTGTGAAGAGAAGCAGAGTGTTGGGGTAGAATGCTTGACAGCTTCCCTCCCAGATTCAAGTTCCAGGACAAGTCGAGTAGTTGCAGTCTTGGAAGGCTCAGCAGGGCAGTAGGGATGATGCCATTGAAATCGTTCTCATCAAGTTGGAGGTGGGTGAGATTGGTGAAGTGGGCAAGGAAAGGGAAAATTTCTCCAGACAGGTCACAGTTGGACATTTGAAGATGGGTGAGAGAATACATGGTGGAGAGAGCGTTGTCCAACTCATGATTGCTTTTCACTCTTGACATATCTACCCCGTCAAGGATAAGCTCCCGCAAATCTCTCATGTTTCCCATCCACGTCCGCATGTTCACCATTCTCAACCCATGCTCCCCACATCTCACCAGCTCGCCGGGAACATCTCACCAGCTCCCCACATCTCCTCCCCGGGAGATACAAGTATTGCAAAGTAGACATGTTCCCCAGCTCCCCGGGAACATCTCCACTAAACCCTGTCGCTGATAAGTCTAAGTAGCGCAAACTCTTGAGTCTGCCCAATCCAGGAGGGATTACTGCAGAGAAATCATTGTAGCTGAGATCGAGGTGCTCCAAGTGTTCCAGATTGAACAATGGGGAAAGAACATCCCCAGTTGAAATACGGAAAGATTCATCATCAATAAAAGCATCATAGGAACTATGGAGATCGAGACGAATGACATGAAGTGTGTGAGGATGGCACTGGATTCCATTCCACTCACAACAGTTGAAACCATTCCATGAGTTGAGAATTCGATTGGAGGGATCAAGAACAGATGCCTTGAAATGGAGAAGGGAATCTCTTTCATGGCCTCCACAACACGCACCGCCATTAGCGTGCAAAAGCAGAAGAAGAATGGGTACAGCTGCCCAAAACATTTTCATTAGACGCCACACGCACAGGTCTCTACTTTTCCGTGGGTTTGAGGGACTCTAATAAAGGATGACTTGAAGCCCGTTTCCAATTGTCCATAACAAATATTCTTAGACATCGAAGAAAATTAGTAGGGGAATCATATAATATTATTGCAAAGTATTGGAGGGACTGACGGCAATCACGCCTTGTCAGATTATGGGGTCTGAATAGACTCTTTGTGGCAGAGAACGAGAAATATCTTTTCACGTAAACCAAACGCAAGACAGACGACTCAAACCACACTAAAACTGTCGGTCTTTTCGTTCATTCCTTATTTTCTCTTTAAAAATAAACCTTTTATTTCATTGATTGATAACTAGCAATTGCACTTTGGTGTGCAATGGGTAGGCAACGTCTAAAAGGGTAAAACTAAAATGCAAATCTTATCAAGGGGACACCTAATTTTTAATATAATTTTTTTCAAACTTCTTTTATACATTTTATGTTTTAATTTGCGATTTAGCCTATTGGGTGTTTGTTTAAAAAATTAAAGAAAAGTCAACTAACGAAAATAACTATTAAAAATAGATACTAAAAATATGCATGAAGGAATGGACTTAATTAAAAAAATTATATAATTTATATGTAATGAACTGTTATATTAAGTAATAAATATAAATATACTATATGATTAATAAACTATAATACTTATTTTTTAATATCATATAAAATGATTTATCTAAATTATTAAGATTTTAAAAAATTAGTTGCATCTAATAAATTGTTATACATATAATTTTAAATTAAAAATATCTTAATTTTAACCACGATAGAAACCTAAACCATTATCCTAACCCTAACCCTAATAAAAATTATAATTTTAACCATAAAACTAATCACAATCCTTAATCTAACCTAAATCCTAACCTTGATCATAACCCTACTCCTAACTCTAATGATAACACTGAGTATGATGTAAACCTTACCCCTAACCATGATTGTATCTATAATCATAATTCTAATACAAATGGTAACCTAATGATGGGTCATAGAGTATGATCTAAAATTTTGATGCCAAAAATGATCCACCATGATTTTCATTAAGGATATGACAACTCACTTCTAATATGACTTCATATCCATTGCACATTTAAGAAGTAAGAGAGAGATTGAAATTTATTTTAGTATATAAATTAAACTAAATATTAAAAATTATATTTTTTTGAGAAGTCAAATTTTATGATTAAGGATATGACAATTCACTTCTCATATGACTTCTAGCATATCCATTGCACATTTAAGAAATAAGAGAGAGGTTGAAATTTATTTTAGTATATAAATTAAATTTAAAATTTAAAATATAATGTTTTGAGAACTGAAAATTTTAATATGATAAATAATTATAGTTTAATAACTTAAAATTATAAATTAATTTGAATAAATAAAATTTTTGAAGAACTAAATTTCTTATAATAATTAAATCTAATGTTAATGTATATATTTTAGTTATTAATGAAAAATTGTATATATATGAAAATAATTTTATTATATTAAAATTATATATGATAAATATATTGTAATGTATATTAATAATTTAAGAGTAGTTTATAAATTTTAAATTATTAACATACAATTATTGTATATGATAATTTAATCTTACTATATTATTTATAGTAAATATAATATATTTGATAATATGAATATTTTATTTATATATTACTAACTATGATTTATACACAACAACTAAATATTTTATTTATTATAATATAATCAATACTTACTATGATATTTGATAATATAATATCAATATTATAATAAAAATTCTTAATAGTAAATATTTAGTCCCTGCCTTCTTTGGTGGGAACTAATATTTTCAACTCACTCTATACTATTAATCCATTTCTTGGAAAAATTCTGCTATCCTATGGTCCCTTTCAATAGTTCTCTTCAAGTGAAATTTTGATTTTTTATTTGTCATTTTCTATAGGCAATGCTGGTTTGCAGTATTTTTTTTGCAAAAATAGGATCACTAGAAATATGGCATGTTGCATGCATTTTACGTGTCTAGTCTAGCTTGCACAGTTGGCATTTTGTAAAAAATTCACATTGTGCATGTTACCAAACAAGAGGGCAGCAGCAGGGCATGGTTTTTACATGTCTAGTCAGTGAGTAACTAATGTTTCACGTTCTTTTATTTCTCATTCTTTCAATTCTTGAGTCTCCAGTTTTGAATTACTTCTATCTATGTAGCTCACATATATATTGTATACCTGCAATGAGCATATGATTCAAAAGACATGCTTTTGGATGGTGGGTTTATACCACATTTATTTTGCATACATTGGGCTATATTCGTGTCCATGTTAAAATATCCTGATCAGATGTTGATTGAATTCATATTCTAGTTTGCGTACAAGTGATTAAACATTTTTAGTTCATGCCAATAGCATTGCTCCATTTTCCTAGTGACACAAATTTTCCCTAAGTTTGCTAGTTTTTCATCAGCGAAGCTGCATACTGTTTAGCAGATATATTATTCCAAAGTTTTTTGGACTTTATTATTGGCTGAGTTTATGGTTGCAGGATGGAAGGTATGTTCACGAGGTGAGAGAACGCATGTCCCTCTAGGAACTGCTCTACTCAAGATGGGCTTGGACATGGTGCCTGCACATTTAACAATATCATAGTTGATATGGTGGCAAGAAAAATGGTGCAGGAGCACCTGATCCTGTGTTTTATTCTAGAAGTCTAAGGTCATGAAATGATCCATTTTTGTATAAGGTCAATTAATCCATGTAATTTTTCCATTAGAGCCTACCAAAAATGTAATGGATGCACTAAAAGTGCTAAAATGATGTAATAGGCTTAGGAACATAGGTTTTTTTAAGTCGGTAATGGAAGAAGACTAGTCGGTATGACTGCTCGATACAAGGGAAGCAGTTACTGATAACTGACAGTGGTTGGTCAGTTTTTGAGAGGTAGTTATGGCTTTGCAACTGAACCGATTTCTTATAAAAGGTTGATGATGATCGAACAAAGGGGTAGATGAGAAGATAGTGGTTAGAGGAAGCCGCACATAGTGTAAATTTGTTGTGCCACGCCTCTGACTGTCACCATGATTCTATAGAAATGGTGAACAATCAAGTGTTGGATACAACCCGTTTGGATTAAAGAATATAAATGGGATGGGATATTGTTCACATCGCAAATAGTAGTAATGTATCCATACTTCATTTGAAGAGGTTATTTTGTGTTATTGAAAACCCTTTTTGTTCAGTCACGGGTTTCCCGTAGTTGGAAATTTCTAGTGATCAATGTTTTGAATGACATACAAACCTATTCTGGAGCATAGCCTAATGGATTAATCCTTAGTATTGAACCTACTCCTATTAAGTTAAGCATGGTATTAATATTGGAGTTGTGTTTGGTGAAATGACCCTTGAAAGAACATCGGTAAACTAGGTCACTGAGCAATAGAGAAGATACGGAGCCCTCTCGGTTAACTAAGGTGTCGAGTATCAACCGAGCTCACTCAGCCAATAAAGGAGTCGAGTATCGGTTGGGCCCAAGGGAACAAAAGTTAATGAAAGGAGAAGAATCCTCTAGTAAGGATAGTGGATTGGTGTCTATTGTAGGATATTTTAAAGGTGTAGAGCACTCCCTTAAACCACCTTTGGTTTCAAAGAAGACACCTAAGG
Source organism: Chamaecyparis obtusa (assembly GCA_027943335.1). NCBI lineage: Eukaryota > Viridiplantae > Streptophyta > Pinopsida > Cupressales > Cupressaceae > Chamaecyparis > Chamaecyparis obtusa. Next base: position 477,268 of record BSBK01001836.1, on the reverse strand, counting down.
TCTCACCACTTGTGAGTTGCCTAAATAGGGGAGAGCTCTACATTAGAAAAGCTCTTCTTGCAATCCGTATTGTCTATTTCTCCATTGCTGAAGATTGTGTTTCTACCACATACCTGGCGACACTGACATAGCCATATAAAAATTGAATTTTTTTGTAGTGTTCACCGATCTTTATAGCCATATGAAAGTTTGTTGAATCAATGAGCAATTTACATTCTTAATATTATTTAGAATCTTAAAAGATTTTGTTTAGTAATTGAGCATCTAGTATACTTTTAGGTGTTTCCATTTTTTGTAGGATCACTAGATTTCATTATTTATTGTGTGCAAACAATAGCGATGAATTTAAATAACAATGTTTAGTTCATTTATGCTTGTAATGGATGCTAATACAAACTGTAATTGCATTATTTTAGACTTGTCACTTTGTACTTATAAGCACAAGAGATCTTGTAAGTGGTAACCATATATAATTCACAATCAGTTACAGAACATGACTTTTAATGGCTGGCATGAAATATGTTTCTATATATAGGAATTGTTTATTGAATTTTAATTACTTGAATGTTTTTTTTTTATGTTATGGAAAATAAGCTATCCATTCCCATTATGATATGCCTTTTTATGTAACTGTTCTTTAAATATTATAGCAACTACTAGTCACCAATTCCTTTGTGCTTTCAATTTTTAGAATTTTGTCTATAATTCTTACTGGTAGCTGAATTGTGGACTTTTAGTGCCTTTCAAATTTAAGTTTTCTTGTTTCTGGTTTTATGGTAGGAGCGTGTTGTAAGGAGATGAGTTTTATTTGGGATTGTCTATGTTGGCTGATATTTGGGGTAGTCTTTTTGTCTATTTTAGATAAAATATTGAAATGGGCTCTATAGTCTAACCTATATATTGTATGAGATTTTGTAATTGTCTATGTGATTCATCGTGTCAAATTCTTCGTTGTTCTTTTTGACTCATTATCAGATGGATTCGAGTGTATACTTGCAGCAACAAAGGTTGTTGCATCAATTTCAACTAGACTATGAGTAATAATCCCTTTTTCTATTTGTTTTAGTTTACAATTTTAAATATGATTGTAGAATCGAGGATCCACAATTGTGTGTTAAATCTGCAGGAAAAAAGGTTCGTCTACATCATTTTTCTTGCAACCTAAGCAAGGAATGTCAATCTAATTTGGTCAAATAAAGAAAACTTTTTGCAAATCTTATCTTATTATTAGCACACGGAATCATCTAGAGGATCTAGAAACCCTCAACTTATTTGAATATAAAAAATTGTGTGCATTGTATAATAATGCCCATAATTGTAATTTGTTTCTCTATTATTTCATTTCTACACAGTTTCTTGGATTTTTCATTAAAAAAATTATTTTATTTCTACATTTGATAAACTAAAATACAATCAATGTAGAAACTATTTTGGAAAGAAGTGAATTATAGTACATCAATATGAAAAAGAGGTTTTTGGGGAAAAAATCATTAAAATTTTGTTTTGTATTGGTCGATAAAGCTCCAAATTGGAAATTTAATTTTTTATTGGTTATTGTATGTCCTCATATTTTCTTGGATTTTCCAACAAAAAAATGTTTTGTTTTTGCATATCTGTGTAAGTTTTTCTTGTATTTCTTGAATTAAAAATAAGCAAATGAATGCCTTGTTTTGTCCAAGCAGCCTGTAAACACCTCAATACAAGTAGAGAATCCATTTTTGGCATATCTTCACAAGTTTTCCATTTATATTTCAATTGTGTCTAGTGTCCACTCTTCTACACCTGATCAATGGATTAAATCCTCCAAAATATTATCTAATGGAAAATAGGGGCTTAAAAAGAACCAATAAATTGTTGTGTTTCCTCCATGAAGATCCAACAATTTTTAGCAAATGAGAAAATCTATACCAGGAAGCTCAGCTAGGTTAACTAATGATAATCTCTAGTATTTACTCTATTGCTCAAACTGCACCATGTTCTTGGGAACATGGGAAATACATGCTATATGAATTATGTGTTGCAGTCCATTACTTACACGACACTACTTGTTGAGGCATGTCAGGCCAGTTTGGAGAAAGAATGAAGGAGCAGGGAAGTGGAGTGCCTGCAAAGTTAGATAGTATTATGAAAGTGCAACAATCTTCTCGGATGTCAAAAAATTGAGGGAAGATATTTTTGTTGTCATTGTCAATGATTCGTGGAAAATCTGATGGCTACGGACATTTCAATTGTCTTACATGCCCCTTGTATGCTATGAACTGTTGATGCTAGAAACCCAACTCGATGCCTTTCATATAAGGAACCCCTTCAGGGTAATTAAACAATTGAGGTGTAAAATGGTGTCATTTTTTGTATTAATATTTTTGTTTGTAATTATTGTGTGATGATGATAATCACCTTCATGAAATTAAGATCTAATTAGCAACAATTCTAAGTAAATACAATACAAATCTATTTTAAAATGAAACTAAGATCTATGACATCTCATGGCTCTCTAGAAAGATGTGGTAAGTGAAGCTCTCAGCTCAAATCTCCACTAGTGACACTTCTAAAATGAGAATGTATGTTGTTCTATGCTTCTACAATGCTTCTATGATAATGATTCTAGCTCAAATTGACAAAATAAAATACAAATGCTCTTAATGATATTAAATGCCCTTAGAATGCTCTTCAATTGCCTATAGTAACAATGCTTTGCAAATGAATTTCTAAGATATGTTATGCTTCAAAATGCCTCATACTTATAGTAAAATCCCAAGGGTAGGGGGTGGAGTGAAGTAACCATGATCAACCCTTGGTTGAGTCAAATACTTTGCTTTGTTCATAAATGGGGGGACAATTTAAAGGCTTGTCTCAAAGCTTTGGACAAAAGGACAAACTTGAGTGGTTGAGATTAAAACTTTAGAATGAGTCATTGAGATTCATCCTTTCTGAGTGATTTATGTCCTTTAGTCCTCAATTCTTATTGGTTGCTCAACTTTGTTGAAAAATATTAGGATTTTTTAAATTCAATTAAGTAATTAAATTTAGCCATGTAAGGGTAATAGGTTCATTTTGATTTTTGATTTAACAACTATACAATTAATTGATTAAAATCAATTATATATTGTTTTTGGTCCCTTTAAGCTTTGACTTAATTATTTAACATCATTATTTGATTTTTCTTTTACTTTAATTGATTTGTCCAATTTGATTTAATAATTGTCCATTTTAATTGATTTGATCCTTTTTAATTGATTTTAAGGCATTTTGATGATTTTTGAAATTTAAAAGCACTTGCCCATTTTTGCGTGTCTACAAATGCCCCTCTTTGAATTGATGTATGAAGAACATTGATTCAAAGATTCTTTTTGAGTCCTAATCGCTTTTAGGTCTTGATTGCTAATTCATTGATATGCCTCTGATATGAAATTGATACACTACTTGATATGATATGCCTCTGATCGGATATGATAAAATGATATGCCACTGATAATATTCAAAAAGTTTTTAATGCCCCACTGATTTGATGTGATTCCAATTTGATACCTTGATGCCCCCTCAGAAATAAAACATATTGATTACTTGATTTGAAAATATTGATGATGTTAGCTTTTTTAATATGTTTTCATTTCTAATCAATCCTAATGATATTCCATGATTGAAGAATGTGCCCCGATTGGTTTGATATGTCAAAATTAGGTCTAAGCTAAATTTCACCTCCAAAATTAGGTCAGAAATAGCTTAAATAGGTTGAAAAACCTTGATTTACTATTCATTTGCTCTTTTGTCTTTGGTGATTTTGCTCTAGTCCCATGGTGAATTTTGAGATGGTTATCCCTATTCGAGAGCATCGATTTGCGAGGTGTCAGAGATATGCGAGGCCACCTAACTATGGACCTCTGGTAAGTCATTTCAAACTTCCTCGGTGCATTTATTGTTCATTTATTAGTATTTAATGCAATTTTTTTATTTCATTGTTTCTTAGAATATGCAAAATCATGCCTAGGAACATTTTGTTGTCACATAGACCTTTTTAGTGTCACATCTGCGCATTTGACTCATGCAGCTGTGTAGTAAAATGTCACTTAGGAAAATTTCATTATCGCCTCCAAAGAATACCTTCACACGTAGAAACCCTAGCTTGGCCCAATTTGATATCTTTTATCGCATAGGAAACCCTAAGCAATTCATTGTTTCCTAAGCTGGTTTTGTTATCACTTAGCCCAATTCAATGTCATCTATGATTATTTTATTGCGTGACACAAAAGTAATGTCGTCTAGCAAAATTTTGTTAACAAAATTTTGGCGTCGCCTAAGAGAAATGTTGCTCAGGATGATTAGAATCATGCCTACAGCCTTTTTTGCAAAAAATTTACGTGTACTTGACGAGTTTTGTGAAAATTTTAATAACTCAAGATGACCGATTTGAATGATAAGATTAGGTCTATTGCGTTTGAACTAAACAATTGATTAGGATAGCAGTATATTAATACCAATGAATGTGATTTGTCAATCTGATAGGATTAAAAACTTTGATAGGATAAATTAATCAGTGTGAAAATTGATATGACTTTGACTGATATACTTCATTCTTAGGACATAGAGAAATGAACAAGTAGTACTGGGTGTGATTGCTTTGATACTTTTGATAAATTTGATTAACTTTTGGTAGTTCCTTGATATGGTATACTAATATGCTTCCTTTGTTTTTGCCAAACAAGCTCACTTTCCTGTATTATATATTTGATCAGTGGCTTCCTGGGTTATCAATCTTGGGTAGGCCCTTACTCCAGTGGAGTATCATGTCATTGAGATATGTGGTATGAGCTTTCTTCTCGATCTTCCTTGATTCCAGCTAAACTGTGGGTTATTGACAGATGTGGCAGAGCAATGGTACTCTGGCCACAACACTTTCCATCTTCCACATGGGGAGATGATGATCACACCCAAAGATGTGTATCATTTGCTACGTATCCCATGCCGAGGGGAGATAGTTTATTATGATTCTATCTATGATTCTACTGTCTATTGACGTGTGTTGAGGGGCAATACGATTGATGATGACACTATTACATGGCCACAGTTTGCTTCTTTTCCTACATTACCTGCAGTACTTGGTACCTTGATTAGTGGGTTGCTTCTTCCTGACCCGCGAGGTCGTGGTTTCTCTATTGGTCAAGGTAGGATATTAGAGGATTTACTAGTGAAACCTTGATGTTTTGACTGGGGTTCCTATGTGTTAGCCCAACTATATCAAGATTTGCATGAGGTGGTATATAGAGGGAGTTCCACATTATCTATAGGTGCCTTGGTTCTTCAATTATGGATTTGGGAGCAGCTTCCTATTACCAGGCCTATTTATGATAGGGTTCAGCCTCATGGTCATCCATATGCTTATCTATACACTAGCATGGTGATACAACATCATTTGGGTCATTTGGAGTATTGGCGTCGAGTTATAGATGATATCGATCAGGTGCAGTGGCATCCCTACATTGGTTGTGAGGGTTAGAGAGAGGATGACGATGAGCTACCCTACATGTTTGCTCTGCATTGGATGATCGGCGGGTCTGATACTACTATTGAGCGATTCTATTTTGGCCAGCTATCTTGCCAGTATGGTAGGGTATAGGATATGCCTTAGGGGACAAGTTTATATGCGCAGGTATAGGCAAAGAGATCTATGTGGGGTCCTCTTATTGATTATCAGTTTGCCTTGGATCAGATTGTCGGTATGGCCTATTACAAATGGGATATGCTTCCAGGTATGGTTGATGCTGGTATGTCTTATGAGTATCAAGACTAGTGGTCTCATAATAGATTTCCTTATTTCACAAATCTAGCAGAGCCCATTCTAGGTCCTCATGATGGTGGAGGAGGTGGTGGTGGTGGTGATGGTGATGGTGGTGGGGGTGGTGGTAGGAGACATCAGAGATGGAGAGGATGTAGAGTTCCTCTGGTTGTTGACAGGGCATGAGATGGACCATGGGTGAGAGGTGGACATGCCCGGGGTGGAGCTAGAGATAGAGGCCATGATGATGTAGTTGAGAGGATATGCCCTAGACCAGCAACAGATAGACATCATAGAGCTCATCATCATTAGAGATAGCAAAGACAGGCTCATGTGGATGCTGCTAGATAGGTTCTTGGTGGTTTAGATCGCTTGGTTCAGTTGCAGAGGGTTGCCTTAATAGATCAGGATCAGGTTCTTGAATAGAAGGTGCCTACATAGGGTTAGCAAGTTCCCCCATAGATATAGTCACCTCAGGATATGGGGTAGAGTTCATAGACTACTCTGAGCATTGATAGTTTATTACGAGATATGCAATCACTGAGGATAGAGGTTTCTACCATTGCCGGCTGATTAGACCAGGTGGCTACCTTGATGCAATAGTTTATCAAAATGATTATTCAGAGACTTGGCATGGCTAGTACTTCATAGGCTCCTCCTCCTCGGGATGACAGAGGTCAAGATCCAGATGGACCTAGTGCTAGGGATGGTTCTGGTGCTACTATGGGATCCTGATTACTTGATGAAAGATTTATTCATTGTTGATGTCCTTGTATCATGTTTTCTACTATTTGTATTGATCAGAACACTTGTATCACATTCATGATATTGTATCTTGGTATACTGATTGGATGGATCATTGATGAACACTTTATATGATGATATCATTTTGTTGATTCTCCTAATGAGTTTATGATGAGACTATCTTTTTATGTAGCTATATGATGTTTACTTGATGCATTTAGTTTAATTTATGCTATGGATGTAGTTATCTTATGTTATGATATAGAATAGATGGATGCAATGATGGATGCATTTTGGATATGTTTTCTCTTTTTCCATGTATGGATGCATAATGATTTATGGAAATGCATATGAATGACCCCATGTCTTTTATTTTCTCTATTTTTGAATGTATGTCAATTTATCCTTAATTATGTGTATGCAGATGATGTATGAGCAATGAATCTTTTTCCTTTCTTTTTTGATGCATGTGGATAATGATTAATGATTAATTATATGAAAAAGATAATGTCATTTTCTTCATTGATTGATATCAAGAGTAAGACGTTTAATTGAACCCCTCATTTGTTTTGACATTTTTTACTAACCAAGATTACAAATGTACCCACTTGTCCTTGGAAAATTCACCATAAGAAAATGCATTTAATTTAACATGACAAATGCAATTAATCTAACATGATAATGCAATGCAACCTAAGTGTCACCAGCTTTTAGCAAATAAATGCCATGGAGATAAATTTTCATCATTGAGCATTTTGGGACTGGAAAGAAAGTACAATCATCACTAACCACATCATGATGCTATGAATACCAATTTTTATCACTTTTGGTAACCTCATTTTGAACCTAGTACAACCCTCACTATTTGGATGACCAAACTATGGGAGTCTGAATACCGATGTCAACGGATTCAATGTTGGAAGTGGATTTTTGATATTAAGATATAGAAGATCTAAATAGCCAAGGGATCCATTTGCATAAACAAGAAAAGGTTAATCCTTCCTGTTATGTGATAGTCCTTGATGGTTCTTTGATGACCATGTTGTTAGACAAATTATCATAAGTTGATGAATCTTCCTCAAACAATCACTCAAAGGCAAGAAAATATCATGTCTCTATCATGGCCAATCTAGTCAAAACATCATCGATTAGCTAAGAAGATGTGATAAAATTCAATTTCATAAAGAGTATCAAAAAGAAAGCTTCAAGTGTTTTACAATGTTTCATGATTTTCAAAATGTATTTCCAAGTATTTTGATCTTTAATGTGTGTTGTCAATTTTTAATCCTAAATAATAAAGTCAATGAAGGCTCAAGGATCAAGTTGTGGGACCAAATACTTGGGTGTGAACAATGATATCCATCAAAGGTTCATGAAAATCTCTCCTTTCTGAAGCTCTGATAAATCTCTCTTTGACGTGACTGATTGTAGAACTTATTGAATCCATTTGGTACCAAATTTCTAATCCTTTCCTTCCCCCAAGTGAGAAATGTGATCATGTGACAAACTTAGGGCTGTAGGAAATGCAATGATGTGACTAAAAGGCTTTATTATGACTATGCACAAATGACAGATGCAATGACAATTTTAAAAATGAGATGATGGAAATGCAATGTGTACATATGTGACTTGGAAGGAAAGACTTAAGGGAACAAAAGGCACTTTTTTACCAAGTTTTCACCCTTTGTATTCTTTCTTTTTCTCTTTTTCACTTTTTTTTGCTACCAAGGCGCCTATTGCTAGGTTTTCACCAATGCACTTTTTTTCTTTTTTCTTTTTTTTGTATTTTTTTCTTTTTTTGAATGTTTTTGTTCTTTTCAAGATCTCTTTTTCTATTTACAATAAATATGATGCTCCTCATCTGATACTCTTTATACTCTTTCATCTCCCTCATGTGTAGAACCTCTTGAGATGAATGTTGTTGATAGGCTCTTGGAGTTTTTCTCCCTCACAATTTTCTAGCTTATAGGTTCCTGTTCCAAATGAAGACACAATAATGAATGGACCAAGCCAATTAGCTTCCCACTTTCCTTTCTTTTCTCTATCAGCTTGATTCTTTGGGTTTTCTCTCAACACCAAGTCTCCTACTTGAAAGACCTATGGTTTGATGTGCTTATTGTAGTTCCTTGAGATCCTATTTTGGTAAACCTTCAAGTGTTCATAGACTTGGGTTTGATGTTCCTCCAACAATTCCAATTGTTGAAGTTGGGCAACTCTATAATCATCATCGGTTATTAGGCCTTTCAATGACACTTGCAAAGATGGGATCTCAACCTCTAAAGGTAGAATGGCTTCGACTCCATAGACTAAAGAAAATGGTGTAGCTCCTGTAGGTTTTTGAATGCTAGTTCTATAGGCCCATAATGCTGGATTGATTTGCACATGCCAATCTCTTCTCGATTTATTGACTAATCTCTTCAAAATCTTGAGAATGTTCTTATTTGTGGCTTCAACTTGTCCATTTCCTTGAGGATAGTAAATGGATGAAGAGTTGTGAGTGATATGAAATGTAGCACAAAGTTCATCCACATCTTTATTTTTGAACTATTTTGGACATTGTCTGTTATGAGGGCATGAGGAATACCATATCTGCAAATGATGTGGTTCAAGATGAACATGAAAATTTGTTTACCCTTGGCTCTAATCAAAGGAACTGCTTCCACCCACTTAGTGAAATATTCTATTGCGGTTATGATGTATTTGTGCCCATTTGAAGAAGGTGGTGTTGGTTCCTGGATAGGATTTTACACTCCATGAGATACCAATATACCTCTGATGGATATTAAGGAGAGGTTAGTTCCAAATGTGATCAATCTATAGGTAACTGGACCAACTATAGGGATAAGACTACCCTCTTCTACTTCTGGCTTTGTAAAACCAAGGTGGGTGCACCTAATCCAATAGTATTAACTCTGATAGTGTTAACTCTGCCCCTTATTTGAATATTGGATCTTACAATAGATGACAGTGAGAAAGTACTAAACAACAACCTATTGTTCATTGACTCTCCATCACTGGATAGGACAACATATAAATGTAAATAAAAGTAAAGACTGTTAATGATTTAATATTTTGGATTACAAGGTTTGAATCATTCCTCTCGACACAAAGATAGGAGAATACAGGCCAGTGCCTTATCCATTGGGAAAAGTATCAGAGAAAAGGATGAATACAATGGTGTCTAAAATTGGTCTTTAGACATAAACACAAATACTTCAACTCTTTCCTACTTATGAGAATCCTTCATATAAATTCCATGAACACATATTCCACTTTGAGCAATATTTAATCTAACCCTAGGTTGGAACTCAAAGCATCAATATATACATATAAATCTTATGAAAATATTTAAAGATTCACAGAGTAAAACAAAGGAGAGACAAAGATATGAGATTTGTATTAAGTATAACCTTTCACCATGTGCATACAATATACCCTGAATAGAAATCTTGCAAGATAATAGCAGCACCTGTACTTCTTCTCTATTGTTTGATAAAAATGATACAAAATTTACAATCCTTGACTGAAAGCTAGGGTTTCAGAAATTTCTATCTTTTTAACACCTGAAATCCCAATGCCTTAGAATGATCATGGAAAATCCCTTTATACAAGGAGATGCAATAAGCTTTTGATCATTCTAGGGTTACAAAATTTAACCTAAAAAGTATACAACAACCCCAAAGGTTTACAATTAATACACCATTGAAACAGATGAGATATTTTGTAGATGAGTCATCTACTTTAAGTATTCAATGCTATCCTTAGCTCTTTTCAACATATTTGATTTTATACCTCCTTGTCCATCCTGTAATGAATTCCCTTCTGCAAATTATTCAACCCTTAAATTCACTTGGCATGGCATCATTAGAAATAAAATCTGATTCTCGTTGTAATTCAAGCCTTCTACATTCTTCCCCAACTGCAATTTTTCTTGAAGAAATTAATTTATGGCCACCACTTCACTTTACATGACTTACTAGTTCAAACCCTAGCCAAAACCCTGCAGGAACTTTGAATTTGAATGAAAACAATAACCAGCTGAAGTTTAAAATGTGACCGTTGATCTATTTTATTCCTGATAGATTGGGTGGCTCGCAATTGTCCTTCAACAGTCAACAAAACATTTTTAAAAATCTTTTGCCACCTCATTTATCCCTTGACCAATGAAATTTGAGCACATCGGCAATGAAAAAGCACCACGTAGCAAGTTGGACCCACCTTTTATAAGCTTTAGATTGGATGAAGGTCTTATAATCTCATAGCCCTGACAGATTCTATGCAAACTTACACCATCCGTCAGATCATCCACACTGTCTTCCCACTAAATCTTTTGGGCCCACTGACATATCCTTATCACCCTGTAGCTTAAGAAAATCAAAACCTGATACCTCAGTGATCATTCGGCATGTGGTCCCACTATTCTCAGCAAACTTAACCTTTTACCCATTTGGCGAACATGCGACTAAAAGGGATCTATAAATCGCTTAATGTTTTAAGGCTCTGCCAATTTAATCTGAGACACCGCGAACAAAGAAAACTTTATCGGAGCCACCAAACTTTAGGAAATACATAGTCACCAATTTTTTGAATTATTTTATAAGCTTGGGCCCGCGTAATGTCCTGCCATATGTAAACCAACCATGCATTTCTCACTGCCTAGTCACCTCTGACACAGGGCCTACCATTTATAATAAGATCAACGACTGTCTTAAGTTCACATAGAGCCAAAAGATTCTATGAGATCATCAGACAAGCATTAGATCGATCCTTCATTTCTACTCTATAGATTCTCTGACAATGGACCCACTGACAATGCCATATCATCATTATGTGGACCAATAAGAAACTGCCAATTGTGCACACTGAAATGCCGCATTGCAAAGGAGAATCAATGGCAGGCGTAAGATCTCATGCCTCTAAAAAACTCCATGAGAAGATATGCCCACTTTTAGATCAAGATGGTGTCAGAGAGTCTGGGCCTGAGAAAGAATAAAGGTCAAAAATATTAGAAAAATTTAAGGCACTGGGACTTAGGAAATATCAATGCAGCCAGACTTAGGAAAAATATTAAGCATGTGGATTTTTTGAGACTTTAGTGACCCAAAAAGGTAATGTAAAATTATAATGAGGCTGGGGTATTTAGGGTTTTTCATGCAACGAATAGAAATTATGAAAAGATAGCAAGGGTTTGGGCCAGAAATATAGAAAAAATACTGCAGAAGCCTGGAGGAAAATTGATGCAACCATGAAATTTTTACTTCTGCTAATAGTGGCTCATGCTCGGGGATGTGTATCTCCTGCAGATACAATGAGAAACTAGAATCTCCTGGCATAGCAGACCAGAAGCAAAATTTTGACCAAAAATAGGGAACTGTACACAAAAACTTAAAAACAAAACTGTATAGAGACTCAAAATCTTTTAAGAGAAGTAGAACTTAAAAAATTGACCATGAACTGGCAACTCCAGGAGCTCTCCTATTAGATTCTTTAGAATATAAGAAATTTCTCCCCATTTTTCTTTAATGATATATGGGCCTAACCAAATGGGATCAAACTTCCCTTGCTTTCCTTTGTTTTCCAGTCTTGCATTCCACATTAATACCATATCTCCTTCTACAAAATTCCTCTAAGTAGCCCTTTTGTCATACAAGATTTTGCACTAGGCCTACATCTTCTCATTTTTGTTATGTGCATCATTCCTTACCTCATTTAGCTGAATCAGGTCATTCATTCTAACTGTCATATCTTCTTCCACATCTTCATCATATGCCTGAATGAACTGATACATCTGCAATAAGTTGTTTTGAGGTAACCTTGCATTGATTCCATACACTAAGTCAAAAGGGGCACACCCTATTTCCTTCTTTACTATAACCCTATCAGCCCATAGGGCTTGTAACAATTTGGAATCCCTGGCCTTCTTATTTTTATCCAAGACTCTCTTTAGAATTTTAATTAGACTTTTATTGCTAGATTCTGCCTGGCCATTACCTTGTGGATGGTATGCAGAAGAAAATAAAATTTTAATACCATTATGTCTGCAAAAGTCAACAAATTCTTCTGACCTAAAGCACATTGCATTGTCAACTACTATAGTTTCTGGGCAACCAAATCTTGTCAAGATATTTTGCATCATAAAATCTATTACCACCTTGCTAGTTGCTCTTCTAGTAGGGATTGCCTCAACCCACTTAGTGAAATAATCAGTTGCCACTAAGATGTAAGAATGTCCACCACAAGACTTATTAGGGATTTCACCAATGAAATCCATACCCCACTTCTGGGAAGGAGCTTGAATAGTAACAGGTTTAAGGGGCAAATTCCCACTAAATTTTAATTTTCCTACAAACCTTTGACTAGGATCAAACTTCTTTACAAACTAATGGGTATCTTTTAAAAGTGAGGGCCACCAAAAACCTACCCTGATAATCTTGTGGGCTGTAGTCTTTTCCATGTAGTGTCCTCCACAAATTCCATTATGCATTTCATTCATCAAGAGCTTAGATTTCTCCTGATCTACACACCTAAGCAAAAATCCTTCATTAGTTCTCCACCATAGTTCACCATTTATAATTGTATATTTCAAAGAGTGAAGTTGAATAGTTCTTCTCTTATTGTCATCCAATTCAGGGGGTAAAACCATCCTTTCTAAATACTTGACAATGTCCTTATACCATTCATAATAGTCCATGTTACATACATAAGGCCTCTGATCCTCCTCCAAAACATTTATCTGGTTTGCATTTAGATTACTTTGGGCCATCAACTTTTCTAGGCCCAACCCTCTGACTAGTTTTGTAATGTGGATGTCAATGTTAAATTCTTGAATTCTATTCAGCCACCTACATCTTCTTCCTGAAACCTCCTGTTGGACCAAGATGTCCTTGATTGCAGCACTTGGGACATAAGCAACCACTATGGCTCCCACCAAATAGAATCTAAATGTTTTAATGGCCTTTACCAAGGCATAAGCTTGTTTCTCAATGATATCATAGTTCAATTTTGCTGCCTGCAAAGTCTTGCTGAAAAAGGAAGTAGGTTGTTCAAAACTTTCAGCATTTTTCTGTAATAGTAATTCAGCAATAGTATGGGCAAATGCAAAAGAAAAGATCTGCATGGGTTTGTTGTAATATGGTGTCTTCAAGACTAGGGCATGCTTAATGGCCTTCTTAATATCATTAAAATCTTGTACTACTTCAGTATTCCATTCAACCTTTGCCCCTTTTTTCAACATTCTTGATATGGGAATACTAATTTATGCAAAATTTGTAATAAACCTTCTTAAGAAGTTGACCTGTCCTAAAAAGGAATGAATTCTCTTGATGTTCTTTGGTAAAGTTAGCTTGTCAATAGCCTCCACTCTTTCAGGGTCTATCCTCACCCCATCTTTTGAAACAATATGACCTAAGGGTTTCCCCTCTGTCACACCAAAGGCACACTTTTTTGGGCTTAAAGAGACCCCATATTCTAATGCTCTGATGAAATTTTTTTCTAAGTGTTGGCAATATTGTTCCTCTTTAGATGAGAAGGCTGTCAAATCATCCCAATAAACCACCATAAATCTATCAATGAAATATGCAAAAGCTACATCCATAGCTCTTTGAAAAGCTGCACCTGCATTAGTCAACCCAAAAGGCATCCTTACATAAACATATGTCCCCCCTGGGGTTGTAAATACAGTTTTAAATTGCTCTGTGTCTTTAACCATAACTTGATTGTAACCAGAAAAGCCATCCATCATGGACATCAATTCCGATCCAGTGACCTATTGCAACATGTTCCCCATATTGGGTAATCCATAGTTATCCTTCAAAGAACTGATGTTAAGATTCCTAAAGTCAACACAAAGCCTTATATCACCATTTTTCTTTCTGACAGGCACTAAATTAGAAACCCAAGTGGAGTGCCTGATTGGCTTGATTATTCCAGCATCCATCATCTTCTTGAGTTCACTTTGCATTTTAGGTGCCAAGGTAGGGTTAATGGGTCTTAATTTCTGTCTGAAAGGTTTTGTGCCTTCTCTAAGTGGAATCTCATGCTGGAAGAGGTCCTCTCTATAGGCTTTGAGATCTTCATAGGACCAGGCAAAAACATGCCTGAATTTTCTGAGAAGGTCAATCAATTTTTTCTAATTCTTGGGGAGAGAGACTTGCCTATATAAACCTTCTTGGGGGCTATCCTTGTGCCCAAGTTTATTTCCTCAAGCTCATTGATTTTATCAGTATTATCAGAGAAAGCCTTGTCTTTATTGTCAATTGTCCTTTCAAGAGAAACTAATCCTTTAGGAACTCTATTTGATTTCAACTATAAAACCTCCTTCCCAAAGATGACATCTTTTTCATTCACTGTATTAACATAAGTACTGAAATCCATTTCTTTGTCACCAAAGTGAGATTCACAATGGAGAAACCTTAATATGTCTTGATCATCAGAGAAAACTTGCCAATTATCTTGATTATCAGGAATAGAAGGCCTAGCTTGTACTTCTATATTGGAAACATCTGCAAATGTAATATCCTCAGGTCTAAGAGCTATATTAGCCAATAAATCTACTATCCTATTCTGACTCATTTCCATCCAACAGATATTAAAAGCACTAAAGCTTTCAATCTCATCCCACACTGCATTTCTATACTATTTCAACTTCTGATTCTTTGAAGCATACTTTGATCTAATTTGGGATACAACCAATTTAGAGTCACCTGTTACTTTTAAATATTTTATGCCATGCCTTGATGCCAATCTCAGACCAATTAGTAGAGCCTCATACTCTACAACATTATTTGTGCATGAAAACAACAAAGTAAATGAGAACTTGAAAGTTTTACCATTTGGAGATATGAGCAATATTCCAGCTCTAGATCCTTCTTTGTTGTTGGCTCCATCAAAATACATAGTCCAAAGACTGTCAAGATCAATCCATCCTTATTGGATTTCTAATTTTTGGGAAGGCTCAACACCTTCCTCTACTTCCTTATCTTGGACCTTGAAGGCATTAATATCAATGTCAAGGAAACAATTCATGTTGTCTTGTTCTTCTTCTTCAATCATGTGAGGGGTTCTAGATTCCCTAGTGACCTTGATGTTCTGTCCTTCCAACTTGAATGTAGCAAATGAAAATTCACACTATATGCTGCCTCCCATAGAAGCACTCCACTTTCTTGATAGAAACATTCCATACTAGGGAGGAATATCAACACCCAAGACACTAATGGTCAATTGTTTGTTGGGGTATGCAACCAATCTGTAAGGCAAAGCCTTAATAGTACCTACAACTAGTACTTCTCTTGAATCCATTGCTTGATAGATTCCATGGGGTGTATCCACTTTTAATCCTAATGACTTCATAGCCTCAGTAGGCATAACAGTATTTGATGCTCTAGAATCAATCGTGCAATTTTTTAGCAATTTTCCATTTATCTGCAGAGTCAAGAAAAAAGGATCGACTGAACCTACTACAGTACTAACAACATTTGTGTCCAAATAGATTTGAGGGATTTTAGAAACAATCTCCTCACTACAATTTTCATCTTCATCATTCACAATTGCTATTTGTTTCTCAATTATTTTTGTTTTTTGAGAATCAGTATGTACTACACTCTTTACCTATTTTAAGGCATTTTGTTTGTGTTCTTCTATTCTCATCATCTCTAATAATGGAACTTTGATAGTAATTTGAGACAACAATTTACCCATGTCAATTGGAACATACTTTAAATCGGATACATGTGGCTTTGAATCTGCAATCTCTTTATCAGCTTCTTGTGTGGATATATCTACAGGTTTGTCAGTTTGGGATTTATTCTTCTTTTGCAAAGCTGGTACAGCCTAAGCTGTAGGCTTGGATTTCACCTTGTAGACAATGTTAGGTTTAGTATTTTTCTTTATTTTGACCTTATCAACAGGATTAGCATCCTTAATCTTATCTTGTGATATTTTTGCATCTTTGTTTGTTTTCTTAACAAAAATTCCAGTAGGCTTTTGACTTGAATCACCAACAACTCTATTTCTCAAATTATAATTATATTTTGCTTGAGTAACCAAATTGGTTGTTATCAAGGAAATCTCCTCATCAGAAGGCCTTCTTAAAGTAGTCTTTTTCTCATTCTTTTGAACATTACACTAGATGTTGTTAGGCTCACTATCTTCATCATCTGAAAAAAATTGATGATGATATGATTCAACTTTAGTTTGGAAATGTGAGACATCTTGATTTTCATCCTCTTTAGCAAAGTCCACTTCACTCAGAACATGAGAAGAAAACATCCCACATCCTTGGTCATCATAAGGTTGTTCCTCATTGCATTCTTTGTCTTCTTGAGAAGAGACACTTTGGGATATGGCACAATAGTTAGGATCATGTGGTGATTGACAAGCAATACACCATGGGACTTCTTCCACCACATTCATTGAATTTCTTTGCAATGGCTGAGGGGTCCTATGATTTGGTTTATCTCTTTTCTCAGGAAGAAAAGGTTTCCCATCTTTCCACTAAGTATTGTATGGGTAGTTCTACATCCTTGGCAATTTGTTGAAACTATTGAAGGGAGGTTTGTCCCCTCCTGCAGATTTACTATTTCTATTTTCACTAGGTTTCAAATCTTTTATTACTTTCAGAATCTATTTTAGGCTTTCATCATCCTTAGGTTTCACACCTTGAGGCTTTCCTGGATCTTTTCTATTCAACATAGGAGATTTGTTATCTTATCTTCTTCCCAATTTTCCTGAAATTCTTCGGTTACTCTCTATGTTCACAGCTAATTTGTAAGCTTCAACAAGATTCCTTGGATTTTTGTCTCTCAACAGGTAACCCATCTTAGAATCAAAAGCATTTAAATATGTGACAAGACACACTCTATCATCCAATCTAATGACCTGCAATAATTTATGCATGGCTTTTTGGAACCTAACATTAAACTCAATAAAATCCTCATTGAAGTTCTTCTTAATGTTATTGAATTCATTCAGCATAAAGCCCTCATGTGTTTTGTCACCATACTATTCTTTGAAGCAATGTCTGAGCTAATCCCATGAGCCTATGCTACCATGTGGCAAAGCCCTAAACCAATCCCTTGAGTCCTTTGTTAGGGATTGTACAAATAATTTCATGATAACATCATTTGGCACAATGTTATAGTCATCAATTACATCAATAAAATTCTTTAAATGCTCCTCATAAGTTACAACATTGCTTCCTGTAAAATTAGGAAGTTTCTTTTTTATTTCTTCAGGGATGGGGTTAGGATAACCAAGGATACCAGTAAAAACCATCTGTTTACATCTTTCATGAATGATCCCTGTATTGAAAGTACCAGCACCCTGAGATGTGGATGCATTAGTATTTGTGGTGGCAGAACCTTTAAGACCTCCTAGTGGAGGAACACCAATTGTCTGATTTGCTAAATTTGCAGCATCTGCTCCTTGTGTCATAGTGGAATTAGTAAAATTTGTAGACCCTGCAGACCTTCTAAGAAAATTAATTTTCTTTTTCATCTCTAATGTTGTAGCTTCTAATTCTACCTTTTCAAGTTCTTTGGCTAATAGCTCCTACTCCCTTTTAGCCTTATCAAGGTCTTCTTCCAACCTCAAAGCCTAGTCTATAGGATTCTTAGGGTTTACAGGCTTTTTGATTGAAATACCCTTCTCTTTTTGTTTTCCCTTATATTTTGGATTCCTTGTTTCAAACACTTGATGGACAATAGGTAGTTCATTTGTATGTTCGGGAATGGGAACATAATTTATAGCTTCTAAATTTAATAGCTACCTTCTTAACTGGTCAGCTTCTCTCATAGCTTGTCTAACTCTTTCTTCCTTTTCCTTGTCTCTTTTCTACCTAATGGCTTCTTGTTCTTGAATTCTTCTTCTTAATTCATATATTTCTTTAGATATTTCCTCAGAATTAGGAAAATTTGTATCAGATTCAATCTGCTGTGCTTGAGGGTCTTCTTGCTGATCTTGTGACTCATGAAGACCTTGGGGAAATGAAGAACCAAGGGTGAAAGGGGGAAGAAAGTCTTGACCACTTCTACTTTTACTTCTAGATCTTCCCTCCCTTCCATGTTGTCTATTAGGATTCATCCTCCTATTTTGGGGTAGTCTTTCACCCTCTCTTTCTGTGGGGGAGTAATAATCCTCATACTGATTCAAACCTGAATCAACTGCCTCCTCATATTCTGAGGCATTTCCCTCCTGACTAGGAGGAATAAAACTTTGTTGTCTTGAGTTTCCTTTTTGTTTCCAAGTAAGAGACATATCATTAGTATCTTTCTCTTTTCTAACCTGGCCTTTTCTAGATGTGGTAGGAAGCTCACCCTACAGAATTTCCTTTGCATGTTCCCTATAGTAAGACCCTGTGTTTTTGAAACTCATATTGATATAGTTATTAAAGCACTAGTACAGATATGTTTAGAGTCACCACTCACAATCTGGTGAGATAATTTGAAACTTATAAAAAATGACTCTTACACTCTTTAATGAAGTCCACTGGATAAATAATAAGTTGGCCAGGAGTTAAAGGTCTACTCATACCCACGTTATTTATACCAATTTGTAACACCAGATATATCAATTAATGAAAATAGGTAGGTCAAGAGTCCAGCTCAACTTGGAACCTGCACTATTTTCTCTTGACAATAACTTATCTATTCTCCAGTAGAGTCACTGATTTGTTGGTGGCTCAGATGGGTTGAATTAATTTGGGTAGTGAGATATTGAATTTTTGTAATATAAACAATGATTCAAAACTGATTTTACTTCTTTGTTATGCTCTAATCCCTAGTAGAGTCACCATTTTATTAGTTCCTGGATAGGATTTTACACTCCATGAGATACCAATATACCTATGATGGATATTAAGGAGAGGTTAGTTCCAAATGTGAGCAATCTATAGGTAGCTAGACCAACTATAGAGATAAGACTACCCTCTTCTACTTCTGGCTCTGCAAAACCAAGGTGGGTGCACCTGATCCAATAGTATTAACTCTGATAGTGTTAACTATGCCCGTTATTTGAATATTGGATCTTACAATAGATGATAGTGAGAAAGTACTAAACAACAACCTATTTTTCACTGACTCTCCATCACTAGATAGGACAACATATAAATGTAAATAAAAGTAAAGACTGGTAATGATTTAATATTTTGGATTACAAGGTTTCAATCATTTCTCTCAACACAAAGATAGGAGAATAAAAGCCAGTGCCTTATCCATTGGGAAAAGTATCAGAGAAAAGGATGAATACAATGGTGTCTGAAATTGGTCTTTAGACATAAACACAAATCTTCAACTCTTTCCTACTTATGAGAATCCTTTATATAAATTCCATGAACACATATTCCACTTTGCGCAATATTTAATCTAACCCTAGGTTGGAACTCAAAGCATCAATACATACATATAAATTTTATGAAAAGATTTAAAGATTCACAGACTAAAACAAAGGAGAGACAAAGATCTGAGATTTGTATTAAGTATAACCTTTCACCATGTGCATACAGTATACCCTGAATAGCAAGCTTGCAAGATAATAGCAGCACTTGTACTTCTCTATTGTTTGATAAAAATGATACAAAATTTACAATCCTTGACTGAAAGCTAGGGTTTTAAAAATTTCTATCTTTTTAACACCTGAACTCCCAATGTCTTAGAATGATCATGGAAAATCCCTTTATACAAGGAGATGCAACAAGCTTTTGATCATTCTAGGGTTACAAAATTTAACCTAAAAAGTATACAACAACCCCAAAGGGTTTACAATTAATACACCATTGAAACAAATGAGATATTTTGTAGATGAGTCATCTGCTTTAAGTATTCAATGCTATCCTTAGCTCTTTTCAACATATTTGATTTTATACCTCACTGTCCATCCTGCAATGAATGCCCTTCTGCAAATTATTCAACCCTGAAATTCACTTGGCATGGCATCATTAGAAACAAAATCTGATTCTCATTGTAATTCAAGCCTTCTACATTCTTCCCCAACTGTGATTTGTCTTGAAGAAATTAATTTCTAGCCACTGGTTCACTTTACATGACTTACTGATTCAAACCCTAGCCAAAACCCTACAGGAAATTTGAATTTGAATGAAAATGTTAACCGGCTAAAGTTTAAAACATGACCGTTGATTTATTTTATTCCTCACAGATTAGGCAGCTTGCAATTATCCTTCAACAGTCAACAAAACCTTTTTAAAAATCTTTCGCCACCTCATTTATCCCTTGACCAATGAAATTTGAGCACGTCAGCGATGAAAAGGCACCACGTAGCAAGTTGGACCCACTTTTTATAAGCTTTAGATCGGACAACAGTCTTGTAATCTCATAGCCCTGATAGATTCTATGTGAACTTACGCCATCCGTCAAATCATCCACACTGTCTTCCTACTGAATATTTTGGGCCCATTGACATATCCTTATCACCCTCCAGCTTTGGCGCATCAAAACCTGACACCTCAGCGATGATTCAGCATGCAGTCCCACTATTCTCGGCAAACTTAACCTTTTACCCATTTGGCAAACATGCGAATGAAAGGGATCTCTAAATCGCTTAATGTTTTAGGGATTTGCCAATTTAATCTGAGACTCCGCTAACAAAGAAAACTTTATCAGAGCCGCTAAACTTTAGAAAATACATAGTCGCCAATTTTTTGAATTATTTTATAATCTTGGGCCTGCCTAATGTCCTGCCATATGTCAACCAACCATTCGTTGCTCACCACCTAGTCACCTTTGACACAAGGCCTACCATTTATAATAAGATCAATGATTGTCTTAAGTCCTCATAGAGCCAAAAGATTCTATGAGATCATCAAACAACCATTAGATTGATCCTTCATTTCCGCTCTGTAGATTCTCTAACAACAAACCCACTGACAATGCCATATCATCATTATGTGGACCAATAAGAAACTGCCAATTGTGCACACCTGGTAGTGGACCCGCTTTATTGAAATGTCGCGTTGCAAAGGAGAATCAATGGCAGGCGTAAGATCTCATGCCTTTGATAGACTCCATGAGAAGATATGCCCACCATTAGATCAAGATGGTGTCAGAGAGTCTAGGCTCGGGAAAGAATAAAGGTCAAAAACATTAGAAAAATTTAGGGCGCTGGGACTTAGGAAATAACAATGCTGCCGGACTTAGGAAAAATATTAAGCACATGGATTTTTTGGGACTTTAGTGAGCCGAAAAGGTAATGGAAAATTAGAATGAGGCCGAGGTATTTAGGGTTTTTCACACAATGGCTAGAAAATATGAAAAAATAGCAAGGGTTTGGGCCAGAAATATAGAAAAAATACTGCAGAAGCCTTGAGTAAAATTGATGCAACCATGAAATTTTTACTTGTGCTAACAGGTGGATAGATTACCCCTATCAAGTCAAATCCCCATTGATAAAATGGCCATGGTATGATGAAGGGATGTAACTCTTGTGCCGACACGTGCATCATGTCACCATGATATTGACACTTACTACATTTTTTGACAAAGTGGCAAGCATCTTTCTCTAATGTTTTCCAGAAATACCCTAAGCAAAGGATTTTCTTAGCTAAGTTTAAACCACTTGAGTGTGACCTGCAAATGTCTTCATGAAACTCGTGTAAAGATAACTTAGACTCCTCATCCTCTAGACATCTAAGTAATGTCCCATCAAGACCCTTACGATACAATGTTTCAGATAGGATTATGTAACGGGTTGATTGGCATATGAAGTTTCATTTTTGGGCTCGTGATTGGTCTAAATGTAAGACTTGGTCTTTGAGATAGGCATAGATAGGACCATACCAAGGTGAGTCATGTCCATGGAGTAAGGCAAAAATTTGGGTTTTGGGAAGGTTGAATGCCGGTTTCACCAACTCTTCTACCAAGAATTCATACTTCTCATTTTGATCTAGTTTTTGTAACAAGAAAGCCAAGGTGGCCATTGCATCGGCTACTCTATTTTTCTCTCTTGGAATATGCTCAAAAGTGATCAAGGAAAAGTACTTTTTCCATCCATCAATTATAGCCTTATATGGTGTTAGCTTTTCATCTTTTGTATTGTACTCATCATTAACTTGATCTATTATTAATTGGGATTCTCCATAGACTTGTAGCTCGGTGATGTTCCATTCTAAAGTCATTTTAATGCCAATGACTAGAGCCTCATATTCCGCTATGTTGTTTGTGCATGGAAATAAGATTTTGTAGGACTTGGGAATGGTGTACCCTTGAGGGTTAATCAATAATATGCCAGCCCCGAATCCTCCTTGTGTATATGAGTCATCGAAGTATAACTTCCATGTCTTTGCTTCTATGTTGACAATTGCAGAATCTAGAAATTCTACTTGAATGGTTTATGTAGATGCTAATGGATTTTCAGCTAAGTGATCTGCTATCACTTGTCCTTTTATTTCTTTTCTATCCACGTACTCAATGTTGAACTCACTCAATATCATGACCCACTTTTCTATCCTACCTATTAAGGTAGTTTTACTTAGCAAGTATTTTAAAGGATCAATTTTTGCAATTAGTTTCACCTTATGCATCAACATGTAATATCTTAATTTTTGTGATGCAAAGACCACTGCTAGACATTCTCTCTCCATGAATGTGTAATTAAGTTCATATTTGATCAAGGTTCTACTCAAATAGTAGATGGCTCTTTCCTTTCCTTGCTCATCTTCTTACACCAAAAGAACTCCTAGAGACCTCTCGATAGCGGATATGTATAGCAGCAATGGTTTTCCCTTGATTGGTGGCATTAGGATGGGTGGATTTATTAAATAAGTTTTCAACAAGTTGAATGCTTGATCACACTCTTCATCCCATATGAAACCGGTATCTTTGTGTAGCAGCCTAGTGAATGAGTGACATTTTTCAGCCAATTGAGAAATGAATCTTCTTGTGGAGATCTCATTTGGATGATATTCTTTGGAATTTCCATATCCATTATTTCTTGGAAATTTTCTAGATCCACCTCAATCCCTTTTTCTGAAACTATGTAGCCTAGCAATTTGCCGGATTGGACACCAAAGGCATGTTTTTTTGGATTAAGCCTTACTTTAAATTGTTCCAACCGGATGAATATCTTTTTCAGAATTTGTAAGTGTTCTTCTCTTTTATGGTACTTTGCCAATATGTCATCCATGTAATCCTCTAGAAAGGTGTGCATCATGTCATGGAAAATCATGGTCATTGCCCTTTGATATGTTGCTCCGGCATTTTTAAGACTGAAGGGCATGACACTCCAACAAAAGGTACCCCAAGGGCATGTAAAAGCTATCTTTTCTTGGTCCTTGGGTGCTATCTTTATTTGATTGTAACTACTAAAACCATCCATTAATGAGCACATGGAGTGACCTGCTATCAAGTCCACTATGGCATCTATGCTCGAAAGCAGGAAATCATCCTTAGGACATGCAAGATTCAAGTCTCTAAAATCTGTGCACACACAAATGGATTTGTCATGCTTTGTGACTAGTAAAATATTAGATATCCATTCGGCATAGGCTATTGCTCTTATAAATCCCACCTTCAACAATTTTTCTAATTCTACCTTTACTAGGAGAGCCACATGTGGGTGCATTTTTCTCAACTTTTGTTCCACAGGCTTAACCCCTGGTCTGACATTCAAATGGTGCATTATAAAGTTGGGATCCAAGCTTGGCATGTCAGCATATGACCACACAAAGTTTACTTGTTGTGCTTGAAAGAACTTGATAAAATCCTTCCTTTCTACGGGTGTAAGTGATGCTGCCAAGTGTATGAATTTTGGATCCACTTCGGTCCCAATGTTGACCTTTTCTATCAGCTCTATGAGAATGGGAGATTGTTCTTCCTCATGTTCAGGAAAGGTATCCAATCTCTCTTCTTTTGGTGCTACAGTTGGGTTTTCACCATAAGAAACATCTTTTATCTTTACTTCTTTTGGTTCTAGTGCTACCACATAGTGGTTTTCATCACTAGAATTTTTCATTTTTCTATTTTTTTTCATTTTTTTCTTTTGACTAAGAGATTGGACCTGCGTTGTTTTCATCATGTTTGTATCGAATTCATTGGTGAAAGAGGGTTCAACCGCATTAAGGTATTGGCTCATTTCTTGGTCATTTGGAAAGTAAAGTTACTTTGTTTGGTTTGGTCCCAATCGATAAGGTTGGGATGGATCAAGGATAATGAGTCATTAGGCAAGTTGTCATCAATTGGGTTTATGGACATGACTTTGTTAGAGGGTTCGTACATTGTATTGTTTAGATCTATGATGTGAGCTTCCTCTAGATGGTCCATGGAAGAGGGGTCAAAGTCTCCTTCACTTGAGTCCTCATCAACCTCTACGAGAAATAGTGTGGGAAAAGCCATGAGTGGATTAAAACTATCATTTGAATCTCCTTCCTCCGAAGGCATCCAAAATGTATCTATCCATGGTGGGTTAGGAGGTGCTTGTCCTATGTGCAAATCTTGTATATTAGGTTCTTCATTGTGTTGAGTCTCTTGCCTTGGCATCTGTACATAAGTATGGATTGTGACTATCTCCTTGTCTAGGCATGATTCATCGGATAGAGTGTCCCACTCATAATCTCATGAATCATCACTATCCCCATTGGATTCCACCATGTTCACTTGAGGGTAGAAGTCATGCATTGGGCTGGAGCTTTCCCCTTTGTATTGATAACCTACTCTAGATTTCTCTTCTTTCAACCTCCATGAAGGTTCAATGGGTTCTAGCAAACCTCTATTTTGTTTTCTTAAGGGTCCTCTTCCCTTGTATCCCATTTTTTTCATTATTTCAAACCCTTTTCCGTATTGGTTAGTCTGAATATTAATATGTTGAATCCTTTCTATGGGAACATCTGATCTCTCATCTTCTTCTTTATAAAGCCATTGAAGAACTTCATCTTCTTCCTTATCAAATGTTGCTTTGTTAGTTTCTCTTACAAAGTAAGAATTGTACTTATGAGGAAGATGTTCTTTTGAGGGTTTGTCATGTGTCTTTGGAGATGTGGGTAAGTCAAATAAGGAAATAGAATATTCCCCTACTCCTTTAGAATTGATTTTGCACTATTTGTCAAATGTATCCATTATTTCACTCATGTGTTGGTAACGGTCTTCTTTGGATTTTTCTTTCTCTTATTTGGTCGGTTTATAAAGTACTATTTCTGATTTAGGTGCTTGATAAGAACTTCCATTTGAATTCGAACCCTCATAGCTCACTTTTTCCTTACCCTTAGTTGATGTTGTTGAGCTAGCTTGAGGAGAGTTTAATGTAAGATCATTTTCTTTAACATCTTCAATGGTGGCCCTTTGAATAATGCCTTCTTGGTTATGGGGAATAAATAGCTCATGAAGGGGTTTAAGTGCATTGAAATATTGGAACAGATTTGAGTCCCCTCCAACTGTGATTTCCTCTCCCATGTACGAAAATTTTATGCATTGGTGGTATGTGGATGGCGCCGCTTGCATTTCATGTATCCATGGTCTCCCCAATAAAATATTATAAGTTAATTTCATGTCCAATACTTGGCATTTGGTGTCCTTCTTGATAGGTCCCACTTGGATGGGCAATACAATCATGCCTTTAGAGGATATTTCAGCTTCATCATAAGCTTTTGTAGTAATTCTCTTTGTAGGGTCTATGCATGACTCAGATAACCCTAAAGATTTGACAAGGCTTAGGGTACAAATGTTAAGGCCAGCTCCCCCATCTATGAGAGCTCTTTTGACTCGATGCCTTTCAATTAAGACCTCTATATGTAAAGGAACATTTTGTGGATGGGTGATATACATGTCATCTTGATCTGAGAATGAAAGGAAACGAGGTGCAATGAGGTGCCCTACCATGTTTTGAAACTTCTCTTCATCCAAGTTAGTGGGAATGTTAGTCTCTACTAGAGCTTTCTCTAGAATTTCTTTGTGATTTGGAGATAGCTTTAATAACTCCAAGATAGAAATCTGGGTTGGAGTCTTTTGTAGCTGATCTACCAAAATATACAGTTTTATTGTTGTAGAAGATTGTTTGATCACAATGTTGGATTGCGGGAGACCCATGAGTTTAGGATCACTTATTTGTAAAGTAATTCTTGAGGTTTGCCCCCTAGTGATAACATTGGATGTCTCTTTTTGAGATTGTTCTTTTATCACTATAGCATTCACAACATTGTCATATGGTTGTGTAAAGTTGATGTTATTGTTGCTTTGTTTCTTTCCATTAGATGATTCACTTTTGTTGTGACTATAGAAGGGTTGTTTGAAAGCCATGTGGTCTTCATTACTTTGGAGCCCTTCAATGGTGATCATGCCACTATCAATGAGATCTTGTACTACATTCTTTAGCTGTAAGCATTCATTGGTTGTATGCCCTTTAATTCTATGGTATTCACAGTGGCTATGTTCACTCCACCAGATGGGTTTGTTATTGGGTTCATAGGGGTGAATGCTTGGTATATTGATGATATTGTTGGAAAGGAAAGTCTTTAATGCCTTCTCAAGAGGCTCTCCCAAAGGCTTAAAGTTCCTTTTGGGATTTGGTACCAAGTACTTGTCAGATTTATTACTTCTTTGATTGTTTCCTTGATTGCCATTATTCACATTGTTGTTGGAAGATGCCTTTGAGGCCTGGTTTGCATTGTTCACCTGATTAGGTGTTCTTGTAAGAGAAAATGGGGTCACCTTCAAGTGGCTAGATTTAACAATTCCATCATTGACTAATCCTTTATTGTTGTTCTTATACTGATTATTGCTATCGAACCAACTCCTATTCTGATTGTTGCCATTGTTGGAGTTATTGTTGTTGGAGTTGTTCTTATTATCTTTATACAATTTTAATTCTCCACTTTTGACTAACACTTCCTCCATGGTCACTCCATTTTCAATCAAATCTTGGAAGGTCTTGGGACATTGCATTCTTAATTGGTAGTTCATCTCATTGCTTAAGCTATTTATGAAGATATCCATCTTCTATTTTTTGGGCATGCTTCTAAGATATCTTGCAAATATAGTCCTCCATCTTTGTAAAAATATGAGGAATCCTTCTCCCTCCTTCTATTTGGTATTGAATAATGTTATCATTGTGACTTCATGCTTCATTTTATATGAGTAATGGGCCACAAATTTTGAAGCTAGCTCTTCAAAGGTTTTAATGCTTGATGGTAATTTTGAAAACCATTCCATGGCCATGCCTCCTAGACTTCATGAGAATAGTCTCATTAAATAGGTAGTATTGTGCAATGGGTATACTTAAGGGTCCATTTGGTTTCTAGAATTAAATAACGCTAGAATTTTCAAATTCCAGTATTTGACAATTCTGAAAATTTTAAATCCGGAAAATAGTTTTTTGGAATATGGTTGGAACCATTTGGTTCACCTGGAATTCATAATGAGAAGATGTATTTTTCGTGTTTGGTTTCATATTTCTAAAATTGAAATACCACCTAAAAATAAAATAAAAAACATGAGAGCCAGTAGTTATAGTAGCTCCTAACCAAAACACTCTGCGTATATCATTGAAACACAACAAATTCTTTCCCCACATATAAGATAGAAAACTGTCCATCAATACTAACAACATTATGGCTGATTCAATTCACATAATTCTTTTTCTTATGGTTTTAATGTCGTACAAATGGGGTGTTTGCATGCACAAGATTTTCCTATTTTGACACCCCATTACTATGAGAAAAGTTGTCTGTGTGCATTTCCCATCATAAGAAATGAGATGCACTTCGCTCTCCTCAAAGAGCCTCACATCACTGCTTCTCTTCATCACCTTCAATTTCATGATTGCTTTGTTCAGATGGATTTTTCTTTCCACTTCTCCCTTTTTCTAGTTAGATTTGGAGAGAAAGTAAGCATGAATGAAATGCAAGGGTGTAATGCCTCTTTGCTTTTGGACAGCTAATGCAAACATAAATTATGCAAGAGGGTTTAATGTCATCGATTTGATTAAAACTAAGGTGGAAAGTGAATGCCCCGACATTGTTTCTTGTGTAAATATTATCGCCATTGATGCTTGGGATATTGTTTTGCTGGTATGCCCAGATTGTTTTTTTAACAAGATAGAATTCCTACTCACATATGCCAACTCTGGAAACTTCAACAAAAGCCCTGCAAATGTCTCAAATAATTTTCTTTGCAAAACCCTAAACCCATTAGTGAACAACAAATCTCATTATGTGGAAACCATAAAAAAATCTATGAATAATGAAATCCAATATGAAGAATAAGACCCATAATACATAATTAATGAGGACTTGATTGCCAACTGCAGAGGACGATCACCAAGAGTGCATAGAGGTCAAGAAAAGATTGCATATGTTGAGCTTGAGATGCTAGGGTTTTGGGAAAATTTTGTTTGCATATGGATTTCAAAATATTATAAATTTTGCTTTACCTTCAATTCTAATTTAATTGGAATTGGAATTGATTTTCCAATTCCACCTATTTAAATGGAAGATTCAAATGCTCATTTTGGGGGTAAATGAGAATTAACAAATCTCTATTCCATTTTCATATTTTGAATGCAAACATCAAAAATGTCAATTTTGGGATTCGACAATCCCAATTCCAGTGTAATTGTAGCAAACAAATGGGCCCTAAGAGTTGTAGAAGGGTAATTAGGAAGCTTTTAGTATATTTTTTTTTGCATGCATTTATGTTATATTTGAAGTAAATTTGTGGACTAGTCAATAAATGATATTATTTGTACAAAAAATGTTTAAATGGAGAAATAATAGTTTATGTTAGAGAAAGATACATATAAAGATTTGAAGTGGTGTACATAGATAGAATAATATAGAGATAGAGATAGAAATAGAGAACATATAGTCTCCTTTATAGTGGTGGCCACGCAAAAAAGACAATTTTTTTTTAACATTATAAGCCTCATTTTATTTTTGTAATTATTTTGTTTAAATTTTAAATAAAGTCAATAATATTTTAAAAATAAACTACACCTCTTCATTGTTCTTCTTAATTAAGATAAACCACATCAAAAGGTTGCAGAGGTTGAAAACCACAAAAAAATTATAAAAAAATCACTACATTTAATTTGGAGCTTAGTCGATGCCACATCAAAATGTGGTAAAATAATCAAATATGAGATCTGATATCAAAATTGGCCAAAAAAACAAAATGGTCCAAGCAACTCACTTTCACGAGACTCATAATTTGACGTATATGGAATCAAAAAATTTCACCATCTTCAGTAAGAAAATTAAGAACTTTAAATTTTGTCTTTTTTTTTTCCATTTTACAATGGAACTGATTTATTTACGTGTGATCTTTTTATAGTACTACCATTTTTAAATACCACTTTGTGTACGGAAGAGGACTGATTTCTAAAATATTTTAGCATTTTTTTCAATAATCATGTGTTGATAACAAATCAATAAAATATAATAAATATAATATACTTAAAATAATATTAGTAGTAATCTATTAATGCCTATTTATTATTATAAATAATAATTATAGAAGTATAATAATATTATAATATAGTAACTATAAAATTAATATAGTTTAAATTTCAATATTAATAAAATTATTGGAGTTTATGAGAAAATAACCCACAGCTCCCAAGGACACCTGACACAAAAAGAGAGAAGTAAGAGTTATGGAGGCCATAACACATTGATCCACAAAAAAGGAGAAATCGTTGATGTAAAAAGCCAAAACCTTAAAAAATAAATATTAAATTTATTTCCCATATTTTCAATGTACACATTTTCTTCTGCATGCATTCAAAGGATACTTCTTAATTTTCCTTTCGCTGCATAAATTTCGTAAAAATGAAAAGCAACATTTAATAAAGAAAAATTGAACATTGAGTGCATGAACCGCAATTACTTCCACCAGCTCGAAAACTTGTTTATCGTTGAATGATGGGAAACAACCTTCTTGTGAGGACAAAAATAAATCTGAACAACTAGAAAGGCATGATGAAAGCCGGTATTTTTTGTGAGCTCTGAACCGTTCATCAAGAAACGCTAGCTTGTACATGGTATGGACATACAACGTTCTAGTTTTCTATTTAGATGATGCCACCGCATCTTGTATGATTAAAAGTAAATGTGTGAATCCAAATCTTCGTGGTAGAGAAATATCTTTTCAACTAAACCAAAGTCAAACTGTAGACTTAACGACAGAGCCTCATACTGCATTAAACTGGTCAAGTTTTTGGTTCCACCTATATTTTCTTGTTTACTGAGAAACTTTTACTTCATTCATTAATGATGAGACATTCAACAAGAGATGAGTAAAGTTGTGCGATTTTATTTTATTTTTAGTATTTTTATGGGCAACAAAGAAAAGAGGAGTGGATTATTAAATATTTACTAATTTAGTTTATAAAATATTTTAGTACAAGTAACATAATTTATTCTAGAAGGTTATAATCTTTATTGTAAACCTGAAACTTTGTGATAATTATTTTTAATATGAAAATGTTTTTTTTTCTATTAGCTATAGAGAGTACCAAAAAATATTAACATTGTTCACCGAGTATCAGTACAGAGGCATTGCCTCACAACAGAACCATAGTAGCAATTGTAAAACTATACAAGATCATGAACAACAGAGCACAAAACTAGAAATAGCAGAGGAACTAATGCAGAATATCGTAGTACATTTCCACCCACGCGGTCCAACCGAGTGGGCCTTCTATCCATACAATATTATTTCTTTCCTGGATTTGGTCCAGCATAGAAATCTCCTCCTTCCTGGAGTTCTGGCTCCTTCTTATGACCTGGTTCAGTCTCCAGCAAGTGCTCTCAAACATCTGCAGATCATCCTGAGTCCTACGCCATTGAAATCCATAATTGAGCTCATAAAAAAAGAACGTGGCCTGACCATCTTTGAGAAACCTCTTGAGCTTCTCCTTTTCTATCATCATGGTATTTTGAATCTGCAAGAATATTTTAAAATGTGTGAGTTTACGAAAAAACTCAGTAAGAACCCTTGACTTACCTTGATATTTTTCCTCATTTCTGCACTTCTAGATCTGCCAAAGAATGTTAGAAGATAACATATTCCAGAAAAAAATAGCATCTTTACTAATACCTTTAATATGAACAGTAACAATTTGAATGATATTCACATTAATAGGATAAACAATATCAAAAAGTTTCCATATCTCTTTAGCAAAAAGACAATCAAATAAAATGTCTCTACTGGATTTAGGCAACCTGCAAATATTACAAATATCAGAAGACTGATTATCTCTTTTAATCGGCAGTCTATCAAGTAACATTAGCCACTTAAAACATTGTATTTTAAGCTCAACAGGGCTTTTCCAAATATTATCCAGAAGATTATTCCAGGTTTTAATGTCAAAAGAATAGTACCAAACTTTGTTAATATGATCAAGAATATCTTCATTGTGATCAATAATTTTGTAAATATTTTTGGCTTTTAACTTGTCTAAAGCAATTCCATCCGACCATTTGCACTTAAGATGTCTATGAGAATCCACATTGCAAATGGAAGGAATGTACTTAGAAGCTTGTAAAATCAAATTATAAGTCTTCTTATGAGAATCAGGTAAATTAAATTTGCACTTGAGATCATCCCAAGGAATAAGTTTATCATGTTCAAAAATATCAACAAATTGAGTGATACCAGATTTAGCCCAGAACTTGGTAGAGAAACCCTAGTAGAGGGCAAGGGGTTTATCATTCATGCTCAAGTTCCACCAAATGGACCTTTCACCATGGAGATAATTATCATTATAAAACTCCTTATTGGTGGTAAACAATCAGACATATTCCCAGGCACACCAAATGGATTTGAATATGGCAGAACCTTGAACAACCACTGGGAATTTACCAACAATCAGGTCATAGAAAGGGAGATTTTTTCAAGAACTAGCTTTCTTGGGAAAACCTCTCTCAATGTTGTGTCTAATAAGCACTTTCCAAGGACTGTCACCCTCTAGAGAGTGAAAGATCCACTTAGCGGCAAGAGCAATACCTTGTAATTTGAGATCTTTTAGCCCTAGCCCTCCCAGGGTCCTATCCATATGACACCAATCCCATTTAACACTATGAAATTTTTTGTTACCCTTGCCATCAGACCAGAGAAAAAATCTAATAGCCTTTTGAATTTCAAGAATTTGGTAATTGCTAAACATCCAAGTAGAAGCATAATAAATATTATAAGAAGACAATAACTTTTGACAAACTTGAATTCTCCCAGCAAGAGACAAAGACCTATTGTGCCATTTATTAAGCTTATTCATAATCTTAGCCTTAACCCAAGCCCACATGTCCTTAAGAGAAGGATCAATCGAGTAGGGTATACCAAGATATTTGACAATTTTATTAGGACCTCCCCATTGATAATTATGCTAAGAAAACCAATCAGGAGGTTGATCATCCCACCCCAGACAAATAGATTTAGCCTGAGAGATGCGAGCACCAGAAATAGTGCAAAACATATTCAACTTAGATTGCAGATTTAAAAAATTGTTATCAGTGAGCTCAAAGAAGAGAGCAGTGTCATTAGCAAAGTGGCTATTTATAAGCTCTTCATTGTTAGGAAGGTACAGACCTCTAACTTCTGGGGATAGAGTGTTATCCCTGAGGATATAGTACAAAGCTTCAACAAAAATGACAAAAAGAGCAGGAGCCAATGGTCAGCCTTGCCTGATGGATCACTCGAGGGGGAAAAGGTCAAAAAGAGAACCATTAATCTCCACTTGAGCACAAGGATCTCTAAGGAGAGTTTGAACAAGATTGCAAAAATAAGGAGGAAAACCAAACGATTGAAGCATCATAATGATAAACTTCCACTCGACCCTATCATAGGCTTTCTCAAAGTCAAGGAGTAGCAGAGTAGAGTTTTGATGAGAACATTTAGCCCAATCCATGGCTTCCCAAGCTGTGATAAGGTTCTCTAAAATGTATCTACCTTTAATGAAGCCTGTTTGAGTCGAACTAACAAACTTAAGGAGAATGTGCACCAACCTAAGAGCTAAAACTTTCACCAAAATTTTATAGGACACATTAAGGAGGGTAATAGGTCTCCAATTCCTAATAAGAGTCTTATCCCCATCCTTAGGGAGGAGCTTAATAATTCCCTTGTTAATCTCAGAATTAAGGGAACCAATGCTCATGGCCTCATTATATAAACCCAGTAAGTCTTTACTGATCCAACTAAGATTGGCTTTGTAAAATTCAATAGAAAAACCATTAGGCCCAGGGGCCTTGTCATCCTTAAGGGTATTTATAGCCCCAATAATTTCATCAATAGAAATCAGCTTAGAAAGGGATAAGATATGACCATAGTCCAATTTATTAGGAATAAGAGCCTTGCATCTTATTCTAACATCTTCAGCTTCCCTAGTATCCTCAAAAGAAAAAAGATTACTAAAATAGTCAGCAAAAGCTGAAGTAATGCTTTCAGGGTTTGAAATTTCTTGATTGTTAATAACCAACTTGTCAATAGATTCTTTAATTTTCTTTTCCTTAAGAAGATTAAAGAAGAATTTCGACCCTCTATCCCCATGTTGGAGCCAATTGGCTCTAGATCAAATTTTAGCTCCTTGGATTTTAACATGTTGGTGTCTACTCAGAGCGTCTTTAGTAGCAAGGACCTTGTTCACAAGATCTAGATTAGAGGAATCAGACTGAACCTCGAGCTCAACATTTTGAAGTTCAAAACAGAGACACTTTTTAATGAATCTATAATCTTTGGCAAACTTTTGACCTATAGTTTGAAGAAAATATTTCCAGGATAGAAGGTTAGCCTTCCACCTATTAATCATGGAGGAGTCCTTAAGATTAAACTGGTTAAGATTTTTGATGATTTAAATAGAACAGAGAACATCCTCATCCTGAAGAAGCTTAGAGTTTAAAATAAATTTATTACAGGCGGGCTTCTATCTATTGGGAACAGAATTGATACTAACACGGGAGAAAATGGGGTGATGATCAGATAGCGTGGTAGCTATGACCAAAACAATATTTCCATTATGGTCAGGAAGGAAAGATAAATAGTCTTTACTACCATAAAATCGATCAAGTCTAGAGTATATCCTAGCATGACCTTGCTAGAAATTGTACCAAGTGTGCCATATTCTAGGATTATCATCTTTATTATTGGCAAGAGGGTCAAACAAATTTTTAGAATAAATAAATTTAGACCAGTCCAGATTTTCACAATCTTTCCATTTGAAAGGATTGCCCCCTACTTTATCAATTTGGGATTCAACCATGTTAAAGTCCCCTCCAAAAAGCTAGGGAATATCATGAAGAGTGGCAAGCCAATTCCAAAGGGAAATTCTATCTTTGGCCTCATTAGGAGCATATATAGAACAAAATCCCATATGATTATTATTAATATTCATGATAAACCAAATGACCCTTTGACAGGGAGAAACACCATTATTAGTAATGAGAGAACCCAATTTAGGATTAACGATAACAACAATGCCTCCTTTACCTCTATTGTGATTAGAACAAAATTTAATAGCATCTTACCAAATATAATTAAGATTGGTTTCAAGAGTGAAACCCGTGGTTTTGATTTCTTGCATCATAAATAAATCAACAGAATTAAAAGAATTTAACAAACGCTTAACCAAAAATTTTCTATCTGGAGACTCAAGTCCCCTAACATTCCAAGATAAATAATTCATTGAGAACCAAAAATAGAAGTAAGGCACGCATCATTAGCAGAAACTATGAGACTACCTGAATTATCACCAGTTTTTTTAACCACAATTTTTTTTTTGGATCCAGGAGGCCTCCTGATGCAGGAGCATCCTGGGTGTAAGAGCAATCTTGCATCACCCAAAAATATTTATATTTTTGTATTCAATAAGGGTTATCTTGTGTAGAGCTGCTATTTATGGAAACTTGCTATTTTTAGTAAGTTGGTCATAAATCTCAGAATGTTCTGGTTTCACATGTGGAGGTTCATCTTACTCGTATCAGCCTGCCAGTAAAGTTTCATTGACAGTTCAAGTCTAGCTTTGTAGATATTGAAGATTTTTGGTATTGGCAGCAGGGTACAGAAACTTTGAACTCAGTTTTGAAGGCTTTAGAGGCCCCGGATGAGGTCGAGAATTTGGGTGATGGGTGCTAGCAATAGTCAAGCCTGTAGAGCGCTTCGTGGCATTTTCAAATTGGGGCTGTAATAGTCTATCGGAGCAACTGGCGATGACTTATGGTCTTCGAAAGTTGGGTCACCTGAAATGGCAAAAAATAATTTTCCTTCAAAATTTCTGTTCGGGTTTCAAAATTTATTTTGAGCCGACTTTGATGTAATAAATTGTAAAATAAATTAATTCTAAGTTTGGTCGGCCCTTTGGGCAAAATTTCTGGAACCTTCTTGAGCGGTGGAAATTGCCTATATAAAGAAGGCCCGTAGTGTTGTCTTAGGCAGTTCTAGGTAGTAGATCTAGGTAATAATTCAAGGCTTAGTCCTACAGAATATTGTAAGGGAATGCCCATGTGGCTTTGCATATTGTAATTCTGAAAGTTTGTAATTCCACATTTGTGGAGATAATAAGAAGCCAATTTTCTGTTCTTGCATATTGTTGTTGTTGTCTCTCTGTTTCTATTACGTGTTTGTGGTATTAAGGGGAGCACCCTTAATCAAGTGGTATCAGAGCAGGAGTTCCTGAGTGTGTAAACAGATCACCGACTGTGAGGCAGTTTTCACTAGGACCGTGGTTAGGGTTTTAGCGCGCATCGCAAAAATGCCTCTACGAAGGGAACGTGGTGGAAGAGCTGGTGTTGTAACACTTGAGGTTAGGGCACTGCAGAGACAAGTGCGAGCATTGCAAGAAGAGATTCATAGAGGAATGAATCTTAATGTTAGAGACGAAAGTGAGGATGAAGCCGAAGAAGAATATCAAGAAGGAGAAGTCAAAATTGTGAACCAGGCGGAAGAAAGACTTTTTCGGGCCATTTCCAAGATTGGGAAAAGACCTAAGATTGAGGTTCCTACATTTTCTAGAAATCTTAACCCAGAAGAATTGATCGACTGGATCAATGAATGTGAAGAATATTTTGAGTATGAGGATGTTGAGGATCCTGATAGGGTCAAATTTGCGAAGGCAAGACTGAAAGGTCATGCAAAGATCTAGTGGCAATAGGTTCAATTGGAGCGAAATAGAAGAGGGAAGGATAAAATCACAAGATGGGATCGGATGGTGGATAAATTGAAGCGACAGTTCATTCCTATTGATTATGAGCTTGACCTACTAAAGAAAATGCAAAGTTTGAAGCAAGCAGGAAGATCTGTTCAGGAGTATACAGAGGAGTTCTATCGACTCCTCATCAGAATAGGCTATGTAGAAGCTGATAAGGAGAAAGTTGCCCGATACCTTAATGGGTTAAGGCCAAGCATTCAGGAGGAGTTGAATCTAGTTCGAATGAACAGTATTGAGGAGGCATACCAATTTTCCCTAAAAGTAGAGGAAAAGCTGAACAAGAAGTTTGAGAGAAGACAAAATGGAAGAGGTCATGGTGGACGATCTGGTAGACGGTCCTATGGAGGCCGAAATGAAGATTCAAAAAAGAAGGATGAGGCTAGTAGTAGTCAGAATCAGCGAGGAAACAATTCCAATCATTTCCAAGATCAGACTAATAGAGATCTGAGAGGAAGAGGAAGAGGACAAGGATCTGTAAGAGGAGGCTTCCATGGAACATGTTTTCACTATGGAGAAGAAGGTCATAGGGAATTTGAATGTCCTTAGCATCAAGGCAGAATAGACAGGAGAAATGAAGGCCAGGCCAGAGTTGCACATGTAGATGAAGATGCTAGATCCTCAAATTCTGAAGATGTTGAAAGAGGAGAAACGCTAATTAACAAAAGAGTCTTGCTGAGTGGTGAGAATGAACCTGAACAGAGGAGGAGCCTATTTCGCACTAGGTGCAAGTGTGAGGGTAAGTGTTGTGATGTGATTATTGATAGTGGAAGCACTGACAATTTGGTGTTAGAAGAGATGGTGACAAAGTTGAAGCTCAAGAGATAGAAACACCCACATCCATATCGGATTGCCTGGGTATAGGATGACCACAAGGTCATGGTCAATGAACAATGCCTAGTGAAGTTCAAGATTGGTGGATATCATGATGAGGTACTATGTGATATCATATCTATGGATGTATGTCATATGTTGTTAGGTAGACCATGGTAGTTTGACCGATGTGTTGTACATGATGGTCATACGAATACCTATTCCCTAACAAAGGATGGAGTGCGACATAAGCTAAAGCCATTGAATGACACAAAAGAAAAGGTATGTGGTAGTGCAAGAATAAATTTTGTTGATGGAAGAAATTTCCTAGATGGTATGTGGCATGAGCATGTATGTTTTGCTTTAATTCCAAAAGCTGGTAAAGAGGAAGTAGAAGATGTTCCTGTAGAAGTTGCAGATTTGTTGAATGAGTTTCAGGATATTGTATCCGATAATGTACCTGATGGATTACCATCAGTCAGGAAGATTAGTCATCAAATGGACTTGATCCCAGGAGTGAGTTTTCCGAATAAGGCAGCACACAGAATGACACCTGTAGAAAGTGAGGAGTTGAACAGGCAAGTACATGAGTTGTTCCAAAAAGGATTGATCCATGAGAGTCTGAGTCCATGTGATGTACCAGCAGTATTAGCACCAAAGAAGAATGGAGAATGGAGGATGTGTACAGATTCCAGAGCAATAAATAAGATCACAATCAAGTACAAGTTTCCATTGCCACGAATGGATGATATTATGGACTGTTTGAGTGGAGCTGTGTATTTCCCAAAGAAAGGGAGGTATATTTTTCACAAGAATCCATCTGGGAGAAGACAAAGCCAAAACTTCTTCATGGATGGCTTCGAGGGTCCAAGCCAACGCTCGAAAGGATGTCGATCCTACTGACCAGTATTGCTTTTTTAACACCTCTTTTTGGGCTTCATGATTAGCAAAAAATATAACAAATAATACTTTTCGAATTTGTCTGTAGAATGAAATGTGAAACCCTAGCTTAATGTTCCAGAAATTGTGGAACCAATCATCCAAAAACTTGCGAGGAGGACACTTATCAATCTCAATAGCAGCAAGGAAAATAGCAGTGTCTTTAAGCCTATTCTTTTCTTTAACAATTTCGGCTATCATCTCTGAATTAGGAGCTAAATAAAAAGGTACCAAGGAAGCCAAAGGGGTCTTACCAGTTGGGGCAGCCTCATTTTGATCGACCAGCAACAACAAACCTTGCCTTGGCGTCGACAATCCCAGCAGACTGAGCAACCGCCTTTGAAAATGTTTTGGGTTTGAAGGCGATAGGGTTAATAGGAGGAGTAGAGCCATTAAAATTGGTTTGTGGATGAGAATTTGTTGCAGTCGAAGCGGGTACAAGAGACGCCGACCATTAAATGAAGTGCCTACCAAAAATGCAAATTTCAAGTTTGGGTTAATAGGAAGAAGCGGAGAGATACTACCTACGTCAGTCGCACACACGGGGACATCCAGCTGTCCGCCACCGTCAACTGTCCTACCTTCCGATGACGCCACCTTGTCGGCCGAATACACTTCGAAAACTACAAATGCAGAAAAAAAACTTTCAAACTTAGTGAAAAATTGCAGAGCTCCTCTTGTTAGTATATGAAAATGTTTTTATTTAATGGAAATAGCTATATTAGTGAATAAGTATAATTTCATATTTACATATTTGGAAAAAAAAAAAGAAAAATTTTGTTTAGTTTATTTTTAATTGACTAATAAGAATTTATTGTCTTTTTTTAATACAATTATAAGTATCTTGGAAAATATTAGTATTTTCTTGTGAATAATTACTATATGCATAACATTAATATTTATTTATGTCTTTAAATTATTCTAATTGTATATTAGAATAGATCTAAAAGTTTGTAATACATTGGTGAAAATGTTAATTGATAATGTTTGTCTTGCATATTTTTTATAAAAGGTTGATAACCATAATACAAAATTTTAAAATACTTAAAACATAATATAAAGAAAAAAATGTTTAAATTAATTCTAAAATTTATTTTCTACATAAATCAATTATCATTAAATTATTTAATTTAATTTTTTAATAATAATCATCTAGTCTCCACATTTATATTTTTTTATTTCTTTAGAAAAATAATTTAATGAGAATACTTAGTATTTTACAAAAGATTTTAAAAAAATAGTACAAACAAAAATGAATTTAAAAAATTAAAATATAAACATAAAGTATTACTATTCATCAAAATAGTAAAAAAAATCTTGTTTCTCTTTAATTAAAAAATTTAAAATCATTTTGAAATATAAAAATTTATAGTATTTAAATATATTCACTCAAAATTTAAAAAAATTACCAATCTATTTTTCATGGGAACTTTCACCATTCTTATAATTAAAAAAACTTAATATTTAGATTAAGGTTAGTATCGTGAATAGGGTTTGGGTTTTAGGATTACAATTATGATAAGGGTAAGGGTTATATCAAGATTAATATTATATATAGGTTGTCATTTTAATTAGGGCTAAACTTGGAGTTTTTATTAAGGTTAGGATAATGTTTAGTTTTATGTCACTCTTAGAGTTGTCTTTATAGTGTGTTATGCTCTTCTTTAGGATTATGACCATGGTTAGGATTACAATTTAATGTTTGTGATAAATTTTAATGCTAAGATTTATGATTATGGTTTATGATTTAAGATTTATCATTATAATTAGAGTTTACGTTATGGTAAGTTTTATTGGTAGAATTAGAGTTTAGGGTTCTATATTATCTCTTCCCCACCCTCTTTGAGTATATCTCATAATTGTTTTATTCACTCTATTACTCTATATCATTGATAATTAAATATTTTTAAATAAAATCTCCTTACATATATGAAAGTGTTTTGTAATGTAAATTATTTTATGAGTACAAAAATAAAAGTGTTTTATAAGATAGAATTTTTTATTTATTATTATATTATTATGTAAAATCTTTTTTGTTTGTATTTTAAAAGTACTTTCATGTTCTATTTTATTAAGAAAAATTAAAATGAATGTGATATTTTATATTTGACTCTTTGATTGAATTATTTAATCAATGCAAATACATTATAACTATTACTTAATAAATTTTATTTTATAATGTATTAAATGAATAGTAATATTATAATATTAAATTATCTTTCTATTATATTATATTATATTATATATCATTATTAAATTAAAAAAAATATTCTAGTTTATAGTTTAATACTAATTATATTATATTTTATACTACACTATATTATATTTATATTATTCATTTTTATATGATTAATTAAATAAATTTTTATTTTATTATTTATGGTATTATATTAAATTATAATAATAACATACTTTAATTCTAATTATAGTACTTGTATATTATATTATTTTATCAATAAATTAATTTTCTTAAATAATTATTAAATTATATGCATATTTATTCTAACTAAAATATATTATGTTATTTAATATATTAAAATTATTAATTAATTTTATATTATTTTTGTTATTAATATATGAGTAATTCATTGTATGTTAATATAATCTTAATGTATCAATAAAAAGTAATCTAAATAAACAGATTAATAAATATATTAAATAAATTTACTTAGATAAAAATTATTTTTAGTTAAAAACTATTATATTTTTTATTAATAAACTATTATATTGAAACTACTATTTTACAATATATTAAAAAATAAGATAAATTGTTCCCCTAAATCGTAAAGTAAACTTAAAATACATAAGATAAGTTTAAAAAAGTTTGTAAAAAAAACTTAGTGTCACATATATATCTTTTCACTTAATTTTATTTATAAACTAATTTACACAAATTTAGATATTAAATATTGAACAAAGTTGTATAACCTGATAAATGTTTTGCCATAATTAACAAGGACTGTGAATAGTACAGTACTGACTGACAAGACGCGCGGCTAGATATGGATGGTATGGCAATGCTATACATAAAGATTTTATGGGTGAACTTTTATGGGTGAACAAAGTTGTATAACGTAGCTGGCTCCCAAATCTTCGTGGTAGAGAGATATCTTTTCAACAAAACCAAAGTCAAGTGAAGAAGACTTAACGACAGACGCCTCGTACTGCATTAAACTGGTCAAGTTTTTGGTTCCATCCCTATTTTCTCGTTTACTGAGAAACTTTTACTTCGTTCATTAATGATGAAACATTCAACGAGAGAGGAGTAAAATTGTGCAATTTTATTTTATTTTTAGTATTTTTTATGGGCAACGATGAAAAGAGGAGTGGATTATTAAATATTTACTAATTTATTTTATAAAATATTTCAGTACAAGTAAAATAATTTATTCTATAAGGTTATAATCTTTATTGTAAACTTGAAACTTTATGATAATTATTTTTAATATGAAAATATTTTTATTTAATGAATATAGTTATATTAGTGAATAAGTATAATTTCATATTTATATATTTGAAAAAAAAAAGATTTTGTTTAGCGTATTTTTAATTGACTAATAAGAATTTATTGTCTTTTTTAATAAAATTATAACCATCTTGAAAAGTATTGGTATTTGCTTGTGAATAATTACTATATGCATAATATTAATATTTGTTTATATGTCTTTAAATTATTCTAATTGTATATTAGAATAGATCTAAAAGTTTCTAATACATTGATGTAATGTTAATTGATAATGTTTGTCTTACATATTTTTGATATATTTTTGATATAAGGCTGATAACCTATTGAAATTTTTACGTTAAGTTGCCTAACTATGATTTTCTAAAATTTCGTTGTCATTTAAGGGCCTATTTTGGCCTCTCATGATCCTCTACACACACACACACACACACACAAAGAGAGAGAGAGAGAGAGAGAGAGAGAGAGAGAGTACATACATATATAGGTGCGTGCACACACACACCCCAAAGCATACCTAAAAAACTAGTGATTGGAGACTCTAATTGTAAAAAAATTCCTAAGACAAAGAATGAAATGCCAAGATCTAGAAGCTCAATTGACAACAGAAGAGAGATAGGAAAAATGATGATCAAATGAATGATTCAATTTTGATCAAATAATAAATAGATACAATTGATTATGCCCGATTGATGATGACCAACTGATTAAGTACAAAATAGATGTGCCTAAATATATAGGAAACCTTAAGTAAAGTGTAACTAAAAATATTTAATTACACCAACACCCCCCTTAAGTGCAACTTAGGGAATGAACTTAAGCTCACAATGGTAGATGAAAATACATGATGGGTCCCGACTACTAGGCCATGTTAGGTACCCATGTACAATATGCAAGAGCAATGCAATCTCTCATAAAGTGGAGAAAGAGGGAAAACCCTCCCCCCAAAAGAGAGATGAAAATAAATAAGATGCATGGATGGATGGAGTAATCAAGACCCCCCCCTCTCCATTATGACATACATCATGCATATATAATCAAGAATTCCCATATAGGAGAGAAGAAGTGGAAGAGAGACCAAGAAGCCCCCCCTCAATGTAGAATGTACACATGTGGTAGACGCTCCAAGCTCGATGTAGAGGATGCTCCATGAGTGTAGAACAATGTTGTAAAGACTGAATTTTTGACACAAAAGCCACATCAGCAATTTGCATCAAAGATAATGGAGTCAGTCAACAAGTCAAAGGTCGAATATACAAATTGACTAGATACAAAGAGATTTATGAGAATATAGGAATAAAAGAAGTAGAATTATGACCAAAATAGTTGAAAAGATAAGGAATACCTCTAAGTCGAAGAAAAGTGGAATGTCAACCCTCTGTCGAATGTACTAGCATAATCACAATAACAGATGTTATATTGACTCAATATAAAGATTTCGACCAACTTGTCTAAATACTAAATCAAAGAGATATTGACCAACTGTCAAATTCAAACAATGTAAGATTAGAATTAGATCAAATATGAACTTCCATTTCTACTGATAAATGTAAGTTACATCAAAGTATAGAAATACCACCATATCTATTTTGTGACTTAAGATCTTATGGTTTTAAAAATAAGAAGTGTTCAATCAGGAAAAAAGATTAGCCTAATTAATAAGAGACACGGTTAAAAAAGGGAAAAACCCACTCCCTTATTATCTATGCTTCAATAAGACCCTTACTTCCCCTAGAAGGATACTTCATTATTAATCTAGACACTAAAATTCAATTCTACCATTGCCTCTAAATCTCCATAGTTTCGAGGGATACCATCTTTATATCAATTTATAGAGAGAAGGTTGGTATTCTGATATTATAAGGTGATGATTATTTCAGGACCACCTTATGCACTTCATTTTTGTCGTACTGAACATAATAAAAATCTATAATCCGATTATAAACTAAGATGAAGTGATAAAAACTATGCTTATTTAAAACATATTTCATGACTCATAGATTGATACTTTAGAAATCAAATAGAGATACAAATGATTATGCTCTAAGCTTATTTAAACATTCAGTACAGAAGACACTATGCAAAAGTAATCCCATCCTTTGATCTCTAACCATAGGAAGTAATAGAATGAAAGCTAACAGTTAAGCAGGAGGATACATACTAACCCTTGAAAAAGTTACTATTTAGTCTAATATACAATTCTTAGAAAACAAATTTAGGATGCGAGGAGTCATCTGGAAACAAGCAAGTGTATCTAATAGACATAGCATAATTAGAAATTTAAATAAACCAGAGTCTT
Organism: Chamaecyparis obtusa; assembly: GCA_027943335.1. Classification (NCBI taxonomy): domain Eukaryota; kingdom Viridiplantae; phylum Streptophyta; class Pinopsida; order Cupressales; family Cupressaceae; genus Chamaecyparis; species Chamaecyparis obtusa. Next base: position 433,111 of record BSBK01001836.1, on the reverse strand, counting down.
AAAGAAGCATCTTTTATGCAAGACATAGTACAACCATGAGAAAGGAAAACTAAAATGCTGAAAACAATACCATTCCTAATAATAGGTTTAAACAGAGCCAGAAAAAATCCATTTGTCACAAATGATCAATTTAACATAAAAGCACTAGAGATGTCACACCTTTGGTTATTAATGCAAGTGGCATTTGTATACCACTGTTTTAACCTTACTATTATTATCTTTGTTACCTGTATTACTAAGTGTGAGATGATAATAGGATCTAGTTGCCATATATTCCTGGGATTAGATCCCATCTAATGGTCTAAAACTAGAGATGCCACATTCAAAAGGGAGATGGAAGCATATTTCATAGAAATGCAGAGTAAAAAGCATCAAAACTCAAATATGGAATAGCCAGGGTACTATAATACTTCTGCAAGTATAGCAAGTTCCACCAGACTCTTCTAATACTAGAAAAGGATCTAGTTTACTAATTAGCGGGGTTGCTACTCGAGTGTCTACTTTAAGGATCTCCTAGGTAGAAAAGGGGTAACTTGATGAACCAAACAAAAGGAAAAATGCAGTATGCTATATGTATTATTAATTGGCAGGAGCCTTAGCTACTAAGGAACTTAATATAAGATGGAATAGGACTAGCAGACCTTTATGAATACTGAGAACTTATATCTATGGTATAGAAACTGATTAAATGAAACATACTCTACTATATGCAATATGTATGTGATAGGAGCTGATTACTACCTAGCCTACAAACTTTATTCTGGTCCTGAGAAATAGTTGTTAGTTTATAACATAACATGAAGTGAATTGTAGGTTTACAAAAATTTGCAGTATAAAATTAAATCCTATTCAAAATGAAAAACATCTATATTGATTCTAATTATTCTGAACTATCTGTAATGCTAAAGTTTGGTTTTGTCATATGTTATTAATATTCTCCTTATAACAATTCTTCTGCAAAATGCTATTGTGTACATACCGCTTGAAAGTTAAAATCTACTTGTACCATAGATCACAAAAGATTATCCTTGGAATAGATTTCTATATAAGTCCAGAAATGGTAGGTATACATAAATCCACTTTCTTACTGACTTTGTTGTTCCTACTTTGTGAATTTGAACTTTCTGAGTCGAGGGTACAAGTTTTCCTTTTTTTGTGATGCTTCCCTTCTTCCAACCAAAGTTTGATAAGATTATCTGATTCTGAGTCCGAAAAAAATCCATGTCTACAATACTGACCTCATCCAGATGCTAGTATTCATAAAACTAGTCTTCCTTAATGGGTTTCTGAATGTGGAGGTAAAGAAGCAAAAAGTTAATATTTATTTTAACAATATCTTCTCTATCCTTGAACACATCTAGGTTCTCAGATACTATAATGTGGAGATAATGAAGATGATTTCCTTTGGAGGATACCTCATCATAAAACTTAGGTCTTACAGTAGTTAGGTCATCTATGATATTACGAGGGGCTTTATCTAGATTGCCCAAATATATTTGTTTGAAGACTCTGAAGCATAGTCTCCATATTTCCTATTTTGGAAATCCCCAAAAGAGAAGGGTTGCTACAAACATGGACAAGATATTGGATAGGACTCTATATCTATCCCTGTTATCAAGGAATTTGGGTCCAAGGATGTGGAGGGTTTCCCTTATGACCAGGGCATAATCCTACCAACAAAGGCCATTTCACTCCTATTACAAGTAAGCAATATTGGGGTCTCCATGCTTATTTGCACAAAAGAGGGGAAATAAGGTACTGAGTTAGTGGTATAGCAAGGATTTAGTTGAAGGTGGGAAGGCTATATATATTGTAGTCAATAGCTAGGTAATTTGGGCTTCTATGGCTAAAAGAAGCAAGTCCCTTAGACTACCAGAGGGGATACGAGAAGTTATTCTAGAATAATTGAGGATTAACTTAATATTTCCTTTGGAGTTACTCCGAACGTTTGATATTCTATTAAGGGAGCACGCATGGGCTAAAGTAGGCATATTAGTTTCAATTCATCGATGGAAAGCAAAACATAGCGAAAATGCATATCTAAATTAGACCAAACCAGTGAAAAGAATTATTGAAATAAAATTTTCCACAATCCATGAAGATTAAAGAAAACTATCTAAGATGTTAGTAGAATTTACAATCCTATATTCACACTGAATTGAAAGGTAGGTACAAACAAAATACTATTTTAATCGTATTTAGCATCATCTCCCTTATCTCCTTTAAGTCTGTGAAATAAAATCCTATTTAGTATTGTTAAAAACATATGTTCATTGTATGATGTTTTATAGTTAAACTATATAATATAAGTCCTCAAAAGGGTAATTGCAAACCGCAAATCATATGTTTTCCTTCTTCTGGATTATTTGACAATCCCAAATTTTATCGTCCTTCTTCATTAGAACAATGAATTCTTCTTCAGCTACCATCTTTTTTGAATGGCGTGTGCATCTGGGTATCTCAGGGGCCATATTATGAAAATTTGTAGCATCTACTTTGTCTAGGTCTCTTGGGATGGTGAAGCCCTCCTGTCTCCAGTAGTTAATTATTCCAATTGAATCTAACTCTCCAAAGAGGGCTTCGTTATAAAGGAAATCTAAGTTTCTAAGCATCTCGGGCTAGTGCTTGTCAAAACATTCTTCATCTTTAAATGAAATCATGGGTATGCATTGGGATTGTGGGATTCTTCAAGCTTGGATGCTTCAATTTTCATGGTGATTTCAGGGTAAGGGATGGTGATTTGGTTATCTATGCATAAAACCATATTATCTAGTCCTTTAAGATGATCTTCATTGAATATGGACCTACAAACCTGGATAATATCCTCTTTACTCTTACCTGCAAAAAATAAGAGAGCTATAAACTATCCAATGACCGTGCCATTGGTCTTGAATGTGAATGCATTGTCAAAATGTTGGTCTCCTAAAGCTCTCTCAACCGCCCTCCTGGCTGAATTTGACAGTGGGTTAAGGACATGATTCCATCGTTCTGACAAGATACAACCTCTGAATGCCATAGCTCGATTTCCCTTGGTTGCAAAAGTTATCAGTTTAGTTTCCATTTCTGCAGGAGGTTTAGACTTATAGGAGATGAATTCTTAAGACAATCTAAAGACATCTATGTTTATAATCCCTATACCTGCATCTATACCACATGTCCTCATGTCACCCATGAAGACTAGTGTTGTTACATGATTGAAAGACTCGTACACGATCTACTATTTCATCATAATCAATCACTCCTTTAGAGGTACAGGGCTGTTGTAGATAATCTAGAATGTTTACTTCTTTAAAATAGTGTAAAAGGAGAATGAAACTAATTGATTAGTTGTGTAAATATTGTTTATAGTTTATATTATAATAGGTCAGTGTTTCCTGGTATTGAGAATGTAGGATGAAGTTTAATAATTCCAGGGATAAATCATTGGCACTAAAATCTATCACGGGTTACCCTGAAATGATTTGATTTATATTTCTTCACTAAATAGCCTAGATTATGCCAAAATAATAAATCTATCTATGAGTGGCGGGAGGTCTAGCTTATACTAGAGGGTATCCCGCTTGAAAGTATGCCTATTAATATAAGGTTAGTGTCATATATAGATGTAGTATTTAGAGGAATGGTTAGAGGACTCCTACAGAAATCTAATGGCATAGATACGTTAGGAAGATCTCAAAAGTTTTAATAATGCTTGATTAAAATAGACTAACGAATACTATAGTTAACTCCCTCTGAATTTATCCATATGGTACCTCATGTTTAAAGATTTAAAATAATCTGGCTATAATAAAGAGGACATGCATCTCAAAAAAGTCTCCTATAGGTGTAAAAGACTGTTATAGCAGGCCTCTAAAAAATGAGGTCTATTTTCTTTAATGAAGGAAGGAAAAAAAATAAAGGGATCTACTAACAGATGATTAAGCTCTTAGAGATATAAGGAATATTGCTAACTGAGTACACATATCTAGTAGTGTAAATAAATCTTATATCGAGCCTCTCTAAAAGTATATCTATTCAAGGAGAAACATATACAATAGTTAGAGCCAATTCTACTTGTTTCATTAATAGATAGTATATCTGTATATGCAGTGAAACCCAGTTTAAAATGTTATATAAATTCTAACTAACTATTTGGATTGCATCTTCCTAAATCCAAAGTGTGATGAGAAAAGGAATTAACCTCAAAATGCCTAATGTCTTGGTGGCCTATAATCTAAATGAATTTCATAATTCTAGTTAACTAATAAGTATCCATGTTTAGGGAAAAATTATGTTTTTAAGATTTAAACAGGCCTTGGCTCTAGATACTACACATTTTAGATTCAGCTATTAAACTTTAATTAATGATAGAGGATGTATAATAAGGTTCTAGGTGATTGGCATTAAATTCTTCATTTTAGAGTCAAAGTTATAAATAGTTAGGCTATAAAGAGGGAATGAAGACTAACTAAATCTAATAGACTTTCTCCTACACTATTTCACCATTTGCACCCTGATTAGCAAGCTGATCTACATCTGTATTACCTTCTCTATAGATGTTCTTAATTTCAATTTGGGGAATAGTATCCAAGATTACTTAGATATCTTCGATTTTTGAGTTAAGTTTCCAATTTGGGGTCTTTCTAGTTCTGATTGCATTGATTACTATTTGGGAATCTCCTTCAATTACTAATTTAGAGAGGCCTAGTTGTTTTCATAATTTGAGTCCTTCTAAGACTGCCTTACATTCTACCATATTATTAGTTGTGGGTTTGATGGGTCGGGCATATTTAGAGACTATTTCTCCATTCCAATTGTGAATAATCCCACCAATATCTACTATACCTGGATTACCACGAGAGGCCCCATCAAAATTTAATTTATACCATCCTTCTCTAGAAGGTGTCCATTTACATGTGCTTCTATCTGATTTTGATTTGTTTCCTCCTCTACCATATAGTGGTGGAATTGACAATCTAGGCCAGATGAATCTGATATTATTATCCCATTGTTTAAAGGAATTTTCAAAACTAATTTTATCTCGAAGTCTATTATTAGTTACTTCAATAATTGACATGTCTATTTTGTTAGTTATCGATCTCCAATCAAGCTTTTGATTTGTAAATATCCTTCTGTTTCATTCTTTCCAGATTTCCCATACTAGAATAGAGGGAGAGATTGTCCAAATATCCTTGTACAAGCTATCTTTATTAAGAGTGGGCCATGCTTTAAGGTGATCTACTAAATCAAAAGGCATAGCTAAGCTCCGATTGAGGTAGTAGCGTAACCATTTCCAACAATTTTGGGTAAAAGTGCAGTTTAAGAGCAAGTGGTTGGAATCCTCTTCTTGACATTCACATAAGGGGCATCTTGAGGGGCCTTCAAAACCTAGTTTTCTAAGTCTATCTGGAGTTAAAATTTTCTTTTGCAACATTGTCCATAGAAAAATTCCTGCCTTAGGGAGGCATGCCTTATTCCAACATAGGTTCAAAGGGATATCTAGGGTAACCATGTTATGTTCCCGCACAATAGTTTTGTAGCCATCCTTCACATTAGATGATCCATTATTTGAACCAACCCAAATAAGATTATCTGCCCTATTTTTAATAGTAATTACTCTATCTTTGAGGATATCAATGAGTTTTTGTCTTTCTTTGTACTTTATTGGAATATCATTTATTGATTTCCATACTAAATCCTCTTCATAAGAGATACAATTCTTTAGGTATATGCCCTTAATATTTTTGCATTTCTCAATAAAACTTTGCAAAAATCCTAACTCAATGAGAGGTGTAAACCCACCCCAGGAATCTTCCCAAAAAAGGGCCTTGCCCCCGCTTCCTATATCCCACGTGAGTAAGTTATTAATGAATCCTCTAGATTCATTAATAAAATTCCAAATACGAGAGCCTTTAACATGGGTTCTTGATCTGAAAATATTGATGGGATCAGCACATGGGATATATTTATGCAATAGGATTGTAGCCCATTTACTATTTGATTCCTTGTATAATCTCCAAATGAGTTTGGTGCCCAATGCTTTATTCTGCCATTGGATATTTTTAATACCTAATCCACCCTGGGATATCGGTTTACACAGGTTCTCCCATCTTATAAGAGCTAACTTTTTTTCTTCTGTCAGGCCTTGCCAATAGAAATCCCTAAGGAGTTTGTCTAAATTGGATTTGACATTGACTAGAAGAGGGAGTATCGACATTTGATACATGGGGATAGAAGTCAATAAGGATTTAATCATTGTGGCCCTACCAGCTTTAGTAAGCCATTTACCTTTCCAATTACCTTTTTTATTTTGAATTTTGAACAACACTTGCTTCCATAACTTAGAGCTGCGTAGACCCTTGTCAAGGGGGATCCCTAGGTATTTATAAGGAAACTTTCCAATTTTGTAGCCTAGGGTTTTGTAGATTTCTCCTCCTTTGATTTGAGGGGTATTGACGAAAAAAAATTCAGATTTTTTAGGATTCACTTTCTGACCTAACGCCTTCATATATATATCCAAAATAGCTTTGAAAGCCTTAGCTTCCCTACAATTGGAAGCTCCTGGAAGTATAGTATCATCAGCAAATTGTTCGTGAGTTATATTCGGGACATGATCTGTAACTTTGACTCTTGAGATTTTACCTTCATGGTGGGCCTTATTTATGGCTCTACCTAAAGCTTCAGCTATGATTACATAAAGAAAGGGAGAGAGTGGATTTCCTTGTCTAATACCGTGAGAGATTTCAAAGAAACCTTCTGGGGTACCGTTGATTAGTAATGATATTTTGGGTGTAGAGATACAGTTGAAAATTAAGTTAATCCATTGTTTATAGAAACCAAATGCTTCCAGGCATTTACATAAAAACCTCCAGTCTACTTTATCATAAGCTTTTTGAATGTCTATTTTTATAAGCATACATGATTCTTGATTATATTGGGTTGTATGTACTATTTCTTGGGCTATAATAATTCCATCTAGGATTGACCTGCTGGGGACAAAACCAGTTTGTTCTTCTGAGATAATTGTAGGAAGGAAGGTTTTAAGTCCATTTGCTAAGCATTTGGAGAGGATTTTATAAATGGTATTACAAAGGGAAATAGGGAAAAAGTCCCCTGGTTCCATACATTCATTTTTCTTAGGGATAAGTGTGAAAAAGGTATTATTGATTTCAGTTAATAGTGAACCAGAGTTTCTGGTAGCTTCCACTACTTGCCAGATATCCTCTCCTAAAAAATGCCAACATTTTTGGAAAAAACCTGCCTGAAAACCGTCTGGCCCGGGAGCTTTCTCTGGGTGTAGCTGATATAAATATTTTTTAACTTCGTCCAAGGTAAATTTACTATTAATCCATTTATTATGTGCATCAATAATTAATTTTGGAATAGCCGTCAACATTTCATTTTGTGCTCTAAGGTCAGTAGCATCCTGATTGTTAAGAAGAGAATGATAGAAATGAATGAATTGTTGGGAAATAAGTTTGGGGTCATCTATGAGATGTCCATTATCATCTCGAATATTCAAAATTATGTTTATACTTCTTTTATTATTGGTACTATTGTGAAAAAAATTTGTATTACAGTCCCCTTCTTTCAACCATGTTTCTCTGGACTTTTGTTTCCAGAATATTTCTTCCTTTAATAAAAACTCAACATATTTATCCATAAGTTCTTTTTCTTTAATATAACTTATTTCATTCATCCCTTGTTCTATGACTAGTTTATTTAGGTAGTCTATTTCATGCTCGACTTTATTTTTCTATTCAAAAATATTATTAAATTTGTTTTTGTTCCACTCTGGGATCTTGTGCTTAATAATCTTTTCTATTCAAAAATATTATTAAATTTGTTTTTGTTCCACTCCAAGATCTTGTGCTTAATAATCTTTAGTTTAGCTACTAGGCAGTACATCTTAGATCCAGATACTTTTATCTGCTTCCACCATTGTTCCAAGAGCAGCATAAATTCTTCATCTTGGAACCACATGAATTCAAATTTGAATGGGTTTCTAGGTGGTTTATAATTTTTTGTAATGGAGAGCCTTACTGGGAAATGATCCAACCCAGCATTGGAAAGGACTTCTGCACTTAAAAAATGATTAAAATTCCCAGTATCTCCGCTAATCAGAAATCTATCCAATCTTTCGCAATGTGGCTAGAACCTAATCTTCTGTTATTCCAAGTAAATATGCCATTTTTGGTGCTAATATCGATTAAATTATTGTCCAAGACCCATTGACTAAAGTCTTTTTGTGACTGTGAGATATATTGTGAACCACCATATTTTTCTTTAATATCTAGAATTGCATTAAAGTCACCTCCTAATATGTGGATGTCTTTGGTATTAGATGATAGTTGATTTTTCACTTCCAATCATACTTTCCTTTTTTCTTCATTCTGAATAGGTCCATATATATTAATAAGTTTAAATTTTAATTTCATCTTTAAACTTTTAACATCTAATACAAGCCAGTTATTGTTTTTAGATACTACCTCAATCATTATTTTTCTAGGATCCCATAAGGCAGCCAAACCACCAGAGGCTCTTGCTGATAGGACTATCTCTGATTTCCATATACCTAATTTAAGACTAAACTTTAAAATTTCTTCCTTATTTAATTTAGTTTTTCCTGTAATAATATAATTTCTATTTCAAATGTATTAAGATACCTTTTAATTAATCTTTGTTTGTTAGGGGTGTTCAATCCCCTAACATTCCAGGTTTTTATTTTCATTGTCCTCGGGAAAAGCTCTTCCCCTTCCCAACATTTAGGATGTCATATAATTTTTGTTGATTGTCGGCATTACCAACCATAGTTCTCAATTCATTAATCGATTTCCTACCTCTCTTTTCTTAGTCTTAAGGGTATTTGGGCATGAAAGACCTTCCCTATTCATAGCAATACCTAACTGTCTATCCTTATTTTTTATCCCATTCATACATCTGATAATATCTTGTTCATCATTTTCTAGATCATTGCTCAAAGGAATCTTCTCTGAAATGTCATTCTATTCACATTCTTCCTACCCTTTTATTAAGTTAATATGAGAGTCTTCATGATCTATAATATCTTTTCCATAATCTTCTAAGAGATTTTCTGAGTTAGTTCCCAACTCTTTATTGAGAGATTCTAGTTCTATAGGCATTGATATGGAGGGAACAAAGTGAAACTGGGATTCAATATCTTGTTGTTCCAAGACCAAAACTTCTCATCTATCTTCTTTTACATTCTTTTTTAACATGATATTTTTTATTAGGAGCTCTCTTTGAAGGGCTAATTCCTCTCTATCACAAATCTCATCCAAAAATAAATCCATCAATTCATTTGTAACTTTTTCGCCTAGATATTTTGAAATTACATTAACCTCTCGTTCGCATTTCTCTTCTTCAGTTTCTATATTCAATAGTATATCCTTCTTCTAATTACTTGTACTAAGAGGGCTATCCACTATCTTATTTTCTATTGTTTTGGACAGAACATGGCCTGAGTCACTGCTAATCTTGAAAGTTTCTCCATAGATATCTTTGATTCCTGTTGTTGTTCATGATTGTTTTCGTCTAAAATTTTATGAATATTACCCAAATATAAGTCAGTACTACCAAATTCAGCTTCTAAAGGGTTAACTAGCATCGAATTTGTACTGTTAAAATTAGATATCTTATTATTACACTTATTTATTCCATCATTGTACCGCTGTGGTAATTCCTCACTAATTTTTGTCTGTATTTCCTTAAGTTCTCCCAAAACATCATTAACCGTTCTATCTTTTTTTTTATTGGCTAGTATTCTATCTTCTGATGAAGTGGGGACATAAGCTTTTTTGGGGCTGTGCTCTACAAGCTAGCCCTTAATCTGATCATCCTCCAAAATTCCTATGGATTGGGGCTGAGAGTGAATAGATTTATTACTTGAACTGGGAACAGTAGTCCCTACAGTGTTCTGAGTATTTCTAGGCATGAGAGGAATAGATGTAATATCCTCATTTTGTGACACAAATATTTTTAAGAAAAAACCCTCCCTTGTTCTCAAGGAAAGCAATCTTAATATCTAAATTAGCCATATTGGGTTTTGGGGGTGACTGGTTTTCTAGAAGGTTGGGGGTATTAACAGGGGTATCTTCAAATTTCTCTAAAAAATTTTCAACTATTGTGGGATTGATGACCACTGAGCTAGATTTGCAACAAAGTCTGATAGGGGGGATAGTCTTCTTATGAAGATTCATTTTAACAATAATAATATTTTCAACTTGGTTTTTCTCTGTTGTAACCAACCTTACATACTTGCCAATTCTATTACCTATTTTTTTGAGAGTTTCCTACTAGGTACATTCCAGAGGGAGGTTTTTAAGGAGGATGGATTTTTCCACCATAAAGTTGGTAAGATTTTTAGGGTTAAAAAAGGGGGTCCAATAAAAAATAGTAAAATCTATATTTCTGTACTTGGGGCAACCCTGTGAAAGTATTTGTTTCTTAAGTGTTTTGTTACTAAAGTCTAAATAAATAAAAAATTCCATGAGGATTGAAACAACTACCATTTTTTTCCATTTAGATTTCAACCATGCTACTATTTCACCAATAGAAGCTCCAACTCTATTCTATCTACATATAATTCCAAATCCTACACATACACTCTATATTCTTTCTATACAACCGTCTTTTAGTTCTAAATTAATGGTGGTCATAATAGAGCTTTTCTGATTGGGGCATGAGGGGTTAATTTCACATTGGTGACTGTCGGATCCTACTGGATTGGATCTCCTATGGGGGGGGGGGAATAAACATTATCTTACTTAACTATGGGATGCTGGCATGAAACTTTAGATTTATCTATACCTTTATCTACTAGAATCTTATCATAAAAATTGTACACTAAAGTAGAGGGGGGGAATTTATACTTACCTTGGCAACTGCGATGAGGAGGCATGTATGCCTTTGTTGCCTAATTTTTGATAATGGGAAGTTTCATGGTTTTAGGGCAGTTATCTTGTCTTCTCTCCCCCAATTGTAGCCAGAAAGAATTAGGGCTCGATTTACACTTGTGGGGAGGAGAATATAAGTGATTGTTCATAGCGCTGAGGTGATCAAACTTGTTCTTGATGGGCATAACAAAGGGTGTATGTTTGGGGGATAATAATGCTTCCTATGGAGCAAATAATGTTGCTTAGCCCTTCTGACGTTTTGCCTGTGTGCCGGTAGCCATTGACAATTCTGAGTAGAATCACACAACTCCTGTGGTGGTGCCCTATAAGAAAATCTAGGGGAAGAATGTTGAATTGCCCAGGAAGATTTGTTTAATGGCGGCAGAGGATACATATTAGTTGAAGCAGCATACTTGGTAGTGGAGAAAAAATGTAATTGCAAGTCCAGGGAGGCAGTCGTGAACATTAGCGATTTCACATCAGAAAGCAGAGCCATTTTTAATTTTTATTGTGTTATTTATATTTAAATGTTACAATAACATGATGAAATAATTATATTATATATAATTTCAATTATTCTTAAAACTTAAGCTTTATTTAAATCAATTAAATATATTATAATTTATTGTAACCTTAGTTTTAATTTAATTAAAAAATCTATAATTATAATATAATAATAAATTTAATCTTAAATTTATATTTTGTTATAATTATTTCAAAATATTATTAATTTTCATATTTCTTTTCATCTATCTTTAAATCTTAATTAATTTAAAAATAAAATTAACAAATAGAAATAAATAAAATCGTAATAATACTGTAAAACAAAACCAAAACCTTAAAAAATAAATATTAAATTTATTTCCCATATTTTCGCTATACACATTTTCTTCTGCGTGCATTCAAAGGACACTTCTTAATTTTCCTTTCACTGCATAAATTTCATAAAAATGAAAAAGCAACATTTAATAAAGAAAATTTGAACATTCAGTACACGAACCACAATTATTTCCACCAGTTGGAAAACTTGATTATCGTTGAATGATGGGAAACAACCTTCCTGCGAGGATGAAAATAAATTTGATGGGACGGCCATATCAAAACAACTGGAAGGCACGATGAAAGCCGGTATTTTTTGTGAACTCTGAATCGTTGATTTTAATAATCAACTTCTACACCTTCATCAAGAAACGCTAGCTTGTACATGGTATGGACATAGAACGTTCTAGTTTTCTATTTAGATGATGCCACCACGTCTTGTACGATTAAAATATGTGACCAAAGTAAATGTGTGAATCCAAATCTTTGTGGTGGAGAGATATCTTTTCAACTAAACCAAAGTCTAGTCTAGAAGACTTAACGACAGACACCTCATACTGCATTAAACTGGTCAAGTTTTTGGTTCCATCTGTATTTTCTTGTTTACTGAGAAACTTTTACTTCATTCATTAATGATGTTCAACATTCAACGGGGGAGGAGTAAAGTTGTGCGATTTTATTTTATTTTTAGTATTTTTATGGGCAATGAAGAGAAGAGGAGTGGATTATTAAATATTTACTAATTTAGTTTATAAAATATTTCAGTACAAGTAACATAATTTATTCTAGAAGGTTATAATCTTTATTGTAAACTTGAAACTTTGTGATAATTATTTTTAATATGAAAATGTTTTTATTTAATGGATATAGTTATATTAGTGAATAAGTATAATTTCATATTTACATATTTGGAAAAAAATAAAATTTGTTTAGTTTATTTTTAATTTACTAATAAGAATTTATTGTCTTTTTTAATAAAATTATAACCATCTTGGAAAATATTAGTATTTTCTTGTGAATAATTACTATATGCATAATATTAATATTTATTTATGTCTTTAAATTATTCTAATGGTATATTAGAATAGATCTAAAAGTTTGTAATACATTGGTGAAAATGTTAATTGATAATGTTTGTCTTAAAATATTTTTGATATAAGGTTGATAACCTATTGAAATTTTTACGTTAAGTTGCCTAACTATGATTTTCTAAAATTTTGTTGTCATTTAAGGACCTATTTTGGCCTCTCATGATCCTCTACACACACACACACACATAGTACATACATATATAGGTGCATGCACCCACACACACCCCAAACCATACCTAAAAAACTAGTGATTGGAGACTCTAATTGTAAGAATTTTCCTAAGACAGAATGAAATGCCAAGATCTAGAAGCTCAATTGATAACATAAGAGAGATAGGAAAAATGACAGTCAAATAATAAATAGATACAATTGATTATGCCCAATTAATGATGACCAATTGATTAAGTACAAAATAGATGTGCCTGAATATATAGGCAAACTTAAGTAAAGTGTAACTAGAAATATTTAATTAGACCAACACCCCCCTTAAATGCAACTTAGGGGAATGAACTTAAGCTCACAATGCTAGATGAAAATTCATGATGGGTTCCAGCTACTAGGCCATGTTAGGTACCCATGTACAATATGCAAGAGAAATGCAATCTCTTGTAAAGTGGAGAAAGAGGGAAAACCCTCTCCCCAAAAGAGAGATGAAAATAAACAAGATGCATGGATGGATGGAGTAATCAAGACCACCCCCCCTCCCCATTATGACATACATCATGCATATATAATCAAGAACCCCCATATAGGAGAGAAGAAGTGGAAGAGAGACCAAGTAGCCCCCCCTCAATGTAGAATGTACACCTGTGGTAGATGTTCCAAGCTCGATGTAGAGAATACTCCATGAGTGTAGAAAAACATTCCTCCCGTTAGGAAGAAACAAAACCAAAATGAATGTAATCTCTGAAACCTGCTCAAGTGTCCCCATTTCAATACTGAAAGGTGCCTTGGCCAAATTATGTGTACTAGACCACATTGCTAAAAAAGATAAGTCAGGACCAATTGAGGATGAATGTACAACATGTCTCAATGATGCAGGGGAGGGATGGAGGATCCAAGGATGGATGGTCCAAACCTACACTGCCAATTATAACAACAACAATTGTAGCAGAATACAACAATATAATGCTTCAAAATGAAATTTCATTCAACATGCTTGACTGTAAGGCCTTCTGGGTTTCGGCCTATTACAATGAAATAAAAAAGTATCTTAGCAATCTCCCAGCTAGTAAAGCTTTGAAATACATCAACAACTGATGGAAACACTAAGGTAGATCTAAACTTGAGCTTGCAAGCCTCCAAGAAATCTCCTTGTCTCCAAGTATGCAAACCACTAGCTCTTCTATTACAATATCAGATAAAAAATATGATCTACAAGATCTCTCTGGATCCAATTATGTGTCTACTCTCATACTACTACTAACTTGCCCCTAAACATCTACCCAAGCTTTCAATATATAGCCAGCCAAGCCACAAGTCGGCCAGTCAGGCATTTAATTACGTTATAGGTCCAACCTAAGGAGAGATACCAAAAATAAAAAAAAAATGATCAAAACTTAATGTGAGGTTACATTTAGGTCCACACATGACCCAAGAACATAATCCTAACTTAGCAAGATCTCATCTCATCACATGGAACCACACAAGATGAAAAACTCCACGTTTAGAGTGAAACTGGACTGAAAATTGATACCTGAGAAAAATGGTCATAACTTTCAACTCATAATGAATTAGGACTTGCAATCTTAGGAGAAGATAGTAAATTAGGTCCTATTAAAGGCCCTAAGAGAAAAAATCTTGATTCATTAAGGATCAACAACTATATGCCGCACAATTAGAGCCCAAAAAGAAGGAAAATATAGCTCCGACGACAAGGAAAACAACTCTAACTTTGAAATGGTCCATCCAATCCTTATGTGATCATAGGAGAAAGTTCCAAAATAGGTCCTCAACATAATGTAAGCTTCACACCACATGAAACAAATAAATGCAACATTTATCATGCAAACAATAGACAATAGGAAATGTTTTTGGTTGATACAAGATTGCTCAAAGCCCGGGATGATCCTGCATCATACACCCAAGGTAAATAAAAGAATTTTCTCATGAACATCTTAAGGGAATCAGAATAGGTATGCCATATCCATTATTAACCCATATCTCCTCTTTTCCTTCATTCCATATTGTCTTTACTTTATCCACTGTCACACTCAACAAATCAACTTGTCTTGCACTTTTCTCATCTTTCCTTTCTGCTACTGAGATTAAATGATTCTGACCATCTTTTGCACTTTTGATTACACCAACACTTCAATGAATCATATCTTCTCCACACTTACTAACCATCTCAGCATCATCTGTAGTCCTCACTGTCACTAGTACCATCATTTGTTGCACTATCTTTTTTAGAAAGTCCATCTACCTCTTAATCTCTATAAATTCCTAAACTATATCATTCTCCTTTCCTTTCATCCACGTGAATAGGTTCATCAACCTTCTTCTCTTGAGGATTTTCATAAGGGCAACACCTAATAACTCCACATCCCTTAGCTCCAACTTCCTACAAAGGTAACAACTTATGCCTGGATCCACCATGCATTACCACATATGTATTTGCATGACCATCAAACAAAACATGTGTATCAAATTGCCAAGGTCTCCCAAACAATAGATGACAAGCATCCATAGGCAATACATCACATAATATTTCATCATGATAAGATCCAATCTGAAAATTAACCAAGCATTGTTCTTCAATCCTAACCTTAGACACATCTTGTATCCAACTAATTTGATAAGGATTAGGATGTTTCCTTATTTCCAAATTTAACTTACTAACCATTTCTTTGGAAAAAAAGTTTTCAAAACTACCACCATTAACTATGACATTACATACCTTATCCATGCACTTGCATCTGGTTGTGAACAAATTTCTTCTTTGTACTAGTTCCTGGACACATGTAGCCAACCTCCTAGTGATAAGAAATCCACCTTTTTCTGTAACATTTCCAATATCTTCTTCGATAGTTAGTGCAACTCTTTTTCTAGGAAATTGAAAAATTCTATGACCATGTTCACCACATTGATAACAAGTAATAGTGAACTCATTTTTCCATCTCCCTCTATGTCCAATATTGTAGTTCTTAGTGACTTGACCACTACTAGATCCTTCATCAGTCTTCTTAGGATTCTCTACCATATTACCTCCATCAACTACTTCACCAATCTTACCACCTCAGTTCCTATTATTTTGTCTTCCTTCAAACCTCTTGTCCAACTTCTCCTCAATCTTCAATGCCATCTGATAAGCATCTCCTATAGTTTTCACCCAAATAGTGTGTAATTGTTATTGAATACTAGGTCTCAAGCCATAAACATACCTAACAACCTTCTCTTTATTAGCTTCAAAATGACCAGTCCTAATCAAGATTCTTTATAACTCCTCAGTATACTCCTATACTGATTTGTTGATCTGCTTCAAGGTTTGCATCTTTTTAAACATCTCTAACTCATAATCCACTGGAATGAATTTCTTTTTTAACTTGTCAACCATTTAGTTCCATCTAGTGATCTTTTCTTTTCCTCTCCTACTTCTTTCCAATTGAACTTCTCTCCAAATATTTGCATGACCTTTCAACTTAGTCTTTGCAAATCAAACTCTATCAGGATCTTCTATTACTTCATACGCAAAGTATTCATCTATCTCATTAATCCAAGAAATGAACTCTTTTGGCATAAGGCTTCCAATAAATGTAGAAACTTTAATCTTAGGTATTTTTCCAAGTTTAGACATAGCCTTTAGGATTCTATTCTCTTTTGGATCTCTGGATTCTTCTATAGCTTCTTCAAAGTGATATTCCTCAGATTCATCACTATCATCCTTCAAGGTAGTATTATTTCTCAATTCCTCTTGCAGATCTTGCACTTGTTTCTGCAAAGCCCTGAAATCATCAAGATTGAATTCTCCAGCAGGTTCTTCCTCTGAGATCTCATGAGCTCTCCTTGGAGGAATCTTCAATACAAGGTCATGGTGCAAACCATCGAGCACCTTTGGTGATCTATCCACACACTCAGAATCTTCAAGCTCTAATACCACTTGATGCAAGGGAGGGATGGAGGATCCAAGGATGGATGGTCCAAACCTACACTGCCAATTATAACAACAACAATTGTAGTGAAATACAATAATATAATGCTTCAAAACATAATTTCATTCAACATGGACGGCTGTAAGGAATTTTAGGTTTTGTCCTATTAAAATGAAATAAAAAATTATCTCAATAATCTCCCAGCTAGTCCAACTCTGAAACACATCAGAAACTGATGGAAACACTAAGGTAGATCTAAACTTGAGCTCCCAAGCCTCCAAGCAATCTCCTTGTCTCCAAGTATGAAAACCACTAGCTCTGCTATTATAATATCAGATAAAACATCTGATCTACAAGATCTTATATGATGCAATTATGCATCTACTCTTATAATAATACCAATCTTCCCCTAAACATCTACCCAAGCTCTCAATATATAGCCACCTAAGCCACAAGTTAGCCAGTCAGGCATTTAATTACATTATAGGTCCAGCCTAAGGAGAGATACCAAAACTAAATAAAGAATTATCAAAACTTAATGTGATGTTACATTTAGGTCCACACATGACCCAAGAACATAATCTTAACTTAGCAAGATCCCATCTCATCATATGGAACCACGCAAGATGAAAAACTTCATGTTTCGTGTGAAACTGGATTGAAAATTGATACCCGAGAAATTCAGTCATAACTTTCAACTCATAATGAATTAGAACTTGCGGTCTTAGGAGAAGATATTAATTTAGGTCCTCTTAAATTCTATAAGAGTGTAAAGTCTGATTCATTAATGATCAATGGCTACATGTTGTGCAATCAGCACCCAAAAAGAAGGAAAATATGGCTTCGACAATAAGGAAAACAACTCTAACTTTGAAACGGTCCATCCAATCCTTATACGATCATAGGAGAAGGTTCCAAAATAGGTCCTCAACATCATGTAATATTAGTACAAAATGAAACCAATAAATGAAACATTTATAATGCAAACAACAGAAAATAGGAAATGTTTTTGGTTGATGCAAGATTGCTCAAAGCCCGAGATGCTCCTGTATCACTCAAAGACTCAAGTGTCTCATTTAAAGATAAAGTGACCTCTTCCAACTACTGTATCAAAGTATCCACAATCATGTCAACCTCAAAAGAATGATCAAGTGGAGAATGAAGATGAGGGTCAACATGTTCCCTCGCAACTGTGTGTGTGAATTTTGTACCTAGCTAGGGACACAACACTTCAGTAAAACATTAGAGGTTAGCAAAAATCAAAATTGTGCAAATAATTGAAAGCTAAGCTAACCAAACGATTTACTACCTTCTAGTAGGTGCAAGTCTATAATTCTCAGATCAGATCGAGATCAGTGACCTTGACGACACCTAAACGAAGGATTTGAATGCAAAAGATGAATGAAACTATTGATGCAATTAAGATCTAAGATAAAAATGATATGGAAATTTAATCTAACAATGATATGAAATATGAAACTAAAATGAATTGAAAACAAGATTGATCTCACAACAGTTGTTGATTCGCAGGAAGCTTCGATTCTTCAGATGTCAATTCACTAGCATGATTGTGCAAATTCTGTCGATTGTGGATTGACAATTTGGCAGCGTAAGTATGTGAATTTGTGCAATCGTGAGATTGATTATGAAGAGCTGAGCCTTATTTTTATATAAATCCAGGGCTTGAGGGTGCATGGAAAAATTCATAAATCACTCTTGATAAACTCAGGTTGATTTTTGAGTTAACAAGAATTTAGAAATATTTAATTCATAAAAACATGCAAATCATGCAAAAACAACTTTTTAACTCAAATAAGAAGTTGAGATCAACTTTCAACTCAAAAGAGAGTTGAGTTTGATTTTCTGATTTAAAGTTTAACTCCTTTTTGAATGTGCATAGTTAATTATGAATTAATTAAATAAATAAAATGATTTTTCGTCAACTTAACTGATTTTTGAATTTATAACTTAACTTAATTGATTTATTGGTTAATCAATTATTAAATCAATTTTTATTCAAAATAATATTATTAAATATGACAACTTGCTTTAATTAATTAAATAAGAATTTAATCAATTAATAATAGGAATTTTGATTTATTGTCAAATTTAAATAATAATAATTATGAATAAATATAATTAAATTCAATTAAATAATTAAGTGGTAGAATTAAATTAATTAATCAAATATTCAACATATTCAATTAATTAACTTTAGGATAAATATGATTTATCGCCAAATAATCATTAAATTAAGGTTAATTTCTATAAATTAGGAATATTCCCTGATGCAGAATTTAGGATAATCAATTAGAGTTGTCAATGTTTGGATGTGCCTTAGGTTAGGACTTTGATGTCTATTTCGTTCAAATTGTTGATATAGGAGGTTAATGAACCTATAGCCTATTTTTGGGGTATTACATTTTGCCCCTCTTTGAATCACTGTGCGAAGCGCAAGGGTTCAAAGATAGTCTATGTATGATATAGATGTTGATTTGAAAGATGAACCGATTCTGAGACAAAAACCAATTGAAAGATTTGAAAAGCTGATTCAGGTCCTGATCGACCAAGAATTGTGATGATGTTAATTGTAGCAACAATGAATTGATGATTACGAAAAAGTATCAAATGCCTGATTCTGAACCTTATGATTATGAAGAAGTGAGTGACCGATTCCAGACCCAAATGTCCTTGTATGAATCATATAGGTATCACATCTAAACCCTTCAATTATGAAGAACCAAGGAAATAAAACTAATGAACCAGTGGTTATGAAAAGATAATACAGATTATAAGATAGATTAGCATACCAGATTGATATGAATCTCTATGAATTTGATATGCTCCAAATGATAATAGATTTGCCCCAAGCGATGATGTCTTAAATGAATCAGCAACTAGACGTGGTTGTTGTCTTGATTACTGAAAGAAAGATTTGATTTACAAACTTGAATGATGTGTAATTGTTACCATTATTTTAATCATCTTTAGTGGCCTAGTTACTAGATGATGCTACATCCCCCTAGTTTGTGTTATTAGGTGATCTTGCTTAATATTTGTGTTCATTTTCATTACAAAGTACATGAAAGGGAAAGGGAATGAACTGCATATACGATTACATGTGCACATATCAATGTTAAGAATGCTGTGCAAGAGGGAAAGAACTGAAAAGAACATCTATCTGAGCTCACACATGCCATGAGCATAGCCATTTCTAGAATTGCATAAATGAGTGCAAATATACATATGAAATAAAGCATAAATACAGGGGTACTAGACATTGCCTAGTATAAAGTCTATCTCCATGGTGTTCCCAATGTTCTCCTATGATCCTGAACCTGTAGATAAGAGAAGAGAAGTGGGTTAGATGCAATGGATCTAAACAATGCATGGTATCAGAGTATTTATAAGCAATGCATACATGCACCCAGTCATACACCTCTGACATGGGCTGTGCTTAGGGCATATGCATGAGGGAGCCTCCAAAAATAAAAGAAATACCATTGTTTTCACTAATGTGTTTGTTCCATGTGCAAATGAACGACCTTGACCTGTGATGCAGTCAATGCCAGGAAAACCTCATTTCCTTGGCAGTGGCTGCATCACAGGCCAAGAACACCCATGATCAACAGGGAAATAGCTAGGGGTTACAGTATCAGGGGGACACTAAGGGATCACAAAGGTAGAGAAATGAAGCATGGTTAGAGGCACTGGAAAAAGGGGATGACTTACAGAACACAGAGAATAAGGTACACAAATCTACATGTAGTCCTATTATCAATTCATGGAAACAAGGTACAATCTGCATCATTTATACGCATTCATGGCATGAGATGTGTAAAGAATTTGCATCATAACGCCAGGAGAAGAAGCTACAGATAAAAGATGTAACTACATGATGGTAGTGAGGATACAATCTTGTAAAATAATGAAGCTCCTCACATCTTATGTGCTTTGAGAAAATGAAGTTTTTATCATCATGAAGGAGTGATAATGCATTAAGGAGGAGCTGGGCTTAAAATATGAACATCATCCAGTGGATATCAAGCATGAAATAAAAAATGATACATGTATTGGTGGTAGTAGCAATCCAATGGAGAAATCATGACCCTAAGTTAACAATACATAAGGTTCAAGATGTACAGGCTATGATGGAGGTACAATGACATGAACAATAGTAAAAATAATAGCATCAAGTCAAGATTCATGACATCATCATAGTACATGGCAACAATGTATTCAACAGTTGCATCAAAATCTTCAAATGATGTAATATTGTGACCCTCGGCCCCAAGATAAGTAGCAACGTAGAGTGAAATAAAAGTAATGCTCATGAACCCATGGGTTTTAAAGCATTGTGTGAACAGACATGAGGATCAAGAAGATCGATAACACAGCTCATGGATCATCAAATGGGCAATAAATTCATAGTTAATTGGTGCCATGTTCTTGTTCATGGGCTCCAGACTCTAAACCAGTGAGTAGATGGCACTAACAGCAAGAACCAATTGTCGAGACAACAACAATGACTGATCATATATAAACCACTCACGGGTTACCAAAGACACACAACAATGCAAATGTGAATGCAACATCAGCAACGAGCATCTCAAATTGACAATGGCACCATAAATTGGGACATCTGCCTAATATGCTTGGGTCACTGAGACACCAAGCTTATTCATGGGTTATATGTAAGCCTTCATAGAAGAAAACAATAGCAATAAGCATGGGCGCTATAAGCAGAACAAAGCCAACTGAAATAAAGAGGCCACAACTCATTGGCATCAAATAAACAAACCAAAATACCGAGTATGCAGAGTTAAAAGATGTATGACCTAAGTAGTGCACGGGCTGTACAAGATTAGGAAAAAAGAGCAAAGTATGAGTGGTGGTGATCTAAAACAGAAAGCACTAGTTTATATAGAAAAGGAGGCTCTAGTCATAGGTCCCCAAGGAACGCATATGAATACAATCTCAATAGCAGTGAACAATACCTCAATACCCTGGGGCCATGCACAACATGAAAACAGTAAATAACATTTCCATTACTATGTGAAACATTGTCCTCAAGGATATGGAGATTATGGAATACATAACACATTGCCCAATCTCATACAAAGACATTAAGATGGCCACCAAAATAATAAATGTAAATAGGGATTGAACATAACATGAATTGAATAGAAAGTGTGTGGAGTGGGAAAATTGTGGGTACCCTAGTTTGTCCATAGACTTTCAAAGGCAATAATGAATGTAAAGCCACCAAGTATGCCAAAGTTCTAGAGGCTCGGGCCCTCATTACATAGGGTATTATGAAATAAGACATGTATATCCAGCTCGCATTCTTTCTTTGAAGAGTAAACCCAAGGGTCAGATGCCAAGAATATACAAGGCATACAATATGAAATAAAATACAGAGAAGTGAAATACAAGCCGTGCCCTAATCTTAACCTTGCAATCAAATGGAGGTTTACAAAAACCATTCAGGTATCATGTTTGAATCATACCTCAATCATATGCCATGATGAAGACTGCTATTTCTAAATCTGATTTAGAAACTTGCCAAGTGTTGATTAGAAGATTTCTAAGTGCTAGAGGATGAAGTGACTATCATTTCCTCATCATGAGGGTTTTCAAATCAAGATCATTGATTAATATATTCTCCCCTTTCCTAGGGTTGAGAATTTATTAATTATTCATTTTGCTAAGTTTTTCAAATAGCATGGATATAGGGCTATTAATATATTTTTATCCCTTTTAAGGGTTAATATATTAATTGTTTTTATTTTTGATACCAATGTAATATCAAAGCATGGTGTGAATATTGATTTATTAAATGGCTTTCCCCTTAATTGGGTTGAGAGTCATTTATTGACTTAGGAGATAAAATTTAAATCCATTTTTTTTTAAAAATGGTATAGGGGGGTTAAATTTTAATTGTAAAAAAGTCATTGCAAAAAGTTTTTATTGTAAATTCTAACAAATGGCATTTTATAAGCCATTGTCAGAATATTATTGATGATTCATGACTTAGTGGGTAGAATAGTTTTCTTTGACTAGCTATTTTTAGGGGGTCCCACTTTCCTCGCCCTCCTAGAATCTTGGGAATCTGGCATCCAGATTTATGAAGCTTTTATAGCCCTATATGCAGTTATTTTCTATCTTTAGGAGGTTATGGGTCATGATGCAGATTCCTAGGATTACTTTTATACCTCTCACTTGTGTGATTGAGGTCAGTTCTTCTTTCCCTCTTTCTTGGAGGTGAATGCTTGTAGCTCTGGTGAAGTAGATTGATATGCTTGGCTCCTTTCATTGGAATAAGATAGTATTCCTTCTCATCCCTATTATTTTTTGAGTTTTCCTATTTGAATTCATGTTAAGGTTATTGTGATCTTCTCATCCTTCACTTTGCATGTCTATTCAAATCGAATGTTCAAGAAGGTGTTTTGTAGTTGTTGTTCTAATATGTGTACATTTGGTTTTAAGTTGTGGGAGTTTTTTCCCCTCTTTTAATACAAATACCTCTTTATTTCAAGAATTGTTAAGGTAGATAGGGTCAAGTTGTGAGTTACTAGATTATTTTTTATTATTGTGAGTTCTGACTCAATCTATGGATCTACTAAGTTCGTTGAATCGCCTAGTTTTAGTTTCAGTTTCATGCACTCTCTCTCCCTTTTCCTTCAAGGTTTAGTTCAGTTTTAGGTGATTCACGGGGAAGCCAGCCCCTAATTTGAAGGTCTATTCTTGAATACGTTACCCACAACTTGAGAATAGTCCCATGTTTCACGAGATTTCTAGGTCTACGCTTAGCCATACTTGGGTGCAATCCCTAGTGACAATAGTTTTTAGCATGCCTTGTGTGACAATAGTGATGTTTCCTATTATTCACTAGGATTTTGGTGTGATCCTCATTGCAATCAGCCTTTAAGAGGTAGTTTGTTTCAAACACCATGGCAACTCTAAGAAAAATCTACTAGTTTAAGTAGTTCAAGTGTTGATAAGTTTCAGGAAGTATCTTTTACCAGCTCATTTGATGAGTAAGCATGTCAATTCCTAATGCATATTCTCCCTATCATTCCCCATATCATGAGAAAGATACCCATGTGCCTTCATTCATTCCATATCAAGCTAGCCAAGCAACAACATATAATCAAAATGGCCCACCAATAATGAATTTCCAGCATGCACCACCATACCCTCCCACCCAGCATCAAGCATCATGGCATCATTCCTATCAACCACCCTATGAAGATCACCATTGTAATCCTC
This sequence comes from Chamaecyparis obtusa, assembly GCA_027943335.1. Taxonomy (NCBI): domain Eukaryota; kingdom Viridiplantae; phylum Streptophyta; class Pinopsida; order Cupressales; family Cupressaceae; genus Chamaecyparis; species Chamaecyparis obtusa. The sequence goes on along the minus strand of BSBK01001836.1, from coordinate 408,943 downwards.
AGAATTAGCCCCATACCACTTCAGATTCAAGCTCCATATCCTCTTTGTTGATAGTTTTTCGGGAGGAAATGAGCTCTTTTATGAAATATTATGCAGAGATGAGGTCTCAAAAAGAGGAGCTCTCAAGGTAGTATATGGAGATGGTGGCTCAAAAAGAAGAGATCTCATGGCAGCTAGAGAACAAGATAGCAATTCATGAGCAGATCCTTGAAGAGAAGAACCATCTAATATTGACACAAGAGAAGGTTTATAAAAAGAGTCTGGAGGATCATCAAGAATTCATAAGGGGCATCTACTAGATAGCTACAAAGAATGAGGAGAATTTCTGAAAAGAGTTAGCAGAAAAGGATGAATTTCATGATCATGAGCAGGAGATACTTGCCAAGCAGATTGCAGGAAAGGATCAATTGATTAAGAGTCTATTGGCACAAGCACCAAAGCAAGGAGATCAAAAGGTTATTGCTACCCTGGTGCAAGAGGGCTCACTAGATCCTCTAGAGGGAAATGAAAACTTAAAGTAGTCTTGGAAACCCTCATGGACTATGTATCCGAGTTACGAAATACCAACTCTTTTTAAGGAGGAAACCCAAAAGAAGATGCCTCATGCTACCGAGGAGAACCTAGAAGCTTTGTAGACTAGACAGGAGACTCACAAGATTCAAATCCCAAGTTTCTTACCTAGTAAGTCCATTAGCACTTCTATTGAAATTCCAAGTTTTAGGATTTCTCCTTCAGTTTAGATCTTAGTCAATAGGAGTCTAATCTCCATGCATTTTTAGAGCCTATTCATGACCCTATCTCAATTTTCTAGCCACTACATTCTATTCCTATAGATGAGACACCTAGAAGGTTTGACTTTCTAAGTGACAGTGAGCCTGTCCTATAATAGATAAAGCCCTATGAGCCAATCCGAGAAGAGCCCCCTACACCTCATAGCATTTTAGGCCACCAAAAAGAAGATGATTTTTGTCTCTTAGGTGTACTTTTTCATGATGATTGTGAGGAACAAGTAGATTTATTTCAAAAAGATGGATTCTAGAGAAGCCAGATAAGGATAAGAAAGAAAATGAAGAAGGTGAGAGCCTAGCTGATTTGTTTGAAGAAATGCCTTCTAATATTGAGAAAAATGAAATAGTGCAAGACTTACTAGTTAATCTCACTGATTGTGACAAGGGAGATGATGTAGTTGTTGCTAACTTAGGAAAGCAAGAAGATTTTGACTCTATGATAAATACTTTCTGGTAAGCTTTTATTTGTGTTCCTCATCTTCCTGAAATAGATGATAACATGTATGTCCCTAAGGAAGATCTTTCATTTCAAGAGGCTAATGCTATGCTAGTTATAGAATCTGGGCCTGTTTGCAATAAAGTGGTGGATGAATCTCAAGAATTTTGTTTAATGGACCATGAGGAGGGCCTAGTGATGATTAAGGACCTGATGCAATTTGATAGCTTTGATGAGCTATTGGATATTACAACTAATGAAGAGGATGATCCTCTAACTATAGAAGAAGAATTATTATGGCAGAATATCATGGAGGGGAAGATTTTTTATCAACATGCTAGAGGTGTTTATAAGATGCATACTAAGAAGCAAGAGAGGCCTAGTTTTACACTCTCAAGGGGCTGTCCTATCAGATATCTAGCCCAGATGGGGTCAAACAGGATATCTATTTTCAATGATTCAATGGAGGGTGATGTCAGAGGTCCATTTCTTGGTGACCAGGAGCTTACTCAGTCTTATCAACTTCCTTGGAAGGACAACACCTATGATCTAATCAAGGTTAGTAGTCTGGTACACCAAGTTCAAAAGTTGATATGCCAGATAGTTTAGTGCATTTTTGTGTTCCATGTTCTCTTTGTTGGCATCAAATATGAAAAGTATAATATTTTAAGGAGAATGGGAAGCTATTTCAACAATCTAGTTAATGGATTTGTTTAACCAGTTTGCTGAGACTAGTTAGAGTAGGGTAGAATAGGAGTTTTCAGTCTCTGTGTTTCCTAAGTGCCCTGGCACAAGTTGCTTTCACTATTTCTTTAGTTTTCTTTTAGTTCAGTTTTGAGTTGGTTGGGTTAGCAATAAGCTTGAGTAGTCTGTCAGGCAGTTAGCTTCAGTTTTGTTAGGGAAGGAGGTTGTTTTAGGGAGTCAAGTTATGTTTGAGGGTTACAGGACTCTATGCCCAATGGATCTATAAGGAAACTGGTCAGAATAATTAGCAGGAAAGCACTCATTAGAGGTCGCCAGAATGTTACCATTATTTTACTCATCTTTGGTGGCCTAGTTACTAGATGATGCTACATCCCCCTAGTTTGTGTTATTTGAACTGCATATAAGATTACATGTGCATATATCAATGTTAAGCATGCTATGTAAGAAGGAAAGAACTGAAAAGAACATCTATCTGAGCTCACACATGCCATGATCATAGCCATTGCTAGAATTTCATAAATGAGTGCAAATATACATATGAAATAAAGCATAAATATAGGGGTACCAGACATTTCCTGGTAATAAGTCTATCTCCATGGTGTTCCCGGTGTGCTCCTATGATCCTGAACCTATAGATAAGAGAAGAGAAGTGGGTTAGATCCAATGGATCTAAAAAATGCCTGGTATCAGAGTATTTATAAGAAATGCATACATGCACCTAGTCATACACCTTTGACATGGGCTATGCTGAGGGTAGATGCATGACGGACTCTCCAAAAATAAAAGAAATGCCATTGTTTTCACTAATGTGTTTGTTCCATGTGCAGATGAATGACCTTGACCTATGATGCAGTCGATGCCAGGAAAATCTCATTTCCTTGGTAGTGATTGCATCATAGGCCAAGAACACCCATGATCAACAGGGAAATAGCTAGGGGATATAGTATTAGAGGGACACTAAAGGATCACAAAGGAAGATAAATGAAGCATGGTTAGAGGCACTGGCAAAAGGGGAGGACTTACAGAACACAGAGAATAAGGTACACAAATCTACATGTAGTCCTATTATCAATTCATGGAAAACAAGGTACAATCTGCATCATTTATACGCATTTAGGGCATGAGATGTGTAAAGAATCTGCATCATAAGGCTAGGAGAAGAAGCTACAGATAAAAGATGTAACTACATTATGGTAGTGAGGATACAATCTTGTAAAATAATGAAGCTCCTCACATCTTATGTGCTTTGAGAAAATGAAGTTTTTATCATCATGAAAGAGTGATAATGCATTAAGGAGCTGTGCTTAAAATATGAACATCATCAAGTGGATATCAAGCATGAAATAAAAACTGATGCATGTATTGGTGGTAGTAGAAATCCAATGGAGAAATCATGACCCTAAGTTAACAATACATAAGGTTCAAGATGTACAGGCTATGATGGAGGTACAATGGCATGAACAATAGTAAAAATAATAGCATCAAGTCAAGATTCACGACATCATCATAGTACATGGAAACATTGTATTCAATAGCAGCATCAAAATCTTCAAATGATGTAATATCGTGACCCTCGGCCCCAAGATAAGTAGCAACACAAAGTGAAATAAAAGTAATGCTCATGAACCCACAGGTTTTAAAGCATTATGTGAATGGACATGAGGATCGAGAATATCGATAACACATCTCAAAAATCATCAAATAGGCAATAAATTCATAGTTCATTAGTACCATGTTCTTGTTCACGAGCTCTGAACTCTAAACTAGTGAGTAGATGGCACCCATAGCAAGCACCAATTGTTGAGACAACAGCAATGACTGATTATATATACACCACTCATGGGTTAACAAAGACACACAATAGTGCAAATGTGAATGCAACATCAGCAACGAGCATCTCAAACTGATAGTGGCGCCATAAATTGGTACATTTGCCTAATATGCTTGGGTCACTGAGACACCAAGCTTATCCGCGGGTTATATGTAAGCCTTCATAGAAGCAAACAATAGAAATAAGCATGGGTTCTATAAAAAGAACAAAGCCAACCAAAAGGAAGAGGCCACAACTCATTGTTATCAAATACACAAACCAGAATACTGAGTATGCAGAGTTAAAAGATGTATGACCTAAGTAGTGCACGGGCTGTACAAGATTAGGAAACAAGAGAAAAGTATGAGTGGTGGTGATCTAAAATAGAAAGCACCGGTTTATATAGCAAAGAAGGCTCTATTCATGGGTCCCCAAGGCATGCATATGAATACAATCTCAATAGCAGTGAACAATACCTCAATGCCCTGGGGCCATGCACAACATGGAAATAGTAAATAACATTGCCATTACTATGCAGAACATGTGTCCTCAAGGATATGGAGATTATAGAATACATAACACAGTGCCCAATCTCATACATAGACATTAAGATGGCCACCAAAATAATAAATGTAAACAGGGATTGAACATAACATGAATTGAACAGCGTGTGAAGTGGGAAAACCGTGGGTACCCTAGTTTGTCCACAGGCTTTCAAAAGCAATAATGAATGTAAAGCCACCAATTATGCCAAAGTTCTAGAGGCTCAGGCCCTCATTACATAGGGTATTATGAAATAAGACATGTATATCCAGCTCGCATTCTTTCTTTGAACAGTAAACCCGAGGGTCAGATGCCAAGAATATACAAGGCATACAATATGAAATAAAATACAAAAAAGTGAAATACAAGCTATGCCCTAATCTTAACATGGAAATCAAATGGAGGTTTACAAAAACCATTCAGGTATCATGTTTGAATCATACCTCAATCATATATCATGATGAAGACTTTTGTTTCTAAATCCGATTTAGAAACTTGCTAAGTGTCGATTAGAAGCTTTCCAAGTGCCAGAGGATGAAGTGACTGTCATTTCCTCATCATGAGGGTTTTCAGATCGAGATCATTGATTAATAAATTCTCCCCTTTCCTAGGGTTGAGAATTTATTAATTATTCATTTTGCTAAGTTTTTCAAATAGCATGGATATAGGGCTATTAATATATTTATCCCTTTTAAGGGTTAATATATTAATTGTTTTTATTTTTGATACCAATGTAATATCAAAGTATGGTGTGAATATTGAGTTATTAAATGGCTTTCCCCTTAATTGGGTTGAGAGTCATTTATTGACTTAGGAGATAAAAGTTAAATCCATTTTTTTTTTAATGGTATAGGTGGGTTAAATTTTAATTGTAAAAAAGTCATTGCAAAAAGTTTTTATTGTAAATTCTGACAAATGGCATTTTATAAGCCATTGTCAAAATATTATTCATAATCCATGACTTAGTGGGTAGAATAGTTTTCTTTGACTAGCTATTTTTAGGGGGTCCCACTTTCCTCGCCCTCCTAGAATCTCAAGAATCTGGCATCCAGATTTATGAAGCTTGTATAGCCCTATATGCAATTATTTTCTATCTTTAGGAGGTTATGGGCCATGATGCAGATTCCTAGGATTACTTTTATACCTCTCACTTGTGTGATTGAGGTCAGTTCTTCTTTCCCTCTTTCTTGGAGGCGAATGCTTGTAGCTCTGGTGAAGTAGATTGATATACTTGGCTCCTTTCATTGGAATAAGATAGTATTCCTTATCATCCCTATTATTTTCTAAGTTTTCCTATTTGAATTCATGTTAAGGTTGTTGTGATCTTGTCATCCTTCACTTTGCATATCTGTTCAAATTGAATGTTCAAGAAGGTGTTTTGCAGTTGTTGTTCTAATCTGTGTAAATTTGGTTTTAAGTTGTGGGAGTTTTTTTCCCTCTTTTAATACAAATACCTCTTTATTTCAAGAATTGTCAAGGCAGACAGGGTCAAGTTGTGAGTTACTAGATTTTTTTTTTTTATTGTGAGTTCTGATTCAATCTATGGATCTACTAAGTTTGGTGAATCGCCTAGTTTCAGTTTCAGTTTCAGCTTCATGCACTCTCTCTCCCTTTTCCTTCAAGGTTCAGTTCAGTTTTAGGTGATTCGCGGGGAAGCTGGCCCCTAATCCAAAGGTCTATTCTTGAATAGGTTACCCACAACCTGAGAGTAGTCCCATGTTTCACAAGATTGCTAGGTCTACGCTTAGCCATACTCGGGTGCAATCCCTAGTGACAATAGTAATACCATGCCCCCTTGGGGATGAAAATCAAAATTTGACAAGAAAAGTCAGGATTATAGTGTAGAAGCATGTTAATTAATTTGAGAAGTGGTTATACATGTTTGAGAATGCATTGTGTATTGTTTAGAGGTCGTGGAGATCAATTTTGACTAGGTTTGACCATGAGTTGACCATGGTTGACCAAGTTGAAATTTTGATAGTTTGATGTGAGATAATCAGTTAAGTTGAATTTTGGATTTCTATGATGATTAGAAGGTCGATAATGCAAGCAGTCGGCCTTCCTAGGTCCAAAAATTTTAAATAACGATTTTGACATAGTAAACGATCTCAGATTTTGTATTTTGATCTCAAAAAATTGGTTCAGAACATCGAAATTAGCCAGGAGTGCAATTTTCATGTAAAATAGAGCACTTTTGAAAATTAGGTCAAAAGCTATATAATGGTCGAAAGGGTCATTTTCATTTCATTATTCACTTTTGACTTTGTAAACTTTGCGGAGCCCTCTGAGTAAGAAAATGGCAGAACCAAAGGTACCTATGAGTTCGCACTAATTTTAGCATAGCTAGAGATATCAGAGACCTTGGCAATATGGACATCTGGTAGGTGGACCTCTATAGTGCTCTAAAAAGTCAATTTTTCTATGTTTTATAGCATTTTTATCATTTTTTCATACACTTTTCAACTTTTTTATTTTTCATGTATGTAAACTCGTACAACTCCTGGTAGGGTCTCGTACAAATTTTGAATAGTAGATAGGTTGTTGTTTTGTGACCCCCCAAAACTCGTATGAGAGGGACCCAAGAGTCTATGACGTTTCGTCGGGTCCCTCCTTTGTCGTATGGGAAACCTTGGAGTGTCGAATGACTATGCTTTGTCGTATGATACCATGTAGAAAGTCCTATGACTTTCCATGCTAGTCTAGAATGTCATTTGGAAAAAAATGAGTGTAAAACTCCATTTTAGGTCCAAATTTTGATCCTGTAGCCTGATTACTGAACCTTTAATCTACCTTCTAACATAGCAAACTATTCAAATTCTATACTTGTACCCTATTCTGTAACCAAATAGCTGATAGGCTTCCCTATTTCTAGGGTGTGTAGGTCCGATTTCCTCATGTGCATGTCTAGATTTCCCATCCAGTGACACAAAGATTATGCATGTCCCTTCCTGATCTGATGAGAGTACACCTTGCAACTTGTGGATTTGAGTTTCTGATCCATTTACCCGAGATTAGGGTAAACCATGGTCTTTTGATGGTGTTGATAGAGAGGTTCCACTTAGAGATGTAGACCTTTCACCTACCTACTAGAGAGCTCACTGTGACTCCAGAGGACATGTACTATATTTTGCGCATCCCATTCCATACTAGCCAATAGCCTGAGTATGTGAGTTCTGGTCATACAGGTCTTCATGCTTTTAGACATCTTTTCGGAGATGATACATCATTGATAGGGTCGATTTCTTGGGAGACCCTAGTGCAGAGATATGGATAGATGCACCACTTAGAGTGCATTATTTCTGGGATGATTGGTGGGATCATCATGTCTGACCATTAGAAAAATGGTCTTCTGATGGGTTGGGCCCCAACAACGACACGTTTGATGGTGACTCCTTGTGAGCTTGCATGGGGTCAGTGCCTTTTGGCTCATATGTTTTCAGAGATGCACAAGATTTTGTATCAGGATAGTAGATCATTTTCTTATGGAGCCTTAGTTTTGTAGATATGGGCCTGGGAGAACATCCCAGTATTGAGACCAGTTTGTCAGTCACAGCGGTAGCCACAGGAGCCTGTGAGTTATGTATATTTTGGTTATGTGACACAGGTTTGCATGGGTCATCCTAAGTACTGGAGGTGATGCCTTAATGACATGAAATTCATTCAATGGAGGCCGTACGTGGATATTGAGGCTTGGCCCACAACACGAGAGCAGTTTAGTTACTTTTGCCAGAGTCATGTGCTGATTGGGAGTTCACCCTCTACTTTGGAAAGATTTTTGATTACCAGAGTGTGGCACCAGTATGGACAAGTGTAGGATGCACCCAAGGATTACACCACCTATGCTCGTATAGTTCATGAGATTGGCCTTGGATGGACAACCTGACTCACCTATTCTTTATGTTCACAGGAGTATAGTAGTATTATAGGTAGATATTGGGATGACCTTCCATAGGTTATAGATGCCGGAGTCACAGACGGTTTCATAACATGGCTTGCTGATCATCCCATTCATAGATTTTTTGATCCTACTGAGATGATACCCTCCATGGAGGAGGTGATGGATGTGACTGTGCTCTAGTTAGACCGGGTCTGAGGCCACAGGTATAGGTGATAAACCCTACACCTCTGAGACTGAGAGTGATGCCTCCTCCTCAGATACCAGTGAGACAGATGAGACCTCCTCACCCGACTAGTACCACAACAGGTAGATCCACAAGTGGTCACAAATGGACTAGGGGGGAGAGTGGCACTTTGGGTAGTGTTGGTACAGTTGAGGATGTACTAGCAGCAGAGTAGTGTGTTGGTGCTATGGATACAGATCCTGTACAGGGTGACACTTCATTTGACTTAGGTGCTGAGGTCAGACACTGTAAGGTGCAAAGAGTAGAGAGTGCAGGGTAGCCGAAGCAACCAGCCCTAGATACAAACATGCTAGCAATAGATGTAGAGGATCGTACCATGCCTATGACTCCACAGGAGATAGTTAGACACCTCCAATTATAGGTTAGGGACCTGAAGGTACATAGTGCTTGATGGGAGGAGCGATTCTTAGAGGTAGATAAAAAGTGGATAGAGCTACGTGAGGAGACTAGGAGATTGCAGACAGAGGTGATTCATCAAACCCCACAAGAAACTTATTATGTATATGCTTATTATGCTACAGTACCTATTGCGTAGAGAGTTCCTTTGTACTCTTAGTACATGATAGCATCAGAGGGAGATAGGGCACCCAAAGCAGAGGCAATACTAGATGCACCACCTCCTCCTCCACCAGATGCAGAGGATCAGGCTGACAGCTGATTTGCTTTGTTCTATTGATATTTTTGATCTTTTGATATGTGATACTCTGACTTTGATAGCTCTTAGGAGCTCATTGTTTTTTACATTGTGCCAGTAGTGCACCCCTGGCTATTTTGATTTATATGATATATATGAGATCGATATTTTGGGTTGTGACTTCATTTGTACTTGTCATGTTCTTGATTTTATGATGATATCATGTGATGCTTATGCCTATGAGTAGTGTAGAATGTATGTATGGATCAATGCAATGCAATGATTTGATTTCAAATGTATGGATATGATGCATATGTATTTGATTATGGAGAGATGTATGTATGCTTTATTAATATGCAATGAATGTAATGTAAATGTAAATGTGATTATGATATGAAATGTAAATGCAACGATACACATGATATGTTTACAAGTGATGAAGACAAGTACTCAATCTTATGTCAAAAGGATGTGTAACCCCAGAGGGTGACTGCTTGCGCATTCGATGAATAGACCATCTTGTTAGATTTCAGCTCTGGTTAGATTTGGATAGGTGTTTGAAGAATCCTTTAAGCTTTATAATTTATATCAACCATTGTGAGATCATGCAACATGAAAAAGTTCAAAATGATATGTAAAATGATATGCAAACCTAAGACCTAGGACCTAGTCACTGATCATGTGTCGGTCATTTGTCATCATTGAATTTTTAGGTAATTGGATAATTCAATACAATGCCCACTAGGTAGAAACCATAGACATATGAATATCAATTTGTATGCTCAAGAATCAATACAACTACCACTGGCTAGACAACCATGGACATATGAATATTGATTTTATTTTCGGAATGTCAGATTAGATATAAGCACCAAGGCATAAATTCCAGGATGACCTGAATATCATGTCCATTTTGATATAGAAATTTGTATAAGCATCAAAACATAGACATTGTGATGACTTGAATACAACTTGCATTTACAAACACATCAAACAGTCAAGAGATCATTCTAAATCTAGTGTGAATTACCCATAGTGACCCTTTATCATTCACATCCTTAGGCAAGATCGCATTTCACAGTAGGAGAAAGAATTCACTCAAAAAAGACAATAGTTAGATCAAAATTCCTTGAATTTTCTGGGTATCAATGGTCGAGGTACTCATGGCCATCCAATTCAAGATAGAGGCTCTTACAGACAGACACCATTTCAATCTAGAATTTCCAAAGTTGTTAGGTTCTCACATACAAGAAGCAGACAAAGAAAAGATTATGCCCTCAGTCATCACCCTCTAAATACTATAAAGGACATCATAGAAGAGCTTGAGGGAACATAATATGCAAAAATATCAATGTGAATCAGTAAGCATACAAGGAGATAAAAGCATGTGGAGCATAGATTGTTTTCAGCTTTTATTTTTGTTTGATTTGTGTTGTTGTAGATGCAAAATCCTTTTTGGAGAGCAGACTGACTGACTGACTTGGATAAAGGTTCAAAGGACCATGACTGGATATGACTCATCTGAGGTTCACTGGAGACCATAGATATGGTGTAGTTCACTGGATATGGTGTAGTTCATGGAGAATTTTAGGTTGGCAATATGGTGTAGTTCAAGATGGACATAGATATTTGTTTTCCAGTAGCTTGTGTCAAAGGAACTACTTCTACCCATTTTGTAAAATAATCTGTAGCTGTGATTATATGGTATTCCCAGTAGAAGAGTGTGGATGGGTAGCACCTATAAGATCAAAACCCCATTGCTGAAAAGGCCATTGTGTAGTGAAGGGAATTAGATCTCTCCCTAGTGCATGAATCAAATTACCATGTACTTGACACTTTTGATAGTTCTTAGAAAATGTGATAGCCTCTTTATCCATTGTTGGCCAATAATACCCAGCCCTAATAAGTTTTTGAGCTAGTGTTAAACCGTTCGAGTGTGACCCACATATACCTTTGTGGACTTCCTCTAATGCACGTTGAGACTCTTCCCGTTCTAAAAATCTAAGTAGCGTACCATCTAGACCTCATTTTTACAGATCATTACCAATGATGACATACCGGGATGTGGTGCGGATAAGGTTTATTTTCTCATAGCAGTTAAAGGAATCAGGAAGGATTTGGTCTTGGAGATAGGAGAATAGGTTTTTGTATCTAGATGAATCATGACCTACAATAGTGTAGATCATGCGGGTGTCGGGGGAATCGTATGCATGATAAGATAGTCCTTCCACTAGGAACTCATAGCGTAGCTCATGTTCTGGTTGTTGTAATAGAGTAGACAACGTAGCCATTGCATCAACAACCTTGTTCTCTATTCTAAGAATTTTCTCAAATGTGATAGATATGAAATACTTCTTTAGATCATCTACCATTATTTTGTATGGAATGAGCTTTTCATCTTTTTTTTGGTACACATCATTGACTTGATGGATTACAAGCTGTGAGTCACCATGAATGTGTATCTCGGTAACTCTCCACTCAATTGCTATCTTTATGCCATTAAGAAGGGCTTCATATTCAGAAATATTGTTTGTGCAAGGAAACTTTATCCTGAATGCTTTAGGGATTGAGTATCCTTGAGGAGTTATGAACAATATGCCTGCTCCGGATCCATTCTGTGTATAGGAGTCATCAAAGAATAACTGCCATTCTCTAGAAGAAAGGTTCATGATAGAGGAATCTGGAAATTCCATTTGCATTGGTGTATCATCAAACAAAGGTGCATCCACCAATTGATCAGCAATAACTTGACCTTTAATATCTTTTCTTTCAACATATTCCATGTCGAATTCACTTAAGAGCATGACCCATTTGGCTAATCTACTTGTTAGGGAAGCTTTTCTTAGTAGGTACTTTAATGGGTCAATTTTAGCAACCAAATGAGTAGTATGAGATAACATGTAGTGTTTCAATTTATGTGATGCAAAGATCACAGCTAGACATGCTTTTTAAATCATAGAGTAGTTCTTCTCGTAAGCTACTAAAGTTCTGCTGATGTAGTATATGGCTCTTGCCCTTTTGTTTTCATCATGCTGAGCCAATAATGCCCCCAGTGATGTATCAGTTATAGAGACATATAGTATCAAAGGCTTCCCATGAATAGGAGGCATCATAATTGGAGGATTGGATAAGTATCCTTTGATATGATTGAAATTTTTAGCGCATTCTTCATTCCATGTGAATGTCACACCTTTATGTAATGTCTTGGTGAAAGGTTGTGATATATCTGCAAACTAAGATATGAAATATTTGATAGATTGCACTCTTCCTTGTAATGTTCTCATTTGACTAATGTTCTTAGGAGGTTGCATCTCCATTATAGCTTTTACCTTTGTAGGATCAACTTTAATGCCCTTCTTTGAAACAATATATCCTAGAAGCTTTCCAGAAGTGACACCAAAAGCACACTTCTTAGGATTCAATCTAAGGATGAATTTCTCCATTCTGTCTAATATCTTGCTCAAATCACTTAGGTGTTTTGATCTCATCATAGATTTTTATAGGGTTTCATTAACATAATCTTTATTGTTTGATGCATCATGTCATGGAAAATAGATGTCATGCTTCGTTGATAGGTAGCACCAGCATTTTTAAGGCCAAATGACATGACATTCTAGCAGAGGGTGCCCCATGCACATGTGAAGGCATTTTTTTCTTGATCCTCGGGAGTGATTTTGATCTGATTATAGCCAGAGAAACCATCCATTAAGGAATACATATCGTAACCCACGGTCATGTCCACTATCATATCAATGTTAGGTAGTGGAAATTCATCCTTTGGGCATGCTCGATTCACATCTCTAAAGTTTGTGCATATTCTGATTGATTTGTCAGGTTTTGAAATAGGTACAATATTAGAGAACCACTCAGCATAGTTAATTATGCAGATAAATCCAAATTTTAGGAGCTTCTCTAATTCAGTTTTTACCAAGAGTGCAACATGTGGATGCATCTTTCTCAATTTTTGTTTGACTGGTTTCACTCCAGGTGATATAGATAAATGATGCATTATCAAATTAGGATCTAGTCCTGGCATATCTGAATATTTCCATGAAAAGTTGATCTTTTTCTTTGTTAGAAATGTAGTAAATGCTTTCTTTTCTTCTTCTGACAAAGATTGTGCTACATGGATTAACTATGGGTCTTCTGTTGTTCCCAAGTTGATGGATTGAGTGGGCTCAATTAGAACTAGAGATCTATCTTGTAAATGACTCAAAAGGACATCAAATATCTCATCTTTAGGCACCTCAGAGAGATTTTCACCTTTGGATACATCTATTTTATTTACTATTTTTGGTTCTGAGACTGCCACAAAGTGGTTTTCACCCTCATAACTCCTTTTCTTTTTATTTTTACTTTTATTCTTTTGACTAAGATACTTGATGTCTGACTCCATCATGCTAATGCTCGGTTCACTGATAGAAGTCCTCATAGGCTCAACTGCATTTAGATAGCAAGCAAGGGCATAGTCATTCGGGAAAGTAAAGATACCTTGGCTTGGATTTGTGGAAGTATAGTCAAGAAGGTTAGGATGTTGGATTGTCAAAGTGGTGGGGGATTGGTAAATAGTGTTTACGAATATGGCCCTGTCATCATTGGTCCTAACCTGATGCTCAAGATCGAAAGTGATGTTACAACTCAAGATATTCAATTCATGAATAGGCTCAACATCATTGTGGAAGTCTATTTCAGCCATAGGTGGTTCAGACTCGTTAAGTTCATTACTTTTCTCTTGAATCATGTTGGGTTTAAGCACATATTGGTGTATAACATCAACATGTTTTTCTGTAATCAACTCATCCTCTTCTAGAATGACTCCCCATTCGTAGTCATTAGATTCATCTTCTGATTTAGGACCTCTAGGAGATCTTAGGACATGAGTAAAGTCAGGGTGAATACCCCAAGAAGGGTTACCCTCGGATTCAGACTTGAATTTGTACTCATGAGAATTTGTCTCATAATAGCTACCATCTTCTTCTCTGTCTATTTGATTGTCTTCGAGATTAGCTAGTTCTTGTGGTGCAACTATCTCTTGTTCCATAGTAGGTTCTTGTGTGTCTACTACATTAATCCTTTTGATTGGATCATCCTCTTTGTCAAGAAGGTCTTTGATTTCTTTAGGAAAATGCTCATAAGGAATGAGCTCAGTGGTGGTGTCAGAATCATCACTATCAGATTGCTCTATTTCCTCCTTCAGTTGAATAGCTGCAGATGGTTCAATTTGTTCTAAGACATGAGGAGAGTTGCTGCTTAAATAAAAAGGCTTCTTCTTATACCCTAGACCTACTGTATTCTTGTTTGTGCGGCCTTGATGGTCAAGTGGTGACAAAAGACCTTTACCCTGTAACCCTAGAGGTCCTTTTCCTATATATCCCATTTTAGCAATTAGCTTATTCCCTGGTCCATATGACTTCTGAGGAATTTTACTTGAATAAGCATCACATTTCTGAATTGACTGGGTTTGCGATTCATCTTTGTATAACCATGAAAGCATAGCTTTATCTTCCTCAAACTCTTGTTTAGATACATGTTCCATGACAAAGGCGCCATTGAACTTGACCTGTGATTCATTGTTAGTAGGTTTTACCTTGTCTGAAGGTTGTCCATAAGATTTTGGAGACAATGGGAGAGATGTGAGAGATAAAACTAGTTCCATTATGTATTCTCCCATACCATTGTCCTTGATTTTTACTTCCTTAGGAATTTCCTCGACCTTAGATGTGGATGCAATGGCAGATTGCTTAGTGTAAGATTCTCTTTTATTAGGCACAAGTTTGTCTGCACTTTCCTTCAATGCATTAAAAGTTGTAGACAAGTCAGCTAGAATAGTCACCTCCACTCCTTCATAAGGGAATTTTACACATTAATGGTATGTGGAAGGAATAGCTCTCATTTCATGAATCTAGGGTCTCCCTAGGACAATGTTTTAAGCTAAAGGTAGATCCAGAACTTGACACGTGATATCTCTGATGATAGGACCTGTTCGGATAGGTAAGACAATCGTGCCTTTGGAAGACCTTTCTTGTTCATCATATGCTTTTATGGTTATCTTCTTCTTAGGATCAATGAAAGCTTTAGATAGTCCCAATTGTGTGACCAAGCTGTAAGAACAAATGTTTAAACCAACACCCCCATCTATCAAGATGCATTTGACATGATGGTTTTGGATCAAGACTTCTATGTGTAAGGGCTGATTGTGTACTCAAGGATTTATCATCTTCCTCTGAAAAGGAGATATACTGCGGAGATGTAAGATGACCAACCCTAGCCTAAAATCTATCTAAATCAAGGTTGTCAAGAACATTAGATCCAAGCAGAGCTTTGTCTAGAAGGGCTCTATGAGCTGGAGATATCTGAAGCAACTCAAACATGGAGATTTTAGAATTTGTGTTTTGGATTTTTTGGACAATACTATAGTCTATTGGTCTCGAGTCTTTAGAATTTGAAGATTTAGTTGTAGCCTTCTGTTTAGAAGTAGATGACAGATTAAAAGGCATCTTAAGGACATTTGATTAATCTGGTATTTGTCCTTGCAGATGTGTCTAAGCCTGTGATCGAGTAATGGCATTTTCAAATTGATTTTCTCTATCTCTTTGTACAATGGTGATGACATTGCAACTTTTAGAAAGACATGGTTCTACCATATTGATGATAGTATTGTTGCCCATGTAGGCATAATTAACCTTAGCACCCATATTAGGTTGAGAAGATGAGTCTCCTTGATTGTGCTTAGGAAAAGGTTCCTTAAATGTTGTATGATCATTATTGCTTTTGTTATTGTCAATCATGATATCCCCATTATCAATCTTATCTTGTATGAGGTGTTTCAGGCGTAAGCAATTATTAGTCTTATGACCCTTATTATGATGGAAGTCACAGAACTCGTTCTCTTTCCACCACCTTGGTTTGGGTTCAGGATCAAATGATCGAATCTCGGGCAAAGAAATGATGTTATTAGCTAACAGAGTTTTCATGGTAGATTCATAGGATTCTCCTAGAGGAGTAAACTTGCGTCTAGGATCTGAAGTCAAAGGTTTATGCTCTGATGGCTTTTTATTGGACTCATTTTATTTTGATTTAGAATATTTTATGGCTTGGGTACCAATAGTTAGATTGAAAGCAGGTGCCTTAGATGGGGCACGAATAGTATCTACAACACCATCTATGACGATTCCTTTGTTCTTTTTCCAGTTTTTGTTCTTATCTTTAGAACTAGATCTAGATTCATACTTGTCTTTTCGAAGAGATATATCTCCCTTTTTCAAAAGTACTTTCTCAATTTTGATTGTGTTATCCACCATCTTATCAAAGGATGTATGATTTTTCATTTGCAAGGGATAATTGATTTATGCAACAAGGTTGTTGATGAAGATCTCCAGCTTCTCAGTTTCTGGAATAGGTCTAGCATATAGAGAAAATTTTCTTCTCCATCTCTTGAGAAATGTCAGGAATGGTTCTCCTGAATATTGTTTCAAATTACAAATGTCGATCATCATGATCGGATGTTGAATATTGTAGGAGTATTGTTGATAGAACAATTTAATTAACTCCTCAAATGTCTTGATTGTAGGAGGCATTCTTGAGAACCAATGAATGGCTGCCCCTCCCAAAGATTGAGGGAAGAGACGCAGTAGATAGGTTGGGTCATGCATGAACTCCATAGATAGAGTACAGAATTCCCTGACATGATCTTGAGGGTCAGAGTTTCCATCATATTTATCGTACTTAGGCATTTCCACCCTTTTAGGGAATGGCGGCATGTACAAGTCTTTATCAAAAGGAAAAGGGGATAGAGCCTCCATGGAGAACTCTTTAGGTTACTTTTCTTTTTCAAGCTTGTTGAGTTTGACTTGCATGGCATGCATCTGTTTCATCATAGCTATGATTGGAGTTTCTTCCTCATGTGTGATAATATCTTCTACATTAAAATGTGGAGGAAGTTTAGCTCCTTGCTGACCTAACTCGAGAAAGTATGCCTCTCTATCCTCTTTCAAGAAATGTTTCATCATTCTTTTGAAGTTATCATCATTTTGATATTGAGCAATTTTAGAAGATGTAGGTTCTTGATCTGCCCCATGTTGGGATTGATTTCCTTGGGATCCTCCTCCTTGAGACATGTTGGTGTGATGAGAGCTACTAAGAATAGATTGATGTGGGGTATTTTGATAGCTTTCATGAATTGAGAAAGGAGGAGTTGGTGTTTGATTAACTACATGGATTGATGCAGGAGGCATAACATAACCTCCTTTCAAGAAAAGATTGCCAAGAGTGTCTTTGCCAAATTTAGTTATATCATAAGATTGATGAATTGTTTGAGCAAGCACAGAAGATGTCTCTAAAGAGATTATGGGTTGATCTCTTGGCTTTCATGATGAAGCTCTGGTTTCCACCATTAACCTTTGGTGAAGCAAAAGAGCAAGATGAAGACAACTGAGAAAAGACTTGATTTGAGAATATCAAATGACGCAACCTTGTCAAGATGATTTGATTGGAGATTAGATTTGGACGTAAATGAAGGATACTATGCCCTAGTTGTATGGGTAGATGCCCAAAAGATGGAAGAAATGAGCTTGCAACACTTAGCCATTTTGATAAGGATGATTAGAGATTGATGATCTGACAAGGTTTTGACACAGGATGAAAAAGATTCAAATCGATTAAACAGAAGGCTAAATCAGACCCAAAAGACCACTTTAGGAAAAAGATTGAATTCATTCTAGTTTTTTCTTTGTTCTTGACACAGTGATTTGTTCGTCAAATTCTAGATGTAGGCTTTAAAAATAGGATCTTTGACAGTTTTGACAACTTTCTAGCAATTTTTCAAAATTTATCAAATGACTTTCTGCAGACTCATACGACACTAGGTTCCTGATCATACAATAATTGACAAACTCGTATGACTATTACAAAGCTCACACAACCATTGATAGAAGGATTTGAAATTGATTGGCAGCAAGACTTGTACGACACTGGGTTCTTGATCATATGACAATAGGGTAGTCCTGAAATGACAATTGGAAAAACTTGTACGACTTTCTGACTTTGTTAAATGACTTTTGACTCCAGAAAGGTATTTTGCTTAAGATTTTGCAAGTTTTTGGGATTTTTAGTTTCAGATTGTTTGCAAAGTTTATAGTCCAGATTTGAAGATTATGTAGGATTGATTCATTCTTAGTAACCAAATAGGCAAACAAGCACACAGAACAACAAGCAAGGGATTTCAAGCATGTCTAAAAGCAATGAACAGGGGACAAAGCAACCCTACACATGAATAACCAAGTGACTGAATATGCTAATCCTTAGGAGTATCAACTGTGTATGTTCCAAAAAATTTTGCAATAATGCACATATTCCTTAGAAAATAAAAATTTGGCCTCACTAAGGTTTGTAGTAATGGTTTGACTCTGCAACTTTTATGATCCAAGAGGATGAAATCCAATCCTAGCACACTAGGGTTTTGACATAGTCTGAGAATTTAATCAATCAGGAGCTGCTAGGGAGATCTGACAGCCCAACAATAGACAACGCCTATGAAGATTTCCTCCACAAGGACATTTATATAGCGACTGTCACTACCATGGTGAAAATGGCTATTACTGCTTGAGGTTTTGTCCACATGGTTGACCCAATTAAGGGAATATCCACTATGGTTAACCCTCTCTAAAGGTGACTCACAAAAGATACCACATGGAGACTGGTTCCAGATTCAAGGATCTGAGTTTCTGGTACTATCCAAAAAGGAAGTAGAGCATAATCCTCTAGCCTTTTCACTTTTAACCAAAACAAAGCAGATAGATTAATCTGACACGCTAAGACAAAGATTATCCCACAAAGATCTATAATGTCAACTGCTCATGATCTATCAACCTCTCCGGAGAGAGAATGTATCAATCAAAAGTTGAAGAAACAAAATCTAGTAGAACGTGAGACACTCTCAGTATCCTCCCTACCTACAAGGGTTCCTTTGTTGAGAAGAGTTTCGCTAGAAACCCACCCTCTCAAGAACCACAAATAGTGTTCATATGGCCTATTTACTATGTGTAACAGATATGCAAAAAACAAATCTATGTTCATTTTTATAGCCCAAGATGAAGTATGTGATATTAAAGAAATAAAAGGTCACACAAGCCTGACACGTGAGATGTTCGTTTTATCCAAATCGAAACGTTATCAGCTGAGAAGATTACCTAAATTCCTTGCAATGCACGTAGTAGATTTTTACCTATTTTTAGAAAATTTTCACGCTTTTCCCAATCACGATTAGCAGATATCAATCAGAAACAAAGAAATTCAATTGTTAAGATTAGCTGTTAGTCCAAATCTGAAATCCCAATCTAAAAAATTGCTTGAAAAATTGAAACGAAAATTGAATTCTAGCACTGAAACTCATACGATAGTGGGTCACCTGCCAGACGACAATCCAGAAACTCATACAACAGTGGGTCACCTGCCAGATGACAATCCAGAAACTCATATGATAGTGGGTAACCGATCATACGACACTTGAACCTCCACATGACGCTTCGATCCTGGTGATACGATCCTTGATCAAATCAACTATCGTAGGATAGTGGGTACCGAATGGTATGGGTTTCTAACATAACTCGTATAAAAATTGTACGGACAGAGATTAAAAATTGTAGCTTGGACTAGAAAATGACAAGAAATTGATAGAAATTGATAAAAGTTGAATGGAAACCCATTTTAGGGCCCCACCGTGGGCGCAAAAAATGTGTGTGTGAATTTTGTACCTAGCTAGGGACACAACACTTCAGTAAAATATTAGGGGTTAGCAAAAATCAAAATCGTGCAAGTAATTGAAAGCTAAGCTAACCAAGCAATTTACTACCTTCTAGTAGGTGCAAGTCTATAATTCTTAGATTAGACTGAGATCAGTGACCTTGACGACACCTAAACGAAGGATTTGAATGCAAAAGATGAATGAAACTATTGATGCAAATTAAGATCTAAGATGAAAATGATATGGAAATTTAATCTAACAATGATATGAAATATGAAACTAAAATGAATTGAAAATAAGATTGATCTCACAACAGTTGTTGATTCGCAGGAAGCTTTGATTCTTTGGATGTCAATTCACTAGCATGATTGTGCAAATTTTGTCGATTGTGGATTGACAATTTGGCAGCGTAAGTATGAGAATTTGTGTGATTGTGAGATTGATTATGAAGAGCTGAGCCTTGTTTTTATAGAAATCCAGGGCTTGAGGGTGCATGGAAAAAGTCATAAATCACTCTTGATAAACCCAGGTTGATTTTTGAGTTAACAAGAATTTAGAAATATTTAATTCATAAAAACATGCAAAAACAACTTTTTAACTCAAATAAGAAGTTGAGATCAACTTTCAACTCAAAAGAGAGTTGAGTTTGATTTTCTAATTTAAAGTTTAAGTCATTTTTGAATGTGCATGATTAATTATGAATTAATTAAATAAATAAAATGATTTTTCCTCAACTTAACTGATTTTTGAATTTATAATTTAACTTAATTGATTTATTTATTAATCAATTATTAAATCAAACTTTATTCAAAATAATATTATTAAATATGACAACTTGCTTTAATTAATTAAATAAGAATTAAATCAATTAATGATAAGAATTTTGATTTATTGTCAAATTTAAATAATAATAATTACGAATAAATATAATTAAATTCAATTAAATAATTAAGTGGCAGAATTAAATTAATTAATCAAATATTCAACATATTCAATTAATTAACTTTAGGATAAATATGATTTATAGCAAATAATCATTAAATTAAGGTTAATTTTGATAAATTAGGAATATTCCCCGATACAAAATTTAGGATAATCAATTAGAGTTTTCGATATTTGGATGTGCCTTAGGTTAGGACTTTGATGTCGATTTTGTTCGAATTGTTGATATAGGAGGTTAATGAACCTATAGCCTATTTTTGGGGTATTACAGCAACAACTAAAGAAGGATCATCTTCAAAGAGAAGATGAATGTCATTAATAATATCTCCCAAATATGTAATGTAGGACTCCACAAACAAACCTGCAATGTCTGTCAAGCAACCATCCCATGGAACTGAGTCTGGAAGACAAGGAATATACTACTGCATTGAATCACTTGAACTCATGGCCGTATGAATGCAAGCATCGCCATGAGAAAAAGTAGAAATGATCTTAATAGGAAGGGAAGGAATAGATGGCCCAAGAGCTTGATCACATGTGAGAATACCTGAGTTCAAGCATCCAAAGTCCTCCTCCATGTCTGAATCAACACTGGGAGTGCGTTCAAAATCTACTGAAGAATTACTATCATTAAAAGGAACAAAATCTGCAAAGGAGTACAACTGAGATGCATGATCAATCACTCCTGTACCAATGATATCTCTACTCTTTGAGCCTATGATAATAACTGAATCAAGTGTAAATTCCACGGTCTTCTTACAAGTATGGAGCACAATAAAAAATAAGAATTAGTATATAAATGTATTAATTAAAAAAGGGTCTACATAAATAGATAAATAAGAAAGGGAGTCAAAAGTTTATAATAGAGAATTTGTATTATATTATAATATATTAAGAAGAAATCAATATATAAAAGATATAAGAAAAATATTTATTTATTATTATTTAATATCAAAATAAAAATTAGCATATAAATATATTCATTAAGAAAGGGTCAACATAGACAGAGATATAAGGAAGAGAGTCAAAAGTTTACAATGGAAAATTTGTATGATCTATTATAATATATTAGGAAAAAATCAACATACAAAAAGATATAAGAAAATAATTTTTTATTATTTAATATCAAAATAAGAATTAGTATATAAATATATTGAAGGGTCTACATAGACAGAGACATAAGGAAGAGATTCAAAATTTTATAATGGAAAATTTGTATGATATTATAGGATTTGAGCAATACAAATCCATAAAACTTGAAGATCACCTGCATACAAAAACCTGTTACAAGGAAGTAGAGAGAAGAAGAGGGCAAGGGTTTGACTCAAAAATATGAAGAAGAAAATATCCTCAATTAATGAATGAATTGAATGTACAATGGATCATCCTTATAAAGGACATCGAAAGCCTTGAAAGGTAAAGTCTAGTGCATGTAATAATCAGTTTAACTATTACATGACTAATGCATGAGTTTAGAACAACTAGTGCATGTGCTTTTAACTAAAGCAAAAGAAAGTTGACATCTTAAGAAGGGAGTAAAGATAAACTAACATAATTAATACTTTACTCTAACAGATATTATAAAAGAATGACTTGAAGGCATCTCAAGTCGGCTTGTAACTTTGAAGAAAATAATAGGAGATTTGTATGATATTATTGCAACGTATTGGAAGTGGTATGAGTCATCGTGTGTTGGAGGATTATAAGGTGTGACCTGCTTGCTGTCCACAATCTTTAAGGGAGTGTAAATGTGAATACAAAATTTGTGTCACAGAAATGTTGTTTCAAGTAAACCAAGTCATTGAAGAAAAGATGAGTAGATTGTTAAATATTTATTAATTTAGTTTACAAAATGTATTTGTATACGTTTTTTTTTTTTGATAAAACTAAATATTTTAAGATAAATATTTTTCTAATATTTCTATTATGTGCAAAATGATAAATGCCACTTTATTGCACATTTTTCAATTCTAAAAATAGTTATCATGAGTTTTTATGATATTACAGAGAAGTATAGCATTTTAGAAAATAAAACCAAAGCATCTGTCATGAATTCCTCGCAACTTCATCTTTGCCATCATAACTTTTCAAAGCAACTTTTGAACATTATTTAGAAATAAAATCGATCAGCTGTCATGAATCATTCTCAGTTACATCTTGGTAGTTACAAGATCTCAAAGTAAATAAAAGGATAACATAAAATAAATAAAAGTCATCGATCATTTTTTTATAATCTATTTAGTTATTTATTTATTTATTTTATAAGTCAAAATTTCAAAGCAAATTAGTGATGGACAACATGAATTACATAATAGGCATCAATCTTATTCTTATCTAAACTTATTTATTTCATTTTTCTGTATATTATGTGAGCTGAACCAAAATTTTGAAACAAGTTAGTAAAGACAATATTAAATAAATGAAATTTATCTATCTTTTTTTCCCTTGAACCTTCTGCTTTCTTTTTTATTTCAATTTTTTTTTTCTTTTCCATTTATTTAGTTATTTTCTTTTATTTTATAGCATGCAGGTTGAGCAAAATCTTGAACTAATTTAGTACATGACAACATTAAGTAAATGGAAGTCATCAACGTTGTCCTTCCTTGAACCTTCCTCTTCTTTCTGACTTTACTTCTATTTTTGGTTTTTTGGGATTTTTTTATTCTATACCAAGTGGATTGATCTAAAATTTGGATAAAATTAGTGGATTGATCTATTTTATATTGCATGGATTGAACCAAAATTTTGAAGCAAATTAGTATGGACAATGTAAAGTAAATGAAATTCATCAATCTTTTCCTTCGTTAAACCTTCCTCTTTCTTTTTCACTTCAAAAATTTTACCCTTTTTTGTCACTTCACTTTTATTTCATACCACGTGGGTTTAGCCAAAATTTTGAACTAAATTAGTAAAGGAAATGAAAAAAATCTTGACGGACAGGAGTTATCCCTTCTATGGAACCAGGTATGCCTGATGATAATAAAGTTCTTCACTTTGGAGGGGGAGTTAAGGTGTACACTTTTTATCACATGCCCCTATTAAACTAGTTTTGTAACCATCATCTCATATCCTTTTTGTTTTTCCTATTTAATTCCTTGGAAATATTTCCCTAAGATTGATTACATCTCCATTGTGGTTGTTTCTGCCAATTTTATTGGAGTTGCAGCTAGTTAGCTTGTGGTACCTACCATTTAAGAGGTTGTCTTGATGGTTGGAGTGGAGGCCATGCCCTAGGTTAGGTGTTCCATGGTAAGGTAGCATAGTTCATCCCGTGTGTGTAAAATTGTGTACCTATCTTCAAACACAACTTTTCAATAAAATATTAGATCAAGGTGTTAGTACATTACAATCAAATAAAATTCAAATTCAAATCAAACACCTCAAGATTGTTTTATTGCTTCCTAGTAATAAAAAATAATTAGATTGTTTTTAATGCTCCCAGATTGCATATTCATATCTAATTAAATGACAATCATAAAATGGAAGATTATAGTGTGAAATGCATCTCAATTACATAATTTAGAATAAATTAATGAAGATACATGATAAAATTGAGATGGATTATGCTAGATGGTCCTATAATTCATGCTAAATTGATGTAAAGATGTAACTACATAATGTAATCTGATATGAATTCAAGCTAAAAATGATGTAAAAATGCATGCAATTCTCCTCAATGGGCTCTCAAATGCACAATTGACTCAAAACTCAAACTAGCATGGCCTAATTGCAAATAATCTAGATGTCATGCCAAATGACTTGATTTAGAGTGAACCCACAATAGCAGGTTACACTTTTTTGCCTGAATGGACATTGAACTCTACATTTTGAAAAAACTTTCAGATTCAAATGCATATTGTCATTGAACCATTCAAAATCAGAGGATGAAGTAAATTAGAGTCTTTTAGGATTTTCTCTCTAGATTATATATATATATATATATATATATATATATATATATATATATATATATATATAAAATTTATTTGAATACTTTTTTCTTTCTCCCATGAAAACTGGTATGGTGCTAAAAACATCATTTTCACCTGAAGATAATGAAGAGTAGACAAAGTATTGGTGTGTGTGTGTGTGTGTGTGTGTGTGTGTGTGTGTGTGTGAGAGAGAGAGAGAGAGAGAGAGAGAGAGAGAGAGAGAGAGAGAGAGAGAGAGTTTTGTTTAAATTTTTTTTTCTACCTATGGTTTGTTATTTTATTTACACATGTATAAATTTATGTTTTGGTTTTCTACTTCTAGGGTTTTGCAATTTAATTTTATCTAGGTTAACATTTTTGTTTTACTACGTAGGGTTAAATTAAAAGTTTTAACAGTTTTCTACTTTCGTATGCTAATTTACAAAATAAATTAAAATTAAAAGGAACTATGTGAAACATAAAATATAATTAAATTTATACAATAATTTTGAAAAGAACATTAAACTACGTTTTGTAATTAAAAATAACTTAAAATTATAATTTTTAATGACAAATATTATTAAAAAATGTTAAAAAAAACAATGAAAAAAATGGTAGAGGGAGTTGGTAGGAGAAGCTGAAAATGGGCACCCGAGCTCTGCTAAACATGATCCCATTCTTGATAGTGAAAATGACAAACAAAATGGTAAAAAATAAAAAATAAATAGATTTCCAAAATGGGCGCCCATTTTTTACAAATCGGGTGCTCGTTTTGTAAAAATCAGGTGCCCGTTTTGCTTTGGGTGCCCGATCCGAAACGGGCCCCCAATTTTTAAACGGGCGCCCAATTTTTGAATATGGATTGGGCAACCGAACCTAAATGGGTGCCCGATTTTTAAAACTTGGTTGCCTGTTTCTTATTGCAATTTTTTTTCCAAGCGGACTTCCACAGAATTGGTACCCAACTTCTTGAAGTGACCCCATGATCTGGAAGAATTTTCTACTCCAAGTTGTGGTAAGGCATAATATTCCAATTACAAAAGAAAACCTAACTGCATAGCTCATTCCTAGGCTAACTTCCCACCATATGTCCTCTTCTTCATCCATCTCATCACCATTCATGCCTAGAACAACACCAAACACATTTAAACTGTAAGAACAGAAGAAGAATGGGCAGAGCTATCCAAAACATTATCGTTACACACCACAGGCACCAGATGCTCTTTTTCTTTGATTTTGAGCATCTTAATAGAATATATGATAAATGATGACTAGAACCCTGTCCCCAATTCTCTGGTTAAAACTTCTTGGTCCTAAAAGAAAATAATGGAAAATTTGTATGATATCCTATAATAGAATTGTAAAGTATTGGAGGGACAAACAACCATCATGTATAGTAACATAGAAATATCTCTTCAAGTAAACTAAATTGGAGAAGACAATTAGGATGAGTCTATGTTTCAACTCTGTGAGCATCACCTAGATGCAATGAGTGCTAAGTGTTCCATTCATTCTCATGAGAGATGAGTTTCTCTAAACTACTACTTATGAAACATAGGTCAATGAGTTTGATTTAGAAAACTACACAATTGAATGGTGATAGCAATATCACAATTTGACTTGAGTTGGAAAATATTTCCTACTTATATGTATATGTATGTATGTATGTATATGTATATGTGTATTTAGATCATGTGTCTTTTGTAAAAAATAATAATAATAATTTTTATATATAATATTAAATAATTTGAATATATTGCTCACAATAGTTTAAAAAATGATGAATTTATAATATACATATCATATATAGTTTACAAAATAAAATTAAAGAAAGGTTTATAAGAACATTTATATTAAATAATATGTTAGATTTCTTTGAATTAATCAACTAAATGTAGTATAGATAATTAATTAGATATATTGATTTTAACATTAAAATATTTGAGTTAAATGTTATATATAAAAATAAAATTATTTTTAATAATTAAAAAGTAAAAAATAAAAAAATAAAGATTTATTTGTTAACATTAAAATAAATATGTCTTCTTTCTAATGATGGATTGATGAGTACAATATGAATGCCCATTTAAAAATATAAGCAATTTTATCTAGATAATTAAGATGAGATAGTAAAGTAGGTAGCCTTTCACCCTACACTTTAGTCATATTAAATTATTCATTAAGAAAGGGTCAACCTTTCTTGATTTGCCTAGATTGGGAGGTTAAATAAAATGTGTGGAACATGTTGATATGTGAATGTTGGGTTGCAATATTAGATATAATGGGCTATTAATTAGATGTGTAGGAGATTCCCTTTGCTATCTCATTACACATTTGAGATATACTTTTTCATTTCAACATGTGTCAAATGTATATGATCATGTAAATTATATGCAAAATAATATTGTTAAAGACTAAATTATTATTACATTATTACTTGTAAATTTGTCATCAGCTACACTATTGCATTCACTTGTCCACAATTAGTCAATTAGTGAATCATAAGTAACTATTTTTCTATTGTTATTAATTATTATATTAATTCACCTACTACTAATATTATGATAGTATTGTTGTCAAATTATTTAAATTAATAAAAAACATTTTTACTAAAATGCTACTAAGGCACCCATTATGTGACATTTGTTATAATATTATATTATTATTACACGAATCTTCATTAATAACACATTTCAATTATATCTATATCTATACATACATATATACATAACACAAAAAACAAAAAAGGAAAAAAATAGGAGGGCTCAAGAAGTGATTAATGTAACCACTTCTATTTGTTTTATCTTGCCCTTCACTAATTTACATGACTTTGGGTTGTAAAGTGTTGGATTGCTCTCATGAAGTCCCATGACTTGGATTTATTTTATTTTTTCCTCCACTAATTGGCATGACTTTGGGTTGGAAAGTAGTGGATGACTTTAGATTCTATTTGCTTTATTTATCTCGTCTAACATAACTTTAGATTGGAAAGTGCTTCCACTCTTTACCACTGTGACTTAAAGCCATCTCCAATTCTCTACGCGAACAAGAGTAAATAGTTTCTTTCGGTGGAGAATATTGAGAAATATCAGACTAAATGATAGACCGCTCAAACTGCATTACAATGGTCAATTTTCTGGCATTTTTAGAGGGCATGGACAACCAGTGAAAGATTGTTTGCCGTCGATTTCAACCTAACTGTTGTCGCTTATCCATACTTTTTAACACACTTTGCTGCCGTGAAAGTTATAATACTTGATTACATTGATTTGTCATGATTCATTCCATTACCCTCATTTTCCACTTCAACATTTTAATTACTTCTTTTTAACACATGGTCATAAAAATTATTTATTAATAAAAATTAAATCACCAGTAGATTTCTGTGCAGAATATAAATACTTTCCTTCTTATTTTATAATGCAATGTTTAATTCATGATAATTTTTGTTATATATTAAAACTAGCACTTGCATCAAGGTGTAATGGTTACGCCGATAACAAGATATACTATAAATATTATACTAATAAAATATAATAATTTTTTTTCTAACAAAATCATTTACTATTATACATACAATTATATTATTTAAATGTTATTTATTAATTTATTAATTTTTTTCTTACATATAATATATTTTAAAATAAATTATTATCATTTATTTTTTTTTAAAAATATTGATAAGTTTTTAAAACTGCAACTTCAGTGATATACCTACATTCATTTACTAATTATTTACAATTTTGATGTGTGCTAGTTAAAATAAGACTTATTACCTTTGGTAAGTACACATAAATGTCAAGTTACTATGTACAGTTTCATTCAGAGATCAAATGATCAATATTTGATTTGAAGTGTAGAGTAAAGTCAACCATGTAACAAAATACTTCTCCATTGAATCAATCTTTTGGATAGGGACTTGCAAAAAAGGCGCTAGACCTATGACTTCCCAACATCTCTACTTTGTTGTAGAGAAAGTGATGCTAGGTCCTACAAAATCTTCTTCCCTCAAATTTAATCCTCTTCACTTAGTTTTACAAAGATGGAGATATTCAACCATAAAACACAGTTACCTTGAGAACAGTAAATGGGCAATGTGACTTGAGATGAAACATAAGGAGCTAAAGGATGAGCAGAGAAAATTCTCTCTTCACTTTGTTCTCCTCATAGTTGACTCAAACAATACCATAACAATATTTTTTTTGTTCACAAGACTGTACAAACCTCATTTAGGAGGGAGTAGTAAACTTGTGAGACTAATCCATATCAATTGACTAGGAATTCAAATAGAAAAAATAATTGATGATCTTAGAAGACAAGAAAACCATTTTGATGCAGGAGCATTTTGGGTTCTTGAAGATCTTTCTTAGTCTTGGAGGAATTCCCTGGTAGAGGGATGCAATCCTTTATTTTTGACAATTTTCTGAGTTTTTGTGTTGCAATGATCTGTGGAGATCTTTGGAATGTGCTCTGAAAGGATTTTGTTCCTTTATGTATGTGGAAGATATGTCTAAGGTCGCATCTCTTGAGGTGGCATGGTTTGGGAGATATTGGATGAACTATTTCAAAGTTAGAGTTGTTTTTCTTGTTGTCAGAGCAGTATTTTCCTGCAGTTTTGGAGCTGATTGCGGGATGTGGCACTGTTGATCCTCAATGAATCAGCCTTTTTTCTCTTAGGGACTTAAAGAGGACCTAAATTAATATCATTTAGCAAGGGCACAAGTCCTAATTCATTATGAGTAAAAAGTTATGACCATTTTTCTCGGGGACCTATTTTCTAGCAGTTTTCACATGAAACATGGAGTGTTTCTTCTTGCGCGGTTCTGTGTGATGAGATGGGGCCTTGAGTGGTTAAGGGAATGTTTTTGGGTCATGTTTGGGCATAAATCCAAAGGTGCACTAATTTTTGATCATTCTTTCCTTAGTTTTTGTTTCTTTCCTTAGACTGGACCTATATTGTAATTAAAGCCTGACTGGCCGACTTGTGGCTTAGTTGGTTATATATTGAGAGCTTGGGTAAATGTTTAGTAGTCAGTGGAGTGGTAGATGATCATTAGATCATAGGAGAAAAGATGTAAATCATCATGATATGATGGAAGAGTAGAGTAGAAATAGATTTGTGAATCTGGGAGTTTGTAGCAGAAATAGTGGCCTGTGGGCTTAGGACAACAAGGGGTTGCTTGGAAGTGTGAGTACAAGTTTAGATCTAGTGGTGGTTGTTCCTATCAGAGGCTGCCTATTGCAGATCTGAACTAGTTGGTGGTTCCTTGGATCTTGCGAGATCTTGCTGATACTTTGTTATTTCATTGTAATAGGCCAAAACCCGGAAGGCCTTACAATTGGGCATGTTGAATGAAATTCTATTTTGAAGCATTACCTTGTTGAATTTTGTTATGCTTGTTGTTGTTATAATTGGTAGTGTAGGTTTGGACCATCCATTATTGGATCCTCCATCCCTGCCTTGTGTCAAGTGGTATTAGAGCTTGAATATCTTGAGTGTGTAAACTAGTTGAGGCTGTTTGCACTAGGACCTTGTTGGTGATTTGTTGCCTTGGTTTTTTGAAGATCTTGAAGGATGTCTCCAAGAGGATTGGACCTTAGTTTGATTGTAGAGGAATTTAGAGCTTTGAAGAAACAAGTGCAAGACCTACAAGAGGAATTAAGAAGGTTGACTACAAAGAAGAAGGTTTTGTAGAGACGATGATAGCTTGTGGAAGTCCCTGATGACTTGGCTAGAGTTGATGAAATGTCTATTGGTTTGCATGCACAGATGGATGGATCTGACATGGAACTTGCAGAGTATCTTGTTGTGTGCAATGAGATTACTGGTGGTGAAGAGATTGGTTTTGATGCTTAATTGGTGGAGTCTGACATGAAACTTGCAGAGAAACTTGTGGCTGTTGCTGAGATACCTGTGGTTGTCGATGATGTTGTTGACCTTGTTGAGGCTGGTGAGAAGATTTGTTTTCATGTTCAATCAGTTGTGTCTGACATGGAGATTGCAGAGCATCTGGTTGCGTGTGATCGGACTGTTGTTGGTGATGAGTTATCTATTGCTGAACACCTTTGTGATGGTGGTGTTGGTGACTTTCTTTTGTTCATTGTTATGGTGTAGATCTTATTTGCTAGTTGTGGACTTGAATTGTTGGTTGATAGTAATAAGTCTTGTGATGAGTTGCAAAGATGGGATGCTGATGATGAGAGATTTCATATTGATGTGGATCTGACATTGGATCTACTTGTTGGGGAGTTGGATACTCTTGTTGGTGAGATGGGATGTGGTGATTAGTGGTATGCTGATTGGATTATTGAGATTCATGTGATCTAGATGTTTGAATGGATGAAGCATAGATGGTTGATTTTTAGATTTGTTCTCTTATCCTTGAGGGATTGGAAGCCTTTGGTGAAGATGAAGTTGATTGCAGGTAATTCTCTTGAGATTAAAGTATGGGACATACTTTCTATTTACCTGGGTAGTCTGATGCAGAAGCATTTTGGGTTCCTGAAGATCTTTCTTAGTCTTGGGGGAATTCCCTGGCAGAGGGATGCAATCCTTTATTTTTGGTAGTTTTATGAGTTTCTATGTTGCGATGATCTATGGAGATATTTGTAATGTGCATTGAAAGGAGTTTGTTCCTTTATGTATGTGGAAGATATGTCTAAGTTCGCAACTCTTGAGGTGGCATGGTTTGGGAGATATTGGATGAACTGTTTCAAAGTTAGAGTTGTTTTCCTTGCCCTGAGAGTAGTATTTTCCTGCAGTTTTGGAGCTGATTGCAGGATGTGGCACTATTGATCCTTAATGAATCAGAATTTTAAATTTTTGGGCCTTAAAGAGGACCTAAAGTACTATCAGTTCCCAAGGGTGCAAGTCCTTATTCATTATGAGTAAAAAGTTATGACCATTTTTCTCGGGGACCTATTTTCTGGCAGTTTTCACATGAAACATGGAGTGTTTATTCTTGCGTAGTTCCATGTGATGAGATGGGGCCTTGCATGGTTAAGGGTATGTTTTTGGGTCATGTGTGGACTTAAATCCAAAGGCGCATTAAGTTTTGATCATTCTTGCATTAGTTTTGGTTTCTTTCCTTAGACTGGACCTATATTGTAATTAAAGCCCGACTGGCCGACTTGTGGCTTAGCTAGCTATATATTGAGAGCTTGGGTAGATGTTTAGTAGTCAGTGGAGTGGTAGATGATAATTAGATCATAGGATAAAATATTTAAATCATCATGATATGATCGAAGAGTAGAGTAGAAGTAGATTTGTGAATTTGGGAGTTTGTAGCAGAACTAGTGGCCTACGAGCTTAGGATAACATGGGGTTTCTTGGAAGTGTGAGTACAAGTTTAGATCCTATGGCGGTTGTTCCTATCAAAGGCTTCCTGTTGTAGATCTGAACTAGTTGGTGGTTCCTTGGATCTTGCGAGATCTTGCTGATACTTTTTTATTTCATTGTAATAGGCCGAAACTCAGAAGGCCTTACAACCAGGCATGTTGAATGAAATTCTATTTTGAAGAATTACCTTGTTGAATTTTGATGTTCTTGTT
The DNA here is from genome assembly GCA_027943335.1 of Chamaecyparis obtusa. Classification (NCBI taxonomy): domain Eukaryota; kingdom Viridiplantae; phylum Streptophyta; class Pinopsida; order Cupressales; family Cupressaceae; genus Chamaecyparis; species Chamaecyparis obtusa. The sequence goes on along the minus strand of BSBK01001836.1, from coordinate 376,740 downwards.
GTTGTTATAATTGGTAGTGTAGGTTTGGACCATGCATTATTGGATCCTCCATCCCTTCCCTGCGTCACATTTTCTTATTAGTTTGTGGCTTCTAGATTTTGGTTTTGTAGCACCTTTTTCCATCAACACTATAGATCACACTCCATGGTTCATCATTAGGATGAGAGCTAGAAAAGAGAGAATGAAAGAATGTAGTAGATTAGGGAGACCAAAAATAGAGAGGGAGAGGAACAAAGAGAGGAAGGTCAATAGAAAGCTAAAAAAAAAGAAACAAAAAAGGAAAAGAAACAAAAAAATAGAAAGGGACAAAAAGAAAAACTAAAAGAAGAAATATAGAAAAAGCAATGTGTGTGTGTGTGTGTGTGAGAGAGAGAGAGAGAGAGAGTAATAATATGTTACAAAAGAGAAATTAAAAATAACTATAAAAAAGAAGAGTAATAAATTAATAACAAAAGAAGAAATGAAAATAAAAAATTCAAAGAAAGACACATGCGCGAGCACGCACGATGTGTGTGTGTGTGTGTGAACAAAGAACAAAAAAAGAAAAACAAGGACAAGACAAACACAAAGAAACACTGAGAAATAGGCAAAAACAATTGCAAAAGAAAAAACACGTTCGAAAAGACCAAGGACTAAAAAATGAAGAACACCAACAACCAAAGGACTAAGGGAGAAGACAATAAACCAAAAACAACAAAGCACCAAAGGACTATGAAACAACCAAGACCAAAAGAAAGACCAAGAAAAAAAGAGTGGAAAAAATGATACACGAAAGTGGGGAGGGGCTAGCAAGGAAGTGGAGGAAATGAGGAAATCTAGGGGAGAGAGGGGGAAAGGGGGGACGAGGGGTGGGGGGATGAAAGCCAGGTTGAATGAGAGAAGGGGAGGGGGAGTTGGAGGGAGGATGGGGTTGGTTTTGAAGGTGGGAACTAACATCGGGTGCTAGGAGAAGCTAATATTCCAACCTCCATCATAGTTAAGTTTGGATGAATGATTGGAGATTTGGATAGCTTCTAGAAGTTTCCTTTTGAAGAAATTATATTCAATGACCAGAACTTGGACGTCATCAAGGGGAATGTGATACTTGGTAAATAATTGCCAAAATAGAATCTTTAGGATCTTTGGGAGAGGGGAGGTGCCATCTCAAGGTACATTGAAGGCCCCTTTTTAGGAGAATCTTGGCAATTTTGTTTGACTAGCCTTCAATGTAGATATAACCCAACACATATTCAAATCCACAAGATAAGTGTTAAAATAGATGATCTCACATATGAATTTATCCTATGACCAGTTTGACTGGGAGGAACCAACAATAATATTCAATCCTTTTGACACATGAAAATTTTTACAAGTTGGATAGAATGTTGATTAGTACATCCAATAGGCAACCAAATGCAAATCCCTAGCAAATTTGATAGAAGACATACACTAGAGTAGCATACAAATCCTAATGACATATATCAAATAATAAGTTGGATAAAATACCAATTTGTAGATACAAACCAACTAAAAAACCCAAATGCAAGCTCAAACCCTTGTGACTATGATAGAAGAAAAATCCCATACTAGTGTTGAAATTTTATAACAAAATTGCAAACAACCATTCAAATTGTATGCTTTTGGGAGCTCAACTCTCCTTTCTTTGCAATAGCATAAGGGAAGGCCAAACTTTTAATTGTCATTGCTATTGTTTCAGGAGCACCTAGCACAAAGGTGGATCAGAAGGTCATATATCATGAAATGTGTCATTTAATTTATATTTGTATTTGTAAAGTTATTTTGAGTCCATTTGAAATAATTTGTAAGGCTTTGAGAGCCAAATATGTCAAAGTGCCCTAGAAGTCTTAGTTATGGACCTAAGTTGGTCTAATGGGAAAAATGTTACAAATAAACCCTTGGGGGGATTAATATGTGGTAAAAAGTTTATTAATAATCTATTATGACATGTTTGTGCTGTTGTGAGGTCAATTTGTTCAAAACGTAAAAATTGCTCAAAAGGTGTCAATGTGCAATGTTACAAAATTGTAATTTTGCAACATTTGCACAAATTGATGTCTTGGTCAGTTCAAAAGGAAGTTGAACGGTTGTAACTATCAAAGGGCCTTTAAATTTCATGAAATGGTCAAATTTGGTATGGTGTGGTCAATTTGAAGAAAGGGCTTGAAAGTATTCTTTCTATACCTCTGACTGTCACCCATGTTGCAGTTTAATGGGGACCGTCAAGAAGATTCATGCCTCCAAAATCATTGGATATCCATGAAGAAATGGAAGGGTGAAGATAGTGAAGGAACACCATTAGATAGTTATTTTAATGTATTTCTATTGATAGATAAATAAAGAGCTTGAATGTTTGGAATGCAATATTGATGACAGTTAAAAAAATAACCATTTCATGATATTATTGTGTTTTCCTCCACATGTTAATGGATTGAATGAGTCTTCATATCTATAGGAAATTATATTATGATGAAATATCTTTCTTTTGAATCCATTATGAGGCCATTCCATGGCCTATGATAAAAGAGTTTGCTAATTCTTTCAAGTTGTGTAAAACCCTCAAGGAAGCTTACCCGTTTTGGTAGAAAGGAAATAATTTTCATTTGCACTGTTGGATCAACTTATAAATCGGGGATTATATTTTTAGGTAAACAATATACAAAATGACGAGCAATTTTGAAAATTTGTAGACAAGTAAAAGTTATTAATGACTGATCATGACAGTTATTCATGAGCAGAATACAATGGTTTTCTTCTTTGGACTGAGTTTTGCATGATGTTAATTGTTATTCACATCGAATGAATTCAAATGGTATATGAATGTTGGATAGTGAAAATGAAATTTATTCATTCTCTTTATTAAGCATTTGAGATGTGTTTATGCTAGTTTGAAGGGACTAAACCAGTAGTTGTAGTCTAACTATTTAATACAAGATAGTTACAATTAATGGAAATATTGATTTATGAAGCAATAGGCTGAGATGTTGTGAATGTTTGTGTAATGCTTTATGAGCAGTATATTGGTGACTTGCTAAGATGTGTATGTGGAATCTAGAATGATTATTATGATCTAATTATGCCTCTATTATGTTGTCAGTATGATAGAATGGAGGTTGGATCAATATGATCCCAGGAGATTGAAAGTATCCCCATGATGCTCTACATCAACTATCAAGCAAACAAGCTATCAATCCAACCTACAATTTTGGGAAAACTTAAGTAGCAAAAGGCCTACTAATATTTTGAGTCTTCAACAAAATAGGGGAAAGAAGTAGAAATTTACAATCTACCATGTGGTGAAAGGATCTAGTGGTTGGATTTGTGTACACTGTATGTAAAGATGAAGCAAAAACAACTATTGTTTCAATGAAATTGAGATACTCTTGACTGGTAGAGCTCTAGGCGGCCTTTAGTCTCTGGAAGAAGTTTGTCTAGTGTAGGATCTTGCACCAAAAAGGAATGCTTAGATGCCCATTCAAGGGAAAACAAGGCCTATGCTTTGGAAAAAGATTCATTATCTCCAACATGGAGAACCAAGTAGCAAAGCAGAATGAGAGTAGGAACTTGAGAACTTGAAACTCTAGAATCCCCAAAATAGACAAGTTGGATCAAAAAAATCTCATGAGTTCTCTTTGACAGATGGTTTAGTGAATTATTTTTTGTGCACAATTTATAGGAATATTTTGAAGAAGGCCGCAGAAGAGTAATCATTATTCATTGAACAAGTTAATCACTTCCTAAGTTTTCACAGGTGAGCACCCAAAATAAAATGATTGTTGTCAATCTTGAATAATGAGGCATATTTATAGTTTTGTCTACCGCAATGTTATCAGATAATAATGATTAGGAATGCCTCACAAACCAATCTTAAATAGATATTTATTTTCTTAATGCACTGAAGATGGTTTACGTTGTCATCGACATGTTTCAGGCTCGGGAAATTTTTTTCCGTATCAAACTTTTCTAGTGACATTTTCTAGTGGGTGATGTCGACAATAAAAAGCCTATCGGCTTAATAATAAAAAAAATTAAATTTAGAAAACAAATGAAATTAGTTATTTACTTGATATAAAATTTGTATCATAATTATATTTTTTATTATGTTATTTATTTTATATATAATGTAGATATTAAATATATTTTAAATATGAAATATTATATAATTATATTTTTAAAATATGTTGTTGCTTAATTTTATTATATATAATATTATTTTATAATTATGACAAATATAAATAATACATATGAAATGTGATTAATTATATATTTATAAATTTTAAATATTTTCTTTAAATATATATAATAAAAATTATTATTATTATTATTTATCTATATATTTTATAATTTTTTAAAAATATATCGATAAATAATAATAATAATAATAATAATAGTAATAATAATAATAATAATAATAATAATAATATATAGATTTCTCCTATCACAGAATTGGAAGCTAGCAAATGTCACAGTTCAATCAGAAATCATGCCTCGGCTAGGATCAGATCACTTTCCTATATGCCTTCATGTGAGTTCGACAATAGCCAATCAAGGATTTCAGCATAGACCATGCTTCAAATTTGAAAGAATGTGGTTGCAACATCCAACATTTCTGCCCTTAGTTAGACAGTTGTGGGTTACTGCACCAGATATTGAGGGATCTAAAATGCATCAGTTTGCACATAAGATGAAACATATCAAAACTTGGATTAAAAAATGGAATGAAGAGGTCTTCAAGATCATTTTCAAGGAAAAAGAAGTAGTAAAGAAAAAACTAGAATCTATATACATCAATATTATTAAACAAGGAATGGACAAGGATTCATACACCACTCAAAAAATCCTCATGTAGGATTGGGAAGAAATATGTAGCAGAGAAGAGGAATACTGGAGGAAAAAATCAAGAGAATTATGGTGATGGGAGGGGGATAGGAATACCAAATATTTTCATGCTTTAGCAAAACAAAAAACAACAATTAATCGCATTTTCATTATCACTAATGCTGAAACGAGCATCCTACTATCTGAGCCCCAAAGAATTCAAGAAGAAGGAGTCAGATAGTTTCAAAAACTGCTAGCCCCCCCTCCTATACCTGGTTCAGTAGCCCCTCCAATGGATGAATTGCTAGAGGCAATTCCTACACTAGTTACAGAAGCTAATAATCTGAAACTCTTGGCACCATTCACAATTCAGGAACTCAAAAAAGTGGTCTTTTCTCTACCTCCAGACAAAGCACCTAGTCTAGATGGCTTTATAGCTTTACTCTTCCAATCATGTTGGGATGGATTGGGTGGGACCTGCTGGGTGTGATAGAAGAACCCAGGACTAGTAAATCCATGTTAAAGAACTTCAACACCACAAACATTGCCATCATTCCTAAAGTCAAGACACCCAAATAATTTGTAGAATTCCACCTGATTTCCTTATGCAACACTATTTACAAGATCATCACAAAGGCTATATATCTCAGAATGCAACATTTGATTCCTAGCCTTGTATCACAGCCACAAGGTGGATTTGTCCTAGGCAAAGAAATAATGGAAGGTGCTCTAGTGGCACATGAAGCACTTCATTCAATTAATAGTAGTAAATCATCACACTTCATCATCAAGTTGGACATGATGAAAGCATATGATAGGGTAAACTGGGAGTTTCTAATCAAAGTCTTGCATACATTTGGCTTTGCAAAAGGCTAGTGTAAATGGATCAAAGCCTCCATATCAGGTGTTGGATTTTCAGTATTGATAAATAGGGTTCCGTTTGGATTCTTTTCATCCACATAAGGAATCAGGCAGGGTGATCCCCTGTCACCAATGTTATTCATCCTCATGGTAGAATCATTCAGTAGGCTCATTCAGAAAAAGTAGGCTCCAAGTAGTTGGCAAGGAGTACAGATTGGTCAGATAGACATTTCAGTGACACATTCCCTCTTTGTGGATGAAACATTACTTTTTGGAGTGTCCAACATCTCGGAGGCCAGACAGATCAAACAAGTGCTAGATCTTTATACAGAAGCCTCAAATCAAAAAGCTAACCCCCTAAAGTCTAAAATCTATTTGTTTAATACAAATCAGATTATATCCAAAAAGATTGTCAATCTTCTAGGATTCATAGTTGACTTCCTTACATTTGTATATCTTGGAATTACATTCTTTATGGGGGGTAAGTGCACAAATATGGGGGACCAAAAAGGGGGTATAAAATGCCACTTTTTTCCTAAAATCAGAAAACTCTGAACTTCAACAAGAAATTGAAGATAGTCTAAGATGCGACAAAAATAAGAGTTGTAATACTTTGAATCTAGTTCCTAAACTACTAACTTATTTTGAAAATGGTGCAGATTAAGGCCCTCAAAAAGGGGGAGAACAAAAAGTGGTCCTATTTTTTATCCAAAAACATAAGATAGCGTCTGGTGTGCTCGCCCTAAAATGTTAACTTTTTATTTTGAATTTTTTAATTTCTCTAGTGAGAAGTTAGCTAACACCACATAGTTTGTCCTAGATTTTTTTGGTAATTTTTTGATGAACGTATAATTTTTGATGAATTTACGAAGTGCACACATCCTAAAAACATGAAATTTATGTGTGCTTCCCCTAGAAATCATTTAAAACTAATCAAAAATTAAATTTTCTTTTCTTTTTAAAGTCTGTAGAATGGAGTCTAGTTTCTAAAAATGTAACTTGTTGCAAAGTTTGATGAACGAGCCAAAATCTATGCCCAAAATACTACATGTTGGTTTTTAACAAAAAATGAACATACACACAAAAGAAATTAGAGTTGAAAAACTTAACATAATAGTAATTCAAAATAGCTTATATGCTTAGATAGCTAACAGAGAGATCTAAAATATCACATTGTCTAATTTTTATGTCTTGAGCCACGAGTAAACCTGACGAGGAGCACACAAAAAAAGATGTCATTTTTTTCTATGTCTACTAGAAAACACGTCTCAGGCCTATTTCAATCGTCCAAGCCTTTGGGTTGGATCTCCAAGGAAAATCCAAGCCTTAGGATTGGTAAATTCAAATGCTTTACAAAGTGTGCATGCCCTATAGTGCGCATGCCCTGCAGTGCACACGCCCTATAGGGCGTGCACAATATGTAAGACAGATTTATATAGTGATGAATTCATATAGTGATGAGGAAGAGAGAGAGAGAGAGAGAGAGAGAGAGAGAGAGAGAGAGAGAGAGAGAGAGATGGTAATTTATACAAATATAATATTTAAGTATAAGTTTAATCTATTTAATTTATTCTAGATTCAAAAAATTATAGACTTAGCCAAATTTTAGGATTCAGCAAGCCTTTAGCAGGGTTACCTCCCACAATCCATCATGGATTTCTAAGGTCAAAATGAAGCTGGCAAAAGGATTCCCAAAGGAATTTAACTCATTTTATTAAAAATCACTTGGTTTCACCCCCATCTCTACGACAGACTTAGCTAATCTCTCTCTCTCTCTCTCTCTCTCTCCCCTCACATCACCCTCTCTCCCCATTATCTACTCTCTCTCTTTCATTACTCCCTTCTCTCTCTCTCTCTCTCTTGATTTATTTAATTTCTTATAATTTAAGTTATATTTGTATAAATTATAAAATATAATGCTTCTAGGATGTTCGCGATATGTTCCAACTTCATAGGAGTTAAGCTGTAGATTCTAGATTCAAAAAATTCCAGACATAGCCAAATTTTAGGATTTAGCAAGCCTTCAGTAGGGTTACCTCCCACAATCCATCATGGATTTCAAAGGTCAAACTGAAGCTAGCAAAAGTATTCCCAAATGATTTTAACTTTTTTTTATCACAAATCACTTGGTTTCAACCCCATCTCTACAACAGACTTAGCTAAGCCCTCACCCAAATCTCTCTCTCTCTCTCTCTCTCTCTCTCTCTCTCTCTCTCTCTCTCTCTCTCTCTCTCTCTCCTCTCTCTCTCTCTCTCTCTCTCTCTCTCTCATCACCCTCACCATCACCCTCACCCTCACCCTCTCCCTCTCCCTCTCCCTCTCCATCTCCCTCCCCCCTCTCTCTCTCTCTCACACACACACACACATCACCCTCTCCCTCTCCTTCTCCCTCTCCCTCCTCCCTCTCCCCCCTCTCTCTCTCTCATCACCCTCTCTCTCTCTCTCTCTCTCTCTCTTGTTAGAAAGTAAAGTCAACCAAGATAACTAAGAGGGAGGGGGGGTGAATCAGTTATCAGATAATTATAACTTTTATCATCTTCAATAGCATTAGACCATATAAGCAATAAAATCACCAACCATAAAAAGATATTCATGCACAGTATCACAATGACACAAGATATGTTAACTAGGGAACCTCTTGATCAACAGTAAACCCCAGTGGGAATGATGCCCACAAAAGATGCACTAATATGAATATTCCTTGTGAAAGGATGGACTCTGTTAGGAGTCCTACGAAATACATTCAGTACATATGAATCCTTGTTAAAAGATTCTGACCCTATTAAGAGTTATGGAAGACAGAAGGACCCATTGCCCAAACAGCTTCAGGGTAAGATCATTGAACACACTGTCCAACTGACCTTAAGATTGTTCAATAGAATAATATGAAATATATTACTTCCTTCACTATGCCAAACCACACTCACTGCTACACTAGATCTCAATTTTAGATCTCTATACTTCGCATCTCTTCCTTCACAATTTCATTAGCTCTTTTCTTCACTTCATGCATACATTCACATTCAATCATAATCAATTGCTTTCGCAAAATCTCATATCTCATATCAAAAAGGAAATACATTATTTTCTTTATACCATACTCAAGTAATTGCAAATGAGTTGGCATACAATTACAAAATAAAAGTTTTCCACGGGCTACATCAAAATTACACAAAACTGTCAGCTTCCAAATACAATAACTCTTCACTCGAGCGACCTCAAAGTTTGTGCTATCATCCATGTCACTATCAATGTGTCTCCAACATCCCTTTAACTATGCAAAATTAGATTCCATCCTGATTAGGAGATACCATTTGATTTCCAAAAATCACTACTCAGGAACACTGCCTGAATACTGCTTCCACCAAAATGATCATAACTTCCATGAATTAATGAATTACTATCTGTGCTCTTAACCATAGACATATGACATATCAAAGAGTATAATCTCAACATCACATAGCTCCAAATGTAATAACCCATGTGCACTAATCCAAACTCTATCTGCTTCTCTACAAGTCTTTGGTAAATCACTGTGTTGACATCAATGACAATCATAGTCATGAATGCAAAAATTGCTATAGAATGTCTGCCAATCATTCAACATTCATTCCTAACAATCTCCCCCATTGGCATTGATGGAAACAAAGATGAAAAACATCCAATGATCCAAAAATCCAATACTGCAACACTACTACTCTGACAAATATTTTCAAGTCCTCTTCATCAATCAAATCTTGGTTTGCTATCCCCGTTGATATCAAATCAATCTTAGTTTTCATTTTTTTTTTCATGTACATTTCTCCCCCATTGACATCAATGATAGAGGTTTCATCATTATGTCAACAACAACTTAATGTCAAAAGACACTATTTAGAAAATACAATCACAAGAGTCCTCATGACTCAGCATAGATACACATACTCCCCCATAGAGGAAGTACCAACATCTAATCCAGAAGAAGAATAAGTCTCATATACTACTAGATGGATGCAAGCAACTACATCATTACTTAAAATTAGTTTAGCACATAATCCCAAGCATACCTCTTAGATACTCAAATGTATCTTTAGGAAAAGGCTTTGTGAATATATCTGCTATCTACTCCTTTGTACTTATGTACTCAAGTCTGACTTCTTTTTCAACAACTTTCTCTCTTACAACATGATACTTAATCTCTATATGCTTTGTCTTAGAATGTAATACAGGATTCTTAGACATACTAACCGTGCTGGTGTTATCTCAATGTATAACAATAGGTTTAGTAAATTTTATACCAATATCCTTCAACATTTTCTTCATCCAACTTATCTAGTTACAATTGTTTGCTGCTGCTACATATTTTGCTTCTGCTATGCTCTGTGAGATAGAATTCTACTTCTTGCTTAGCCAAGAAACTAATCTTCTTCCATGAAAAAAGGCTCCACCATTGGTGCTTTTCTTATCATCAACACTACCTCCCCAATCAACATCTGTATATGCACATAGGGTAAAATCATCAAATTTTTCATACCACAATCCATAATCCATTGTGCCTCTTAAGTATCTCAGTATCCTCTTTACTACTGCATAATATGATTCTCTATGTTCAGCTTGAAATCTTGCTACAATTCCAACTGAATGTGCTATATCAGGTCTTGTATGTGTCAAATATTGTAATGCTCCAATCATAGATCTGTATTTCTTCTATTCAACTACTGGTGTTTCATCTGTGCTAGATAGTTTATGTCCTGTAACCATAGGTGTTCCAACTAGTTTATAGTTATCCATTCCAAATATTTTCAGCAAATCATTAAAGTACTTTGTCTAACTTACAAAGATACCATCATTGTTCTATGTTATATGTAATCCCAAAAAGTATTTCATCTCACCAATCATGCTCATTTCAAATTCAGTCTTCATTTCATCAGCAAATTTGTCACTAGCTTCATCTTCACCTCCAAAGATAATGTCATCAAGAAAAATAACTATAATTAAAAAGCCATTTTCAATTTCTTTTGTATATAGATTACTATCAGCTGTTCCTTTTATAAATCCCAATTTTAACAAATACTTATCCAGTCTTGCATACCAAGTTCTAGGTGCTTGTTTAAGTCCATATAAAGCTTTCTTCAATTTACATACCATGTCTCCTTCTTGAGTTAAAGGAAAACCTTTAGGCTGTTCAATCTAGACTTCTTCTTCCAATTCTCCATTCAGAAATGATGACTTCACATCCATCTGATACACTTTGAATTTCTTGTAAGCTGCATAAGCCAAAAACATTCTTACTGCTTCAATTCTTGCAACAGGTGCAAAAGTTTCTTCATAGTCAATTCCTTCTTGTTGTGAGTAACCCTTACATACCAATATTTCTTTGTTTCTTACTACTTCTCCTTGTTCATTCATCTTGTTTCTAAATACCCATTTAGTTCCAATCACATTCTTATCTTTAGGTCTAGGGACCGGTTCCCATGTCTTGTTTTTTTCAATTTGATCTAATTCTTCTTTCATAGCTTTAATCCAATGTTCATATTCACAAGCTTCATTAGTAGTCTTAGGTTCAATTTGAGAAATCAAACATAACTGTTCTTGTACCTTATTTCGAGTCAAAACTCCTCTTTTGATGCTCCCAATAATTTATTCAAAAGGATGATTCCTTAACAAACTCTTGCTAGTTGTCACTATCTCAGATCTTTCTTCAGATGTAGGTTCTTCAATAACTTCACTGTTGCTTTCATTCAACAAATCATTGTCAGTTTCATAAAATAATTCAGTAGTTCTAGTGTTAGATTTAGGATGAGCTTCTTCATCAGATTTATAATCAAGCATTCTTTCCTGAATTTTGAACTTTTCATCAACTTTCACATTTGTGCTTTCAACAATAGTCTTAGTTCTCTTATTGAAACATCTATATGCTTTGCTTTTCAAAGAATATCCAAGAAATATACCTTCATCACTTCTAGGATCAAACTTTCCAATGTCATCATCTCTCTTTATATAACATTTACTTCCAAAAATTCTAAAATACTTAACTGAGGGTGCATGACCAAAGCATAATTAATAAGGTGTGTTGTCCATGTCTGCTCTGATTTGTACTCTGTTCATTGTATATACTGATGTGGTCACTGCTTCTCTCCAGAATATCTTTGCCAAATCTTTCTCAAATAACATAGCTCTTGCTGCTTCAGTCACTGATCTATTTCTTCTTTTTGCAATACCATTTTGTTCAGGTGTTCTAGGGTTTGAATACTATCTCTTAATGCCATTTACTTCACAAAAGGTGTTAAACTCTCTAGAAGTAAATTCACCACCTCAATCAGATCTCAAACATTTAATCTTCATTCCAGATTCATTCTCAACTTTATTCTTGATGATCTTAAACTTATCAAATGCTTCAAAATTTTCTTTAAGAAATGCAATCCACATCATTTTTGTAAAATCATCAACAAGAATCATAAAGTACCTTTCTCCATAGAATCCTCTTGTCATGGTAGGACCACTTAAGTCTATATGAACAATCTCCAACTTCTCTGTAGATGTGAACTTCTTACTGGGAAATGAACTTCTCTTCTATTTTTCCATCACACATTCTTTGCAAATCATATTAGTAGGGTTCAAAATTTTAGGCAAATCCCTTATTGCAAGTGTAGTACTTACTTTCACAATGTTATCAAAGTTTATATTACAAAACCTTCTATGCCATAACCAACTGTCATCAATCTTAGTAATTAAACATGTCATCTTAGTAGGATTCAACTGAAATACATTACCTCTAGTTCTAGATCCAGTTCCAATTAGATTTCCATTTTTATCCATTATCACACAAGTTTTCTCAATAAACCAAACTTGATATCCCTTATCAACTAACTATTCAACACTTAAAAGGTTATGTTTCAATCCATCCACAAAGTAAACATCGTCAGTATTAGTCTTTCCATCAAGAGTAATAGATCTTATACCTTTAATCAAACAAGGTGCATTGTTTCCAAATCTCACAACTCCTCCATCATAATCATTAAACTTTATGAACTTCTTCATGTCTCTAGTCATATGATGTGAACAACCACTATCTATAATCTAATCAGCTTTCTTTTCAACTTGGGAAACTAAGGCTTTTTCTTCCTTAATATCAGTTTTAAGATTTTCTTCTTTAATTGCTACAAATCCTTTGTCATCATTATTTTCAGTATCACTTTCACTTAAAGTCCTTTCTATACTAGCTTCAAGATCTTCATCATTAGCATAATAACATTCCTTAGATCTTCTAGGTTTGAAATTGCTTCTGTACTTTTTAACTCTCTTAGGACATTTAGATGCAAAATGACCATATTATTGACAAGTCCAAAATTTAAATATTTTCTTACTGTCTGGTTCTCTTTTCACAAGAAAGGCAATACCTTCTTCAATCTTCTTGTCTTCTTCATTTCTAGATCTATTGTTGCCAGTATAATCACTGATCACACTGATGCTTCTTGACAAAGTAGGGTGAATACTAAGAGCACTGAATGCTGTCTCCATTCTAGGTAACTCTCCTAATAACCTCAGGCTCATTTCTGCTACTTCCAATCTTCCAAGAAGAGTCTCTCTTGTAAATTTCATTATATAAGGTATAACTTGTTCAATCATCTGTGTTGTTTGCTTAAATATAGGAGTCAATGTCCTTAAAATTTTCCATATCACTTCATTCTATGTCTTTGTTCCTCCACAAGATTTTATCCCTGCAACAATTTTTGACATTCTACCAATATAGCTTCTAATAGATTCATGTTCCGCCATTATAATATCTTCAAATGCACATATTCAATTATGTAATCTATCTCTTTTTGCATTTTCATCACCTTCAAAAGTCAAGTGTAAAGATTTCCATATTTCATGAGATTTTTTAAAACATTTTACCTGACTGTACTCATTCTCTGAAAGGGCTGTCAATAGTGCTTCTCTTGCAAGTATGTTACACATAAATAGATCTCTCTCATCAGTAGTACATGTTTCAAAATTTTCCTCTTCAATGATAGTCTTATCATTCTTTGTAATCAACCAATAACCTGGTCCTAAACATAGTAAGTGTGTCTTCATCTTTTCTTTCTAGCTATTAAAATTTACTTCATCAAACTTAGGGCTTTCTTTCCTAAAATTCACCATGGATCTCCTTAAGCTGTTAAAATTCTCTTTCAAGGACCTACTACTCTAATACCAATTGTTAGAAAGTAAAGTCCACCAAGATAACTAAGAGGGGGGGTGAATTAGATATCAGATAATTATAGCTTTTATCATCTTCAACAACATTAGACCATATAAGCAATATAATCACCAACCATAAAAATATATTCATGCACAATATCACAATGACTTTGTTAGGAGTCTTATGAAATACATTCAGTACATATGAATCCCTGTTAGGAGATTTTGAATCCTTGTTAAAAGATTCTAAACCTGTTAAGAGTTATGGAAGACAGAAGGACCCACTACCAAAACAACTTCAAGGTAACATCACTCAACGCACTATCCAACTAACCTTAAGATTATTCAATAGAATAATATGAAATATATTACCTCCTTCACTATGCCAAATCACACTCACTGCTACACTAGATCTCAATTTCAAATCTCTGTACTTCGCATGTCTTCCTTCACAATTTCATTAGCTCTTTTCTTCACTTCATGCATACATTCACATTCAATCATAATCAATTGCTTTCACAACATCTCATATCTCATATCAAAAAGGAAAGACATTCCTTTCTTTATACCATACTCAAGTAATTGCAAATGAGTCAGCATACAATTACAAAATAAAAGTTTTCCACACACTACATCAAAATTACACAAAACTGTCAGCTTCCAAATACAATAACTCTTCATTCGAGTGACCTAAAAGTTTGTGCTATCATCCATGTCACTATGAATGTGTCTCAAACTTCCCTTTAACTATGAAAAATAAGATTCCATCCCTATTAGGAGATACCATCTGATTTCCAAAAATCGCTACTCAGGAACACTCCCTAAATACTGCTTCCACCAAAATGATCATAACTTCCATGAATTAATGAATTACTATCTGCACTCTTAACCATAGACATATGACATATCAAAGAGTATAAACTCAACATTTCATATCTCCAAATGTAATAACCCATGTGCGCTAATCCAAACTCTGTCTGCTTCTTTGCAATTCTTCGGTAAATCACTGCGTTGACATCAATCACAATCATAGTCATGAATGCAACAAAAACTACTACAGAATGTATGCCAATAATTTAGCATTCATTCCTAACATCTCTCTAAGAGAGAGAGAGAGGTGTGGGGGGAGGGTGATGTTTGTGTGTGTGTGTGTGTGTGTGTGTGTGTGTGTGAGAGAGAGAGAGAGAGAGGGTAATGAAAGAGAGAGAGTATATAAGGGAAGAGAGAGAGGGTTATATGGAGAGAGAGAGAGTAGATAAGGGGGAGAGAGAGGGTAATGTGAGAGGGGAGAGAGAGAGAGTAATGAAAGAGAGAGAGTAGATAAGGGGGAGAGAGGGTGATGTGAGAAGAGAGAGAGAGAGAGAGAGAGAGAGAGAGAGAGAGAGAGAGAGAGAGAGAGAGAGAGAGAGAGAGAGAGAGAGAGAGAGAGATTTGGGTGAGAGCTAAGCTAAGTCTATCGTAGAGATGGGGTTGAAACCAAGTGATTTGTGATAAAAAGAGTTAAAACCCTTTGGGAATCCTTTTGCCATCTTCAATTTGACCTTAGAAATGCATGATGGATTTTGGGAGGTAACCTTGCTGAAGGCTTGCTGAATCTTGAAATTTGGCTAAGTCTGAAATTTTTCAAATCTAGAATCTGCATCTTAACTCCTATGAAGCTGGAACCTATCCCAAACATCCCAGAAGTATTATATTTTATAATTTATAAAAATATAACTTAAAGTATAAGAAATTAAATAAATCAAAATTATATTTTATCTATTTACCCCCATGTGCAAACTATCAGCTAAGCTCGTTACTTGGCGGGTGTAGTTACAACACATCAATTGTCCTCATGTCATAAGTTGATGCAGAGCGCACAGTGGTAACAACACCAAAAGCTTAATTACACATTTATCTCAAGGAGATGGGCATCATTAAATGTATCTGGTTCATTACACTTACAATCAAACAAAAACTGAGATCACCGATGCCGATATCAATATCTCGTACCTTGCAAGATTGTCAAAACTGCCATCTTATAGATTCAACATGAGCATGCTCTTATCACACCACCATGTTTTCATCTTCCAATGCCTAGTATGAAACATAGGAGTCTTCTAACAACATTCTAACCATCCGCCACCTTTCACCCTTTCCTCAATGCTAATATACAGACATAAGAACTCTGTTATCATTTGGATCATTCCTCTCTGAACTCAGTGCTCACGTATAATGGCTCCTCTGACTGTCATTTTGAAATGATACCCAATGTCTTTCGGCTACACCACATGCACATAACTATATATCTACCACCCTTCCTATTTTCAAATTATATCCCCTCATTCTAAATAGCTTTGCTGGTGTTCACACTCGGTGTCCTTCAACATGACTTTTGCCACCTTTCATCATTTCCCAATACCAAGCATAAGTATAAGGACCTTTGACTATTGAGGAGGAATGATCTTTGGTATCATTCGGTTCAGTCCCTTGCTGCAAATACAGGGTTCATGGTTTTGACTGTCGTAAAATAAAGAGCTACAAAATCGATTGTAAATCACAAGTACAACCCAATTTAAGAAACTTTTAAACACTACTGAAAACCGATATCAGATAAACATGAAACCAAGAAACATAATAACAATAGATTGATTAGAACATCTGTGAAAATTGAGTTTCATCCAACCATTAACTATCTTCAAAATTGAATTGCAAATATTACAAGCCTCGAGTACAATGTAAATCCAAAGTTTAATTCATCTTAAAACTGACGTACTCATTCAAGAATAGCGAAACTAGAAATATGAGGATAAAGAACTAAAAGATATTGGCGGGAACCATATTCTTCTTTTTATTATTTTGTTTCCCTTACATTACTGTTTCCAAAATCCTCCCCTCCTCCATTTATCGAATTGCTGAGATAAAGATCCCTTTTCACACCTGACAACTAATTTATAAAACTAACTTCTAACTTCCCATTACTCCAACCAATGCAAATGATTGGTTTATAATAGGATGGTTGGCATAATGAATGAACTAGCAATTAATCATGGAGTTGACAATGAAGTTGTCAACTTCACGATGATACTTATTATGTCAAAGACACTTACTACTAATATTTAACCTTCTAAACCCAATTACATCAATAAGACACGAAATGGCTTACTAAGCCATGTTATAATATAAATTAACTTCATATAATCCAAAACCTTCAAAATATTGCTAGTCATGGGATGCACTTGCATCATACTCCTGGGGACACAAAAATTCAAGTCCCATTGAATTGCCATAAGCTTCTTCCAAGTTTTCCAATTGCATGAAGGCAATAATGGAATCATAAGAATGACTAAATTGATGCCACTCCGCACAACGTACTGGTGCCACGCTTCATGGTGAATACCCTTTGTGGTATGTATCATGATGCCTCCTTTGAATCCTGGAAAAAATATAGTAGACCTGATCATCATATCATCTGTATAAAAATACCTATCAAATTGATCCATAATCTGGCATTCATCTTGTTTATATATCGCTAGGTCATCATGATGAGCAATAAATACTCCATCCACTACATCAATAATCTTCTCCTCAACATCTCATCTTTTCATACATCTTTTCCTCCTTGATCATTTTTGTCAACATTCCCATCATCTGAGAAAATAATATTTTCTTCAACCACACCTGTCACCAAGTCTCCTTCATCTACAAGAACCTTCTCCTCACAAGGTTCAACAACAACATCTTGTTGTTCACTCTCCACACTAGCATTCATCTACTATCCGTGCCCTTCCAATGGAATGTGTACCTCTTCTTGATCTATTTCTTCATCAGTAACTTCATCTTCATTTGCTGCTTGCTCCAAGAGCAATACTATCCTATCCCACTTTGCAATACTCTTATCCAACTCTTCTTCAAGATTCTTTAACCTTTCTTTTTCTTCTCTCTTCTTGGCTTCTTCTCTTTCCTTCTTTTCATGATCTCTCTTCCTCTCATCTTTCATGTACTCTTTGAGAGCTTTGTAGATCTCTATCTCAGACATTGTTAGATACATCTTCACACTCCAAGAATTCTTTTGACACTTCTGATATACCTTTCAACTTTGGAACACATGAGGAGGGAATGGGCACTCCACGGTTTCAAAAAAGGAACCAGTATACTCAAGATTACAAAAGACTTCTTCCTCTATGGCAATGAAAACTAAACTTCAATCTTCCATCAAACAATCCCAAAAAGACCTTGTTGAGCTCTGATACCACTTGATGAAGAGCACACAATGGTAATAGCACCAAAATCTTAATCACACATTTGTCTCAAGGAGATGGGCATCATTAATTATATCTGGTTCATTACACTTACAATCAAACATAAACTGAGATCACCGATGCCGATATCAATATCTCATACCTTGCAAGACTGTCAAAACCACCATCTTATAGATTCAACATGAGCATGCTCTTATCACACCACTATGTTTTCATCTTCCAATGTCAAGTATGAAACATAGGAGTCTTCTAACATCATTCTAACCATCCGCCACCTTTCACCCTTTCCTCAATGCCAATATATAGACATAAGAACTTTGTTATCATTTGGATCATTCCTCTCCGAACTCAGTGCTCACGTATAATGGCTCCTCTGACTGTCATTTTGAAATGATACCCAATGTCTTTCAGCTAAACCACATGCGCATAACTATATATCCACCACCCTTCCTATTTTCAAATTGTATCCCCTCATTCTAAATAGCTTTGCTGGTGTTCACACTTGGTGTCCTTCAACATGACTATCGCCACCTTTCAACATTTCCCACACCAAGCATAAGTATAAGGACCTTCAACTATCAAGGAGGAATGATCTTTGGTATCATTCGGTTCAATCCCTTGCTGCAAATATAGGGTTCATGATTTTGACTATCACAAAATAGAGAGCTACAAAATTGGTTGTAAATCACAAGTACAACCCGATTCAATAAACTTTTAAACACTAGTGAAAAATGATATCAGATAAACACGAAACCAAGAAACATAATAACAATAGATCTATTAGAACATTTGTGGAAACTGAGTTTCATCTAACCATTAACTATCTTCAAAATTGAATTACAAATATTACAGGCCTCAAGTACAATGTAAATCTAAAGTTTAATTCATCTTACAACTGACATACTCATTCAAGAATTCAAGAACAACGAAACCAAAAATACGAGGATGAAGAACTAAAAGATATTGGCTGGAATCATATTCTTCTTTTTATTATTTTGTTCCCCTTACATTACTATTTCCCAAATCCTCCCCTCCTCCATTTCTTGAATTGTAGAGATAAAAATCCCTTTTCACACTTGATAAATAATTTATAAAACTAACTTCTAACTTCCCATTACTCCAACCAATGTGAACGATTGGTTTGTAATAGGATGGTTGGCATAATGAATCAACTAGTAATTAAGCATGGAGTTGACAATGAAGTTGTCAACTTCATGATGATACATATTATGTGTAAGACACTTACTACTAAGATTTAACCTTCTAAGCCCAATTACATCAATAAGACACGAAATGGCTTACTAAGACATGTTACAATATAAATTAACTTTGTATAATCCAAAACCTTCAAAATATTGCCAGTCGTGGGATGCACCTGCATCATAAGTACTGTGCCTGTGTGGGAGTGTGAAAGGATGATGTAGCAATGAATTCTTAATCTTAGGGTTATTAATTTGAATCATCATTGTTCATCTGTATGCCACCATTGCTTATTTATAGCCCAGTCTAAGTACATTGTATTTGTAGTTTTGTAATTAATTACATGGATGTTATGTGAGGCTTTTATGACACACACTTTGGTTTATTATGAGCCCTATACCATTACAACTTCAAGAAAAGATTATGGGAGATTTTCCTTAATTGGCATGAGTACCATTTTCTCCTCTGTCGCCTTCAAATACCTTGGCTTTTAGCAATGTTAAGCGGTTTTCCTTCCTAGGCCGAATTCTTATTTTGACACTGTGCTTTATTTTCCAAATGGAGTTTCCTGACTATGCTACTTGTGGTTATCTTCATGCTGACCTCCTGCCTAGGAATTTTAGGGTATTCCTATCCCCGCTTACCTCTGAGCTCCTGTTCCCCAATAGAATTGATGACCCAGAGATTCAACAAGTGTTCTTTTGCAACTCCATGCTCCATTACAGGGCAGTTCACGAGATTATTGGTGAAAATGTACTCTCACCAAGGATTAAATTAGTTGTATTTCCAATGCAAATGGTGTCAATTTTCCTATCCAACCTAATGGACCTACTGCAATCAGTTGAGTTAGTGCTTTTTATTGCCAATAAAATAGTACGCCCACAGTTCATTTTAGCCAATCGGCTCATGGGGGCCCTACAAAAGTATGAACTATGGTCGAGAAAAGCATTGGCCGGTGGCCTTTTTTCTCACCATGACCTCATAACAAGCCATGAACATATGATGGATTATGATTGCTTCAAATGGGCCATGGAGAAAAGGAGCTACCGAATTATTAGTACCAATCTGTAGATTGTGAGCCCAGCTCTTGGTAAGGACCTTGCAGACAAGATTAGGTGCCTACCTCATGTAGTGTTGGGTCTTTTTCTTTTGCCATCTCCACTGGTTCAACCACCTCCAGTGAATTTTTATTGCAAAGTGTTACCTCCTAGTACTTAAAAATAGGTACCCGACCTAAATGTACCTCTTTCACTAGCTTAGTCATCTAACATTCCTCCTGCAACTCCGACTACACTTGATAGTTGGGAGGCGATGACCATTACGGCTCCACCTATAGGCTGGGAGTTGGCATGGGACCATGTGCTATGGCCATCCTCTCCCATGGATGAATGTTAGCTATACTTAATTAGCTGGTTCTTTATTAAAAAATTGTATCTATCATGTTGTATTACAAATGCATTTTTGGTGGGTCTTTTGGGGGATTTGTCCGGAGCTGTCATCCATTTTGTATCTACCCAATAAGTGGGTTTTTGGGTTCTGATTGTATCATCCTTCATGGATTTGTGGTTTTCATGTGGAAAACTAAATGTAAATATCTATATAATTTCCTTGCATGTATATGAAAATGATTCTGGGGTTTCTTCATGATTCTTCCACAAATGAGTCCTTGAATTAGTTTATGTTAATATAAATATGGTGGCTAGTCCACTTTGGATTAAAATAAATAAATAAATTAGGTAGGTTTTCTTAGGTTAATGAAGGGACATAATTGTGAAGCGATCGAATAGGTCTTGACATGATAAAAATTAAAATTAATATTTAAAATTGACAAATAGTTTCAAATATATCTCTTAATTTTTGAAAAATAAACTGTCTCTATATTTTCATCTTCTAGACACCCTTCTCCTCTTTAATTACAAATGCCCTCTCTTGTTCATAGTTGGGATGTTTTTAATTTTCCCCACACTTTGTGTTTGAACTGCTACATTACCATTGAAAGTGCTTATGTAACTATCATGTTTGGGCTCCAAATTTTGCATAAATAAGTACACCTTCTTATTACTTGGTTAGGACCCACCACCAAGTAGAATATAGGGTGCCAAACATAGTATACATATATATAGTATGTATGTTAAGACAACTTTTAAAATCTTGGGATCTTAGAGTGAGGAGCTCCCTCCTACTGATGAGTTGTTGGTTTGAAAGACATTAGCCTTGGAAGGTATGTCAGTAAACAAAGGATGGCGCAGTCTACATCCCAAAAGGAGCATGTATATGATTTTGGAAATCTTCCCCCAAGTATCCAAGAGAGTCTTTGTGAGAAATTTAACAGCAAAGGAATATGTAACACAGACAACATGGAGCACATGTATATTAAAAAACCTTTTGTAGGTAGCAGCAATTTCTACTCCAATTATAGGAATGGGCAATCCACAAATTATTAAGTACTACTACTCCCAAATTAGTGAGCTTCTAAATGACATGAAGTCTTTAATGCAAAACAATGGCATGTCAATCAATAAAAATAGTGAGAATAACCACAAGAACCTTGGAATGGAGCTTCCTATGATCATTAATGATATGAATAAACATGTCTATAAGATAGGTGTAGAATCTAAGGACAAATGAAAAACATTGGCAAAAATCCTCAACACCTTACTTGCAACCAATTGAGATTAAGAGAGAAATTATCTACAAGCGTATGCACGTTACTCTAGATGATACTAGGAGCATTCATAGGCATATTCAAGTGTGGATGAGTACTACAATATCCATAACATGAACAAAATTTTGTTAGCAATCAATGTGGAGGACATTAAATGCATAAATTTAGCGCGAGATTCAACTATGTGGACTTTGTTTGCATCAAATAATATTTTGGATCATATTCAATGATCTATTATCAAGAAATTCTATCAAATTAATATGTATGGATCTAATGGTATTATTTCCATCTCTATCTTTATTTCTATTTTGTGAGTAGCCAAACAAGCAATGTGTAGAACAAATGACAATATATATTTGTAAAAAAATATGAATTCTCTCTCCTTGCACCATCTCTCTCTCTCTCTCTCTCTCTCTCTCTCTCTCTCTCTCTCTCTCTCTTTGTCTCTCTCTCTGTCTCTCTCTGTCTCTCTGTCTCTGTCTCTCTATCTCTGTCTCTCTGTCTCTCTCTCTCTCTCTATATATATATATATATATAGAGTATGTATGTATGTATACATACATACATACATACATACATACATACATACATACATACATATATATATATATATATATATATATATATATATATATATATATATATATATATATATATATATATATATATATATATATATATATATGCATACATACTATACAGACATACATGCATACACACATGCACACACACACACACACAAATATTTAATTTATTTATGTTTGAAGCTATATAGGTGGATGCATATTTTAGTTGACATTATCTTTTCTACATGAATATAAGAAAAAATAGAATATTTTTTAATTGACCATCTAACCCTCTTCTGCATACCCATTGCACACTATTAAAATAATTATGTTGGCATGAATCTCCTTCCCCTGATTGACATCCAAATGAACTCCGTTATTAATTATGTCAGCATGAATCTCATTTGGTTTATAGTTCTAAGAATATATGGCCCCACATTCCTAAACAATAAGAGATCATATTGTTTCTCATTAAATATTATATACTTGATTGTTTAGTTATATTATATTTGATCTCTCTACCTAAAGATATTGTTTCAACTAAATATTCATCACACTTATCATCATCCAACTAAGTGATGCAAGGGTAGGGAAGGTAAGGCAAAATTAGGGTTAATTGAGACTTCTTAACTGACTAACAAGTCATGTGAAGAGTTACACAATGGAAGCAATATGAACATCACATCAAATCAGTTAAAACATAATGGATATGAACCAAGCAATTGGGTGCAACACTGGAACAATTACATTAATTCTTCAACATGCCCGGTTGTGAGGCCTTTCAAGTTTAGGCCTTATACAATAATAATTGTGCAATTAGAATCACTGTAACCATATCCTCTTCTATGATACTCCAACTACTAGCCTTCTAATAGCTAACACTATCCTACAAAATAACCTAAGCTCCAAATACATAGCCAGCAAAGCCACAAGTCGGCCAGTCAGGCATTTAATACATTATAGGTCCACACTAACGAGAAGAAACCAAAACTAAAGCTAGAAACAACAAAACATGATGTGCATAAGGATTTAGGTCCACACAAGATCCAAGAAAAGATCCCCAACTGTGCAAGATCCAATTTCCCCACATGCAATCGTGCAAGCCAAAATACCACACGTTTCATGAGCGAAATTGGTAGAAAATTGATGCTCGAGGAGAATTGTGATAAATTTTAGCTCCAAGTGAATTATGACATGTGCCCTTAGGAGAGTGTTCACAATTAGGTCCACAATACTACATTAACTACACAAGGCATAAAACCAATAGCAACATCGATGCTAAAACAAACATCAGACTGGTACAGGAAATAGGGAATATTTTTGGTGATGCAAGATTGCTCAAGACCCAAGATGCTCCTGCATCAGACACTTGGGGTAAAAAAAGAACTAATGTCCACATCAGGGACTTCTCAAACTTTGACCAGAATCATAAAGATCCAACTTAGCTTGTGTAATCCATGAACTATTTTCAACCGTCTTATCTTTCCACTCAACTAGGTATTCCATGTAGTCTTTTCCTCTTGTACTCTTACTTACTCTGCTATTCAAGATCTTCTCAATGTTGTCTTTGTTCTTCTTAGGATAATTTAGATCATCTTCCATCTCATCATTTGATTCAAAATACTCAAAGATATCTACAATGTTGAATATAGGTGATATATCCATGTCCTCTCGTAATTCCACTTCATAAGAATTTCCATTGTTAAACTTCTTCAGAATCATAAAAGGTCCAAACTTCTTCATTTTCAGCTTGTTGTAAGTACCAACTGGAAATCTATTCTTCTTCAAATGAATCATAACCTCATCTCCAACTCCAAAATATTTATGTCTCCTTCTCTTATTTGTGCTCTGTTTATATTTCAGATTACTATCCTCCAAATTCCTCTTCACTTCATGAAAATTTCTCATGTATACTATGAAATCCTCAGCCTCAACACTTCTTCTGGTCTTAGTAGGTAAATCTCTCAACTCTGTAGTTCCTTTAGGGTGAAATCCAGTAACAATATCAAAGGTTTTCCTCTTAGTGCTTCCTATTCACTTAATTATTTTATGCAAACTATTCTTGTGCCAAAACTAAGTCCCAACTAATAGGATTATCTCCAACTAAACATCTCAACAAGTTTCCCAAACTTCTGTTCACAACTTCAATCTGTCCATTTGTCTGAGGGTGAAATGTAGAACTAAACTTCAAGTCAATATTCATCTTTTTCTGAAGTGTTATCTAAAAGTAACCAGTAAACTTAGTATCTCTATCTGAAACAATAGATTTAGGTAACCCGTGTAATCTTAAAACTTCCTTAAAGAATAATTCCAGCTACACGTAATGTATCAGATGTCTTCTTACAAGGTATGAAATGAGCCATCTTAGAAAATCTGTCAACCACTACCAAAATAGAATCATTACCTCTCTGAGTTCTAGGCAACCCAAGAACAAAGTACATACTCACATCTTCCCAAGGTCTATCAGGTATAGGTAAAGGTGTATACATTCCCAAATTCTGACTAGTTCCTTTTCCTACTTGACAAATTTTGCAACCTCTTACCATTCTCTATACATCTCTATAAATCTATAGCCAAAAGTATCTTTCTGAAATCAATTTCACTATCTTATCAATCCCAAAAAGTCCACTGCTATGTTTCTCCTTCATTATCTTCTCTCTTATAGATCCTCTAGGTATGCACAACTGAACTGCTTTAAACAACATGTCTTCTTGAATGAAATAATCAGTCCACTTATCACTCACAGTTTGTTCCTTACAAGATTTCCAACATTCTGAAAAATCAATGTTAGTTTCATACAAACACTTCAAATCATTAAAACCAAGTACCTCAACTCTCATCTCTTTCAGTAAACTTCTTCTTCGGCTCAAGGAATCAAAAACCTTATTTGACTATCCACTTTTATGCTTCAATGAAAAGGAAAATTTTTGCAAGAACTCAACCCACTTCATATGTCTCTGATTCAATTTATTTTGACTTCCCAAATACTATAAAGCTTTATGATTAGTATACAACACAAAATATTTAGGCATCAAATAATGCCTCCATTTCTTCAAAGGTTGAACAATAGCATAGAATTCCTAGTCATAAACTGAATATTTTTCTCTTAGCATCATTCAACTTTTCACTAAATAAAGATATAGGTCTTCCTTCTTGACTCAAAACAGCTCCAATTGCACTTCCACTAGCATCACATTCAACTTGAAATACTTTATTGAAATCAGGCAAAGCAAGTGTAGGTAATTCTGCAATCTTTTATTTCAATGTTTCAAAACTCCTATGTGCTCCATGTGTCCATTTGAAATCATTTTTATCTCCTCTCATGGTTTTAGTCATAGCATTACAAATAGAACTAAAATTTCTGATAAACTTCTTATAAAAACTTGTCAATCCATGAAATGATCTTACCTCTCTAACATTCTCTTGTGTAGGCAAATCAAGTATAGCTGTTACTTTCTCAGGGTCCATCTTCAATCCATCAGTTGAAATTACAAAACCAAGATACGCAATCTTGTTAGAAAGCAAAGATCCCCAAGATAACTGAGAGGGGGGGGGGGTGAATCAGTTATCTGATAATTAAACCATTTATCTTCAATATCAACTTCAACATCTTTAAACCATATAATCAATGCAGTAACCAACCATAGAAAGATAATCATACACAATGACACAATAACACAAGATATGTTAACTAGGGAACCTCTTGATCAAAGAGTAAACCCCGGTGGGAATGATGCCCACAAAATGATGTACTAATATGAAAGTTCCTTGTGAAAGGATGGACCCTATTAGGAGTCTTATAAAAATACATTCAGTACATATGAATCTCTGTTAGGAGAGTTTGAATCCCTGTTAAAAGATTCTAACCTTGTTAGGAGTTATGGAAGACAGAAGGACCCACTGCCCAAACAGCTTCAAGGCAAGATCTTTGAACTCACTGTTCAATAGATCTTAGGATTATTTAATAGAATAATATGAAATATGTTACCTCCTTCATACTATGCCAAAACTGCACTCTCTGCTACACAAGATCACAAATTCAGATCTTTGTACTTCACAAGTCTTCCTTCACCACTAAATTAGCTCTTTTCTTCACATCATGCACATATTCGCATCACAACTTTCACAATTTCATATCACAACTATTAAAATCCACATTAAAACAAGGAAAAAATTCCTTCCTTTATACCACACTCAAATAATTACAAATGAGTTGGCATACAAATACAAAATAATAATTTCAACACGCTACATCAGAATTACACAAAACTATCAACTTCCGGTTGCAATAACTTTCCAATCATTTGACCTCAAAGTTTTCATAGTGAACCACATCACCACCAACGAGTCTCAAACTTCCCTTTAACTACTCAAAATCAGATTCCATCCCGGTTAGGAGATATCCTCCGATTTCCAAAAACCGCTACTCAGGAACACTGCCAAAACACTGCTTCCACCAAAATGCTTATAACTTTCATGAATGAATGAATTTATTTTTGTGCTATTAACCATAGGTTAATAACACACCAAAGAACATACCATCAACTACACAAAACCTAATTTTCAATATAACATGTGTGCAAAATAAAACTGTGCCTGTTTCTCTACTAAACTCCAGAATATCACTATGTTGACATAAATGACAATTATAGTCATGAATGCAACAACCACTACTACAAAATGAATATCAATCATCAAGAATTCATTCCTAACAATCTCCCCCATTGGCATTGATGGCAACATAGATGAAAAATATCCAATGTTCCAAAAATCCAATACTGCAATACTGCTAATCTGATTAAATCTTTTCAAGTCTTCTTCATCAATCATCTTTTCAAGTCCTCTTCATCAATCAAATCTTTCTTTGCTATCCCCATTGACATCAAATCTTCTATTTTACAAATCTCTTTTGTTTTACATGTACACTTCTCCCCCATTGACATCAATGACAGAAATCTCATCACTATGTCAACATCAACTCAATGTCAAAAGACACTGTTCAAAAAAATACATTCACAAGAGTCCTCATGACTCAGCTCAAAGAGGAAGTACCAGTATCCAATCCAAAAAATAGATAGGGCCATATTCCACTAGATGAATGCAACCATCTGCATCATTAGTCAAAATTAGGCTGGGGCATAACCCCAAGCATACCTCTCAGATACTCAAATGTATCCTTAGGCAAGGGCTTTGTAAATAAATCTACTATCTAATCCTTTGTGCTTATGTACTCTAGTCTGACTTCTTTCTCTGCAACTATTTCTCTTACAACATGATACTTGATCTCTATATGCTTAGTCTTAGAATGTAATACAGGGTTCTTAGACATACTAACTGTACTGGTGTTATCACAATGTATAAAAAAAGGCTCATCAAACTCAATTCCAATATCCTTCAACATTTGCTTCATCCAAATTATCTGGTTACAATTGTTTGTTGCTGCTACATACTCTGCTTCTGCTGTACTTTGTGAGATACAATTCTATTTTTTGGTCAACCAAGAAACTAGTCTTCCTCCAAGAAAAAAGGCTCAACCACTGGTGATTTTCTCATCATCAACGCTGCCTCCCCAATCAGCATCAGTATATGCACATAGGGTAAAATCATCAGAAGTTTCATACCATAATCCATAGTCCATTCCGCCTCTAAGATATCTCAATATCCTCTTTACTGCTACAAAATGTGACTCTCTAGGTTTAGCTTGAAATCTTGCTACTATTCCTACTGAATGTTGTATATCTGGTCTAGTGTGTGTCAAGTACTACAATCCACCAATCATAGATATGTATTTCTTTTTCTCAACTGTTGGTGTTTCATCTTTACTAGATAGTTTATGTCCTATAACCATAGGTGTTCCAACTGGTTTACAATTCTCCATTCCAAATCTTTTCAACAAATCATTCAAGTATTTTGTCTAACTTACAAAGATACCATCTTTGTTTTGTGTTATCTATAATCCCAAAAAGTATTTCATTTCTCCAATCATACTCATTTCAAATTCTATCTTCATTTCATCAGCAAATTTGTCACTAGCTTCATCTTCTCCTCCAAAGATAATGTCATCAACAAAAATAACTATAACGAACAAACCATTTTCAATTTCTTTTGTGTATAGGTTACTATCAGCTATTCTTTTTGTAAATCCCAATTTTAACAAATACTTATCCAATCTAGCATACAAAGTTCTAGGTGCTTGCTTTAGTCCATACAATGCTTTCTTTAGTTTACATACCATGTCTCCTTCTTGAGTCAAAGGAAAACCTTCAGGCTGCTCAATGTAGACTTCTTCTAATTCTCCATTTAGAAATGTTGACTTCACATCCATCTGATACACTTTGAATTTCTTAAATGCTGCATAGGCCAAAAACATTCTTACCGCTTCAAGTCTTGCCACAGGGGCAAAGGTTTCTTCATAGTCAGTTTATTCTTGCTGTGAGTATCCCTTACATACCAATCTTGCTTTGTTTCTGATTACTTCTTCTTGTTCATTCATCTTGTTTCTGAATACCCATTTAGTTCCAATCACATTTTTGTCTTTAGGTCTAGGAACCAATTCCCATGTCTTATTCTTTTCAATCTGATCTAGTTCTTCTTTCAAAGCATTAATCCAATATTCATCTTCACAAGCTTCATGAGTAGATTTAGGTTCAATTTGAGAAATCAAACATAAATGTACTTTATTTCTAGTCATAAATCCTCTGTCCAAACTTCCAATCACTTGTTCAATAGGATGATGTCTTGATATATACCTGTTAGGTGTCATAGTCACAGATCTTTTTCAACTATAGATTCTTCTTTGTTTTCTTCAACATGACTTTCATTCAAAAATTCACTGTCAGTCTCAAAAAATTGTTTAGAAGTTTCAATGTTAGGCTAAGGGTTAGTTCCTTCATAAGATTCATAATCAAGCATTCTTTCTTGAATTTTAAACTTCTCATCAACTTTTACATTTACACTTTCAACAATAGTCTTAGTTCTCTTATTGTAACATCTATATGCTTTGCTTTTCAAAGAATATCCAAGAAAAATTCCTTCGTCACTTCTAGGATCAAAATTTCCTATATCATCATTTCTCTTAATATAACATTTACTTCCAAAAATTCTAAAATACTTAATTGAGGGTGCATGTCCAAACCACAATTCATAAGGTGTCTTGTCTGTGTCTACTCTGATTTGTACTCTATTCATCGTATACACTGCTATATTCACTGCTTCTCTCCAAAATGTTTTTGCCAAATCTCCTTCAAACAACATAGCTCTTGCTGCTTCAGTTACTGACCTATTTCTTATTTCCGCAATACCATTTTGTTCAGGTGTTCTAGGGGCTGAAAACTCTCTTAATACCATTCATTTCACAAAAAGTATCAAACTCTTTAGATGTAAATTCTCCACCTCTATCAGATCTCAAACATTTAATCCTCATTCCTAATTCATTCTCAACTTTATTTTTCATGATATTAAACTTATCAAATGCTTCAGATTTTTCTTTCAAAAATGCAATCCACATAATTCTTATAAAATCATCAACAAGAATCATAAAATACCTTTCTCCATAGAATCCTCTAGTCCTAGTAGGACCGCTCAAGTCTGTATGAACAATCTCCAACTTTTCTGTAGATGTGAACTTCTTGCTAGGAAATGAGCTCCTTTTTTGCTTAGCCATCACACATTCTTTGCAAATCATGTTAGTAGGCTTCATAATCTTAGGTAAGTCTCTTACTGCAAGTGTAGAACTTACTTTCACAATGTTATCAAAGTTTATATGATAGAACCTTCTATGCCATAACCAATTGTCATCAATCTTAGACATCAAGCATGTCATCTCAGTAGGGTTCAACTGAAATACATTACCTCTAGTTCTAGATCCTATTCCAATCAGATTTCCATCTTTATCCTTAATCACACAAGTTTTCTCAGTAAACCAAACTTGATATCCCTTATCAACTAACTGTCCAACACTTAATAAATTATGTTTCAATCCATCCACAAAGTAAACATCGTCAGTATTAGTCTTTCCATCAAGAGTAATCGATCCTATACCTTTAATCAAACATGGTGCATTGTTACCAACTCTAACAATTCCTCCATCATAATTGTTAAAATTTATGAACTTTCCTTTATCACCAGTTATATGATGTGAACAACCACTGTCTATAATCCAATCAGCTTTCTTTTCAACTTGGAAAACTAAGGCTTTCTCTTCGTTAACATTAGATTCATAATTTTCTTCCTTAATTGCTACAAATCCTATGTCATCAAAGTTATCATTATCACTATCACTCAAATGTCTTTCAATTCCTACTTCAATTTCTTCATCATTTGCATAATAACATTCTTTAGGTCTTCTAGGCTTAAAATTGTTTCTATATTTCTTAACTCTTTTAGGACACATAGATGCAAAATGACCATATTCTTGACATGTCCAACATTTAAAGATTTTCTTACCTTTTGGTTCTCTTTTCACAAGTAAGGCAATACCTTCTTCAATCTTCTTATCTTCATCAAATTTGGATCTGCTACTACTAGCATAATCTCCATTCACACTTGTACTTCTAGACAAAGTAGGTTTGATGCTAAGAGCAATGAATGCTATCTCCATTCTAGGTAGTTCTCCTAATAATCTCAAATTCATCTCTGCTGCTTCCAATCTTCCAAGAAAAGTCTCTCTTGAAAAGTTTGGTGTACAAGGTATCACTTGTTCAATCATTTGTGTAGTCTGCCTGAATACCAGTGTCAATGTTCTCAAAATCTTCCATATTACTTCATTCTCTATCTTTTCACCTCCACAAGACTTTATTCCTGCAACAATTTCTGACATCCTACCAGTATAGCTTCTAATAGATTCATCTTCCATCATTCTTATGTCTTCAAATGCACAAATCCAATTATGTAACCTAGCTTTCTTTGCATGTTCATCACCTTCAAAAGTAGAATGTAAAGCTTTCCAAATATCATAAGATTTAGTTAAACTTTTTACTAGACTGTATTCATTCTCTGGAAGTGCTGATAAAAGTGCTTCTCTTGCAAGTATGTTACACATGAATAGATCTACCTCTTCTTTAGAACTTGTTTCAAGACTGTCTTCTTTAATTATAGTTTTCTCATTTTTTGTAATCAACCAATAACCTGGTCCTAAACACAAGAGATGTGTTTTCATCTTTTCTTTCCAGCTATCAAAATTTACTCCATCAAATTTAGGGCTTTCTTTCCTAAAATTTGTGATAGATCTCCTTAAGTTGTTAAAATTCTCTTTCAAGGACCTGCCACTCTGATACCAATTATTAGAAAGAAAAGATCCCCAAGATAACTGAGAGGGGGGGTGAATCAGTTATCTGATAATTAAACCATTTATCTTCAATATTAACTTCAACAACTTTAAACCATATAATCAATGCAGTAACCAACCATAGAAAGATAATCATACACAGTGACACAATAACACAAGATATGTTTACTAGGGAACCTCTTGATCAAAGAGTAAACCCTGGTGGGAATGATGCCCACAAAATGATGTACTAATATGAAAGTTCCTTGTGAAAGGATGGAACTTGTTAGGAGTCTTATAAAAATACATTCAGTACATATGAATCTCTGTTAGGAGATTTTGAATCCCTGTTAAAAGATTCTAACCCTGTTAGGAGTTATGGAAGACAGAAGGACCCACTGCCCAAACAGCTTCAAGGCAAGATCTCTGAACTCACTGCTCAATAGATCTTAGGATTATTCAATAAAATAATATGAAATATGTTACCTCCTTCATACTATGCCAAAACCACACTCTCTGCTACACAAGATCACAAATTCAGATCTCTATACTTCACAAGTCTTCCTTCACCACTGAATTAGCTCTTTTCTTCAGATCATGCACATATTCGCATCACAACTTTCACAATTTCATATCACAACTATTAAAATCCACATTACAACAAGGAAAAAATTCCTTCCTTTATACCACACTCAAATAATTACAAATGAGTTGGCATACAAATACAAAATAATAATTTCAACATGCTACATCAGAATTACACAAAACTGTTGGCTTCTAGATGCAATAACTTTCCAATCATTTGACCTCAAATTTTGTGCAATGAACCACATCACCACCAATGATTCTAAAAATTCCCTTTAACTATGTAAAATCAGATTCCATCCCGGTTAGGAGATATCCTTTGATTTTCAAAAACCACTACTCAGGAACACTGCCAAAACACTGCTTCCACCAAAATGCTTATAACTTTCATGAATGAATGAGTTTATTTTTGCACTATTAACCATAGGTTAATAAAACACCAAAGAACATACCATCAATTTTTCAAAACCCAATTTTCAATATAACATGTGCGCAAAACAAAACTGTGCCTGTTTCTCTACTAAACTCCAGAATATCACTGTGTTGACATCAATGAATATTATAGTCATGAATGGAACAACCACTACTATAGAATGACTAGTAATCATCAAGCATTCATTCCTAACAAATCTCTTCTTTCATAAATGAACATTTCTTCAAGTTAATCAGTAAACATTCTTCCTTCAATCTCTGCAATACTTGTCTGATATGCTCAAGGTGTTCTTCCTTACTCTTACTGAATATCAAAATGTCATCAAGATATACAATTACAAACTTACCCAAGAATCTTTTTAGAACTTCATTCATCAGCCTCATGAAAGTACTAGGTCCATTAGTCAAACCAAAAGACATAACCAACCATTCATAAAAACCTTCATTACTCTTAAAAGTAGTTTTCCATTCATCCCCTTCTCTGATCCTAATTTGATGATATCCAATTTTCAAATCAATCTTTTTGAAATAATTTACTCCACTCAAACTATCCATTATGTCATCCATCCTAGGAAAAGGAAATCTATACTTCACTATGATCTTATTTATGGCTCCATAATCAGTACACATTCTCCATTCTCCATTCTTTTTAGGTGCTAACATAATAGGTACTACGCAAGGACTCAAACTTTCCCTAATTAATCCTCTTTCAAGCAATTCTTGCACTTGTCTATTCAATTCAGTCTTTTCATCCAGTGTCAACCTATATGTTGCTTTATTAGGAAAACTATCTCCCAATATCAAATCCATACAATGACTTATAGTTCTCATGGGCGATAAACCATCAAGTACATGATTAGAAATAATGTCATGAAATTTAGTCAAAAAAGGCTTAGCCTCATCTGCATGTTCTAACTCATCTTGTTTCTCAGTTTTCCTTGGAATTAAAGCAAAACAAATATTATGTTCTTTAAATTCTCTTGAAAATTTTTTACCATCAACCAAGCATACTTTGACTATAGTACAATGACCTTCATCAGACTTTTTTACACAAGGCAATAATACTTGTTTCTTCCCATCCATCCAAATAGTGTATTGATTCAATCTACCATCATGCAAAGCTTTCCTATCATACTGCCAAGGTCTACCCAAAAGAATATGACAACAATCCATAGACATAATATCACACAAGACTTCATCATGATAATTCCTAATTTTGAATTTAACAAGGCATTGTTCACTTACAAGTAGTTTATGCTCCTTGTAGATCCAAGCAATATGGTAAGGTTTAGGATTTCTCAATCTCTGCAACTGCAATTTGTGAACCAAGTCTTTGGATGCCAAATTATCATAACTTCCACTATCGATGATTACCTTACAACATTTGTCAGCGATCTTACATCTGGTTTTGAAAAAAACTTTTCTTCAAAATAGGTTCTTCATCAGCTTCTTTATTACACAAGATTCTTCTTAGCATCAAGTTATCATTGTGTTCAGTTTCATTAGACAATTCTTCAACTTCTTTACAAGCCAAGTTACTTCTGTTGTTACCTCCAATCTTCTTTCTAGAGCTAGTACATTCAAAAGCTCTGTGTCCTTCTTCACCACATTTATAACAAGTACCTTTAAACCAATACTTCTCTTCTTTTTTCCCATTATTGTTATTCCTAGAGTAACCAATATCGCTACCTCTAGAGTAGTTACCTCTTTTAGCAGGTTCATCTTTCCATCCTTTATCTTGTACTGCATTTTCAAATCTTCTACTTTCTCCATAAGATCTACCTCTACTTCTTTGAAATATACCACCTCTTCCTCTATCTTTGATCATGTCTTTTTGTCAATCTTTCCTCAGCCTTCAAAGAAAATTGATATGCTTCTTCCACACTATCAATCTTCACATAACTGATCTCATCTTGAATAGATGTCCTCAAACCATTCAGGTATCTAGCCACTTTGTCAACTTCATCATCAACATGTCTAGATTTGATATCCAATTTGTAAAATTCCTCAGTATATTCTTTCACACTCAATTCCCTTTGTCTCAAATTCTACATTTTCCTCATCAAACTAACTTGGTAATCAGCTGGAAGAAACTTCTTCATTTTTCCAAGTATTTTCATCCATGTCTTGATCTTTTCTTTTCCTCTCTTTTGTCTCTCAGTTTAAAAATGATCCCACCAAAGAGATGCATGACCTTTCAACTTTGTGACTGCAATCTTCACCTTCTTATTACCAGGAGCACCTTTATAGTCAAAGTATTTATCCATCTCAAAGATCCAATCCAAAAGTGCATTGGTCTCAAGTCTTCCATTATAGCAAGCAACTTCAACTACAGGTCTAGAGTTAGCCTTAGAAAAAACTCTCAAGAGTCTTTCCTCATCCCGTTCAACTTCAAGTGAAGGATTAGGTGCTACCTCTTCTTCATCACTATCATCTTCAAGATGTGCACCTCTTCTCTAGGCCGTCTCTACAACTTCAAGCCTAGTTACAATCTGCCTCAACATATCCATGATAGCATTGTCATTTGCTCTACCTCGAACCATCTTGAATGTTAGGTTCCAACAAGACCATAGCCTTCTACAAGTTATAGGTCAGATCTCAGATCTACCACCCTACAACCAATCCAAATGGTTCTCCATGATCTAATCCACAAGAAAGAACTTCACTCTGATACCACTTGATGCAAGGGCAGGGAAGGTAAGGTAGAATCAAGGTTAATTGAGTCTTCTTAAATGACTAGAAAGCCCTTTAAAGAGTAACACAATGGAAGCAATATGAACATCACATGAGATTATTTAAAACAAAATAGATATAAGCCAAGAAACTAGGCACAACACTGGACCAATTACATTAATCCTTCAACATGCTCGGCTATGAGGCCTTCCAAGTTTAGGTCTTATACAATAATAATTATGCAATTAGAATCATTACGAGAAAATCCTCTTTTTTGATACTACTACTAGTAGCCTTGTAGTATCTAACAATGCCCTATAAAACAACCTAAGCTCCAAATATATAGCCAGCAAAGCCACAAGTTAGCTAGTCAGGCATTTAATACATTATAGGTCCACACTAAGGAGAAGAAACCAAAACTAAAGCTAGAAATAACAAATCATGATGCAAAGAAGGATTTAGGTCCACACAATATCCAATAATAGATCCCCAATTGTGCAAGATCCAATTTCCCTGCATGCAACCATGCAAGATGAAATACTACATGTTTCATGAGCAAAACTAGCGAAAAATTGATGCTCGAGGATAATTGCGATAACTTTCAACTCCAAGTGAATTATGACATGTGACCTTAGGAGAGTGTTCACAATTAGGTCCACAATACTGCATTAACTACACAAGGCATAAAACCAATGGCAACATTAGCGCTAAAACAAACATCAGACTAGTATATGAAATAGGAAATTTTTTTGGCGATGCAAGGTTGCTCAAGACCCAAGATACTCCTGCATCACTAAGCTAGACAATAGTTTATGGTTTAATACAGTCAATTATTTCCTTGGCATCTTTAGATTTAAGTATGTAAAAGAAGTACTTAGACCCCCTGTCTCCATGAGTAAGCTAGTTAATTTTGGCTCTGGTTTTCGCAACCTAGATCTTAATGCTCTGGTATTTTCTAAGGGCATCTTTGGTTTTTGCTACTATTTTAAATTGTTGTTTGCTTTACCAAAACTATTTTTTTTATAGTTGGTGTTTTAGACCCATGACTATTCAGCAAGCTAAACCATATGTTATAAAAGAGAATTTAAAGAAATAAACTAAGTGTCATCTTTGTAAGGTTAGCATTTTAATTTACTATTTAGACGCACCTGTGTTATTTTTGAAGATAGAGATTAGAAGTGATATATAAAGAGAGATAGAGAGGGGGGTTATAGGGATAAGAAAAGATGGAGAGGTAATGTGTGTGTGTGTGTGTGTGTGTGTGTGTGAGAGAGAGAGAGAGAGAGAGAGAGAGAGAGAGAGAGAGAGAGAGAGAGAGAGAGAGAGAGAGAGAGAGAGAGAGAGAGAGAGAGAGAGAGAGAGAGAGAGAGAGAGAGAGAGGGGGGGGGGAGATAGGAAGAGATAGAGATAGAAAGAGGGAGAGGTGCAAATGGAAGAGAAAGAAAGAAATAGGGAGAGGCACAAAGGGAGGAACAAGAGATAGAATAAAGAGATAGAGATAGAATGAGAGAGCGAGAGATATAATGATAAAGATAGAGGTAGAAAGTGATAGAGAGAGGTAGAAAGGGGGATAGAGAGTGATAGATAGACACAAGAGATAGATCAAGAGGTAAATATAGAAAGAAATCTACGGAGATACAGAGGGAGATATAGAGAGGGAGAGATAGAGAGGAAGAGATATAAAGATACATAAATGGTGAAATATATTGATACAAAGATAAGGAGTTCTAGAGAGGATGAGAGGGAATGAAAAAAAAAGGGGACAAATAATTAAATGAACTTTACATAACTCTACGACATACCCATTGCACACTAAGGTGCGATTGCTAGTATTTATATTGAGAAACTATAATTGCATTCATTGATGATGAAACATTCATGTGAGGGCAACGTCTATGGTATTGGATAAAGAATTACTTAAAGCGAGTACGCCAAACAAAAGTATATTGGACATTGAAGAAGATAGGAAAGGCTTTATATTATTATTGAAATGTAGTGGAGGGACCATCCAATCTCTGTGTGGTAGACAATTTATCTTTTCAACTAAACCCATCTCAAAAAGAGATTAGATTATTAAATGTTTTATTACTAGTGATTGTACCTTGGTGTGCAATAGGTATGCTGAAGAAATGTTGAAGAGGACATTAAAATCTGAATTTTTATTTGATGTGATGACTTATAGCATCAATGTTTATCTGCTACTTTTTGTATCATCAAACTTTATTGGTTCTTGTCTTTCAGCTTATTCATTTTTAGGTAGTTCCATTGTTGGATGCACTCTACAATCAATCCCTTTGTTTGCCTCCACACTTTCTAAGTAGAATATTGATGGAGCAAGGTGAGTGTTCTATCACATCTTCTCAAGTATGATTCTGGCATACAACGAGACAATCAAAGAATTCAAATAGCATGTTTTCACGTTACCCCAAAAAGAGACCATTTTCCAAGATGGACCACCTATTTTACAAAATCAATGAATCAAAGTTCGTAAGTGATAAGATGATTTAGTCAATCTTATCCATTAAATGCATTTCTCCATTTGTCAAACTCTTTTTCCCACCAATATCTCTTTTTTATTAGGCACTTCTTGGTATTTTAAACCTGTCCACCAATTTTAACACAGCTATTTCTACAGTACCCACTCTAAAATTATCCCCATTATTCCCCACGCACTTTCCATTTTTCATATCAATAGTTTTATTTAAAAAATATTGAGAATTAAAATTAACAACTCTTATATATCAAAATAGGGGAAACATGAGTAGGTAATTATAGTTTTGAAAAATAATAATTTCATTTAAAATATTGTATTACGTCCTTTTGAGACAGACATGAAAAATAAGTATTAAGGAAAAAACCTTACATTTGATATAAGTAGATTAAGGAAAAAACCTTCTTTGATATGATAAATAGAATATTTCTATTATAATTAGAATATTTCTATTATAATTATAATTTTTAAATATAGAAGATATTGTATAATACTTATAGATCATAATAAGTATAGCATGAATATATGGATGGAGATAGGAGAAATATAAGGATCGGTCTTTATTTTGAATAATATGTAGCAATGAAACAGGTAAAATTATTGTTTTAACTCTTTTTCATAAAACAAGTACTTTGATTTATATATTTTTTAATTTATTTGTTACTTTAAGTTTAATTTATAAGATGATAACACTTTCTTAATAAAAAAATAGTAAAAAATAATATTCAGTAATGATAAATTAGTTGTATATTATTAGTATATATTTATATTATTCTAATTATTTGGAGTTATATCAACTTCAATTATATGTAAATCAATTTCAACACTTATTATGTCTCATACATTTTTTTGTCTTTTTATTCCAATGCATACTTCATAACCCCCTTATGTTTATGTCAACTAGTCCACACTTACCAATACTCTTATGTTTATTAGCTATCCTATAACTATTTTTCTCAAAATATCTAATATATTATTTATTATTTTTCTAGAGATTAGATGTACAATATTTTTTAAATATTATTTTGCTGACTATTGCAGATCTCTAGCAATTTATGCATAATTTATTATTTTCCAATAATGTTAAGAATGACCAAAACCTCTTTAAAGTTATATGAGTTTGTTTATCACTTTCTATTTTTTATTATTTTTTATTTGGAAAAAGTGGTAGAGCCATGAATTTTATTAATATAAAATAAAGTATTTATAGTTGTGTGGTTCAGGTGGGTATACCGATGGGAAAGAACCAGGAAGAAAACCCCTGATTGTAGCCAAAGTAACAAAAGATGAGTCCTAGGAACTACCCCATCCCCCACCCAAAAAACCCACTTGAGATTTCTAAAATTATATAAAATGAAGAAGGTATACATTATATTACCCACCCAACATGTATACCTCCAGAAAATGATACCCATGAGAGAAGAGAGATGAATCGGAAGGGTCAGACAGAGAAGGATATATCCTCGATGTTGAGGGCATGTCCAACTTCATATCATCCATCGCAACCAATTGAGAAGAAGTTGACTCTATGGCCTTGTCCCTGCAATCTGGTGTCTCCACAAGAAAAGATAACTAGTCCTCATGTGTTGGCTCTGCAATGTGTAAGGGAGGCATTAGGACAATTTCATCTCCAATACATCCATCCCGATGCATAATGATAGTACATATAACTA
Source organism: Chamaecyparis obtusa (assembly GCA_027943335.1). Lineage (NCBI taxonomy): Eukaryota > Viridiplantae > Streptophyta > Pinopsida > Cupressales > Cupressaceae > Chamaecyparis > Chamaecyparis obtusa. The sequence continues at coordinate 337,110 of BSBK01001836.1, read as the reverse complement.
GGTAGTCTGATAATAAAGGTTAAGCGACAAAGGGGTCAGTTATAACAATCAACTGGGCATACTCCTACACTAAATAAGCAAGTATGCCATCTTGCAGTGCATTCCAAATAACATATAAAAGAGATCTCTATAAAAAGTATTTGCTGAAAAAAAAAAGACAAGCCTGCTATAGGAAAAGATCCTCGATGGATATCATATGCATGTAAAAGTATGAATAATAGGTCTTCATCATATGTATCTTCAACCAATATTCTTTTAGGAAAATAAAAAACAAAATTAGGATCTTGAGAAATATGCATTAAAACTGTTGAGAATCTTGAAAGCACCTGTGAAGGAAAAGCATCTAAATTATCCTTAAACCAATCAACATTGAAGAGAGTACAAAGTGCAACATCAATGTGAGGATAGGTAATGAAGAACATCTTTTCGAGTTTTTCTATTTCATATGGGGCAGGGTTAGTTTCTTCCCATTGTTCGGATGGGAACTAAGCATGATATTTCATAAATAAAGCACTCCCAAATAGTACAAGGCCACCACAATTAACAAAATAGCTTAAAATCAACAGTGAAGATTGAAAACACAACTTCAATTTTAATGTAATGTTCCAATCATAAGACGGATCCTGAGTGGTGAGTATAATTAATCAACCACAAATAATTACTATGTAAATGATAGGCTTGAGTAACTTTGGTCAATGTAATCCTTATACCATCCTCAAATCATAAGTATGTAAATGTCCTATGCATAAGTGTGAGGAGAGTACAAAGATGCCAACTGTTATACTTGTTTAAATACATTATAGGAATCGAGACATAAAAACCCTATAATAGCTGACTAGTCATGATAAAACTAGGTAAAGTGTGAGAGGTGGCTGATATCAACTTCTTGTTGTGGATAAGGATCATCTATATCTTTTTTTGCGAGGAAATCAGCCAACATATTAGCTTTGATAAATAATATTTGATTTCAAATGATTGAAAAGACCTCAATTTGTTGAGAATTAGATCTAATCTATACTTGAGCTTCCAAGATGAGGTTTATCTAGAAGAAACTATATTAAAGTATTAAAGACTACCATAGTTTGTCTAGAAGAAACTATATTAAAGACTACCATAGAATCAAGAGGTAATTTCTTATAGACTACTCTCATGATTTTTCCTTGTGAATCTCTAATAATAATCCAAGCTCTAGCAATGCCTAGATTTCCCCTAGAGGCAACATCATAATTCAACTTGACAGAACCAGATGGGGGTATCTAAGTAGCATGTCGTTAATATGATACCATTGGCTTCAAGGTTTGGCAATTGTGGGGTGGGATAATTTGGAGAAGGGGCCAGTTATCATGGATGAAAAATTCCCATTTTGTGAAATCTTTTTGGTTGTTAATATGTTTGGCATGATAGGATATCATGACCTCAAAAGTTGAATTTTCTATTATGTAAATAACATGTTCCCATGGGGAGGGCTTATTTATGAATACCCTCTTGTTCCTCTCAAGCCAAATATTCCAAATGAGTATTGAGGGATTGATTTCCCACAAGGCTGAAAATGTGGAGGACTTAAACATTGAAGGCCATGATTTAAATTGATAATATATAGTAGGCCCAATTGCCATTGACCACCCAGTTCTTTGTAAAAGCCAATACTAAGAATATTTGGCAAAGGGCTAGTGAAGAAACAAATGGTGTGATGTTTCCATGAAATAACCACATAGGGTACAAGGAAATACTGCCATAATCAAAAGCCTATATAACCTAGCTCTGGTAAGGACCCTATCCTGAATGGTGAGCCAAGAAAAAGAACCTACTTTTGGGAGATATGTTGGTCCCCATAAAAGTTTAGTAGGCCATGAATCCTCTTGATTATGTTCATGGAATTTGGACATGTAACCCATCTTGATCATATATTGGCCCGAAGGGGATCTGAGCCAAATAAGCTCATCTTGAAGGGGAGAAAGAAAAATAATTCTTGAAGAGAGTATTTCTTGTAACTCTGAAACTAGGTCTGATGCATCTCTAAATTGGGGAAGGGTCTTCCAATTTGCAACATCATCATGAATATCTAAGTAATGGCACACTTAATCACCCCAAATATGTTTAAGATAGCCATCTAAGGGGGACCAATCCCTTAACTGGGATAGGGAGGATGTCCATTCCATGATTCCTCCTAAAACTAGGCCTTGGATCCATCATGAATTAGCCAGGACAAGGAGGGTTGTTAGAAAGTAAAGCCCACCAAGATAATTGAGAGGGGGGGGGGGGGGGGGGGTGAATCAGTTATTAGATAATTATAACTTTTATCATCTTCAAAAACATTAAACGATATAAGTAATATAACTACAACCCATAGAAATATATTCATACACAATAACACAATGACACAAGATATGTTGACTAGGGAACCTTTTGATCAAAGAGTAAACACCATGGGAATGATGCCCACAAAAGATGCACTAATATGAATATTCTTTGTGAGAGGATGGACTCTATTAGGAGTCTTATGAAATACATTTAGTACATATGAATCCCTATTAGGAGATTTTGAATCCCTGTTAAAAGATTCTAACCCTGTTAAGAGTTATGGAAGACAGAAGGACCCACTGCCCAAATAGCTTCAGGGTAAGATCACTGAACACACTATCCAAATAATCTTTACATTACTCAATAGAATAATATGTTACCTCTTCTATGACTATGCCAAACTGCACTCACTGTTACACCATATCTCAATTTTAGATCTTTGTACCTCTCATGTCTTCCTTCACAAATTCGCTTTCATACTTAGCTCTTTTCTTCACTTCATGCATACAACATCACAACCACTGCTACCATATCATAATTACACACTTTCACATTACTACTACACTACAACAAGGAAATACATTCCTTCCTTTATACCACACTCAAATAATTACAAATGAGTCGGCATACAATTACAAAATAAAAGTTTCCACATGCTACACCAAAGTTACACAAAACTGTCAGCTTCCAAATACAATAAATCTTCACTCATGTGACCTCAAAGTTTGCGCTATCATCTGTATCACTATCAATATGTCTCCAACTTCCCTTTAACTATGAAAAACCAGATTCCATCCTGATTAGGAGATATCATCCGATTTCCACAAACCGCTACTCAGGAACACTGCCTGAATATTGCTTCCACCAAAATGATCATAACTTCCATGAATCAATGAATTACTATTTTCTCTCTTAACCATAGACATATGATATATCAAAGAGTATAACCTCAACATCACATAGCTCCAAATAAAATAACCCATGTGCGCTAATCCAAACTATGTCTGCTTCTCTGTAAGTCTTCGGTAAATCACAGTGTTGACATCAATGACAATCATAGTCATGAATGCAACAACAACTGCTATAGAATGTTTTCCAAACATTTATCATTCATTCCTAAAAATCTCCCCCACTAATACATTTGGGGGCATTTTGCGACGGCTATGTGTCAAAATTGTGACGGATATCTGTCACAATAGCCACACCCATAGACGTCGTTGTTTTTTAGTCGCAAATTGCGACGTCTATGGGTAGCCATCGCAATTGCGACTCCCTCCCGTCGCAATGTCACTAAGATTTTTTAGCGGCATGGGCGTCGCCCCCCCGTCGCATGGCTTCGGAGGGCCGTCGCAATTGCGACGGGCGCCTGCATCGCATTACAACGGGTGCCCGTCGCAATTGTGACGCCCGTGGGTGGATAAATTTTTTTTTTATTTAATACATTGCTAATGAACCACATTAATGCTTTTTTCTTTCAACAAATGAGGACAGCCACTGTAAAGACAACATGATAATGTACACTCACTGTAAGGATAGTCACAAATGAGGACATCTCACAGTGATTGTCCCTTGTGTAATTGCCACTTGAATGTATTGCTATTCAGCCACATTAATGCTTTTCTTCTTCAACAAATGAGGATAGTCACTGTAAAGACAACATGATAATGTACACTCACAGTGAGTGTACATTATCATGTTGTCTTTACAGTGACTATCCTCATTTGTTGAAGAAGAAAAGCATTAATGTGGCTGAATAGCAATACATTCAAGTGGCAATTACACTAGGGACAGTCACTGTGAGATGTCCTCATTTGTGACTGTCCTTACAGTGAGTGTACATTATCATGTTGTCTTTATAGTGAGTGTACATTATCATGTTGTCTATACAGTGACTTTAGAGAAAATAATGAAACTAATACAATTGCAATACGGTGGTATTTAGAACAAACAGAGCTTCACAACCATCAAAGAAGAAAAAAGCACATGCATATATCGAGTACTCCTCAATCAGAGAGATAGAGAAGAATTCAAAACATACCTAGACTGAACATGGCCATACCAAGACCAGCATCAGACAATATTCTTATTGACTGCTCTAGGATAGCTGGCATTTCAACTTTCCATCTGCAAAATAGATTATAAAAACATGAAAATATATCAGAGATGTTTGATATTGATACAAAACAACACAGGTTCATTTCTTCATACACCTGTATATCATAAAAATCCTTGCACACTTCGAAAAATTGTATTGCCTTTTACTTACTCAAAAGTAATTTACATAAAGCAGTCATTTGATTAACATGGATCCTAATATTCACAAGTACATGGTCATGTGCTCCATCGTAGCATCTTATAGATTTAGATCTATTCTCTGAAATAATTCAATGTTTTGTTTACAATCCACAAAAGAAATATTTTCCCTCGTCTACTTAATCCTAAACAAAAGGCCATATAGCAATATAGATAGAACTATATAATAGAAACCATAAACAATGGTAACCTTAGCAACAGCAAGAAATTGTTGCAAAAACTTTACCTTATCATACCCAGATTGTTGCTTTGCTTGGCGGAGGGAAATTTGATCAGTAAAATTGACACAGAGTATGCTGTCTCCATTGTCATGCTGGATAACAAAACACCAACTTTAATGGGCATGTACTGTCCGTTGTGTAATTGCCACTTGAATGCATTGCTATTGAACCACATTAATGCTTTTTTCCTTCAACAAATGAGGACAGTCACTGTAAAGACAACATGATAATGTACACTCACTGTAAGGATAGTCACAAATGAGGAAATCTCAGAGTGATTACCCCTTGTGTAATTGCCGCTTGAATACATTGCTATTGAACCACATTAATGCTTTTTTCCTTCAACAAATGAGGATAGTCACTGTAAAGACAACATGATAATGTACACTCACTGTAAGGATAGTCACAAATGAGGAAATCTCAGAGTGACTATCCCTTGTGTAATTACCGCTTGAATACATTGCTAATGAACCACATTAATGCTTTTTTCCTTCAACAAATGAGGACAGTCACTATAAAGACAACATGATAATGTACACTCACTGTAAGGATAGTCACAAATGAGGACATCTCACAGTGACTGTCCCTTGTGTAATTGCCACTTGAATGTATTGCTATTCAGCCACATTAATGCTTTTCTTCTTCAACAAATGAGGATAGTCACTCTAAAGACAACATGATAATGTACATGGGCTGTAAGTGTACATTATCATGTTGTCTTTACAGTGACTGTCCTCCTTCAAGTGGCAATTACACAAGGGACAGTCACTGTAAAGGCAACATGATAATGGAGAGAAACGTTGTCATTTGTATTTTCAACAGTGCTGAGAGAGATTCCCTCCGTGAAATCAAAGCTACAATTTCTGAGTGCGTTGGGTTTATTTTTCTTTTGTCATTATTATGTAATCTGGTATTCAGCTGTTACAGAGCTAAAATACCCAGAAATGAGGACATATCTGTGTTGAATTTATTGTTAGTGGCTTTGGTTATTTAGAAGTTTAATTTTATTTGTTCATCTTTCAAGCACAAACATTTTGTGGACCGTAACATCTTCATTGTTTCGGGTATGCAATGAAACAGCCCTAACTTGCAACTACCTTCATGGTACTTGTGTACATTATCATGTTGTCTTTACAGTGACTGTCCTCATTCAAGTGGCAATTACACAAGGGACAGTCACTGTGAGATGTCCTCATTTGTGACAAGGACAGTCACACATGAGGACATCTCACAGTGACTGTCCCTTGTGTAATTGCCACTTGAATGTATTTCTATTCAACCACATTTATGGGCCTGTTTGGACCACAACACACAGTAGCATCTACAGAGAAGAATATCCCAGGTGTAACAAGTTGTAAGAATATACCAACAGTTCTAAGAAGTTCCCTAGCACATAGTAGCATCTACAGAGAAGAATATACAACATGAGGGCAGCCACTATAAAGAGAACATGATAATGTACACTCATTGTATGTGTACATTATCATGTTGTCTTTACAGTGACTGTCCTCATTCAAGTGGAAATTACACAAGGGACAGTCACTGTGAGATGTCCTCATTTGTGACAAGGACAGTCACACATGAGGACATCTCACAGTGACTGTCCCTTGTGTAATTTCCACTTGAATGTATTGCTATTCAACCACATTTATGGGCCCGTTTGGACCGCGGCACATAGTAGCATCTAAGGAGAAGAATATCCCAGGTGTAACAAGTTGTAAGAATATACCAACAGTTCTAAGAAGTTCCCTAGCACATAGTAGCATCTACAGAGAAGAATATGGGTCAACGAGGTTGACTTCAAAGCCATAAGTACACACCTCTAGCATAATAATTATATTTTACCACCCATAAAATGAAAAAAAGATTTTCACAAGAGAAATTGAAGCTAGATTATAAAAATGAACCATCTTATTGGAAACTGGAACTGTTATCATACCCAAAAGGACTAAAAAATTTCACCTTATCATACCCAGATTGTTGCTTTGCCTGGCGGAGGGAAATTTGATCAGTAAAATTGACACAGAGTATGTTGTCTCCATTGTCATGCTGGATAACAAAACACCAACTTTAATGGGCATGTATTGTCCCTTGTGTAATTGCCACTTGAATGCATTGCTATTTGATGCAGGGGCATCCCTAATGCAAACCAAAGACACCATGATTGAAGGAAGTTTCCATGAAGCCAAGGAGTCAAATCCTATCAATTGGAACATAAGATTTTCACCTTGGAGCTTTGAAGGATTGACTGGTGAAAGGTCCTTTTGATTGACAAATCAGAGTCTTTTTGAATGACAAATCAGAGTCTTTTTGAATGAAAATAAATTAGAATAGGATTTTTAGATGTTTTCTTGGTTTGTAATAAATATTAAGGTTTGTAATAAATATCAAGTGGCAATTACACAAGGGACAGTCACTGTGAGATGTCCTCATTTGTGACAAGGACAGTCACACATGAGGACATCTCACAGTGACTGTCCCTTGTGTAATTTCCACTTGAATGTATTGCTATTCAACCACATTTATGGGCCTGTTTGGACCACGGCACACAATAGCATCTACAGAGAAGAATATCCCAGGTGTAACAAGTTGTAAGAATATACCAACAGTTCTAAGAAGTTCCCTAGCACATAGTAGCATCTACAAAGAAGAATATAAAACATGAGGGCAGCCACTGTAAAGACAACATGATAATGTACACTCATTGTATGTGTACATTATCATATTGTCTTTACAATGACTGTCCTCATTCAAGTGGCAATTACAGAAGGGACAGTCATTGTGAGATGTCCTCATTTGTGACAAGGATAGTCACACATGAGGACATCTCACAGTGATCGATTGTCCCTTGTGTAATTGCCACTTGAATGTATTGCTATTGAACCACATTAATGCTTTTTTTCTTCAACAAATGAGGACAGTCACTCTAAAGACAACATGATAATGTACACTCACTGTAAGGATAGTCACAAATGAGGACATCTCACAGTGACTGTCCCTTGTGTGATTGCCACTTGAATGTATTGCTATTCAGCCACATTAATGCTTTTCTTCTTCAACAAATGAGGATAGTCACTTTAAAGACAACATGATAATGTACACTCACTGTAAGTGTACATTATCATGTTGTCTTTACAGTGACTGTCCTCCTTCAAGTGGAAATTACACAAGGGATTTGTGTTTTCATTTGTGTTTTCAACAGTGCCGTAACCCTCCGCGAAATCACATCGGGATATAAGGGCAAAACAAACAAGAACGTTGTCATTTGTATTTTCAACAGCGCCGAGAGAGATAAACAAACTTAAAACTCAGACTTAAGAAAGATGAAGGCAATGCTTCAAAAGGCCGATGCCCTAAACACGGGAAAACACAATACCACCATTAAACGATGTCCTAGTCACCGTATCAATGCTGCCAGCTCCGTACCAGTATGCTAACTGCTCACTTTCATCCTGTGATAAAGGTAACTTCATTAATCATACTTGAAATGGCAGCATACGAACTAAAGCTGATGAACATTTATAAACTAAAAGTTTAAAACTACAGATTACAAATGTAGTAGTTTCATACGAAAAGAACTTGATGTCTGAAATTTACCATTAGAAGTATCCAAAGGAATACCACAGTACTGTTGAACTTGGAGAATCAGAGATGATCTACACAGGAAGGTTCAACAGCTGTAAGGACTGTTACACCATCTTTAGCATTTGAATACATTTTCTCCTTGGCTTCTGGTGGATCCTCAAAGACCCCCAATGATGTTTTCCCTACAATTATCAATTGTCTGTTAGTATGAGATATTAATAAATAAGAATTAATCACAATATTAGGCAAACAATGTTCTTGATGTATGAATCTAAATCACAGAAAGCTCTAATAAAGCAGTTCTCAGTTTCACATTAATAATAATAATAATAATAATAATAATGTTTAAAGCAATATCGAATATCTGTAATCGATATACATCTACGTTAAACATCTGCATTATCTATCACGATGAGGAATGAAGAAGTGATACAACAATCACTAGTCATTACACATCGATACCATGAGAGGATGATTAATGAACCGAATACTATGAAGTCAAGATCAACATGATATGAATAAGGGATAGGTCGCTATGTGTTTCAGAAGATGTATTGATAAGAAAGAAGGATAACCATTCATATATTATAAATAATCATTAATTGCACAAGTTTAGACAATGACATATCCGATAAAGCAATATCAAACATGAAGACCCGCTAGCAAATATGTACCATCACTTCCTATGTTATCATGACAATAACAGAAACTAGATTGAATTCTACTATCTATATCAATAGACACCACATAGGAGGATATCGACTAAAGGATTGAAAGATTATCGATTGTCTGAGATAAACCACATCTTGTAGAAACACAAAAGCATCAGTGATTATATCACAAGCTATCGATGAATGAGGCATCAGTCGCGGATAATAAGTACAATGTATCCTTAAGTATTAACAGGAATGGAAGTCAATTTGAAGATCAAACTCCACTACCAGCAATCAACCAATAAATGGACAATTATTAGAAAATGATATCAACTTATATCAAAGTAGAAAGATTGGATATAATCATAACAATATGGGATAAGGCAAGAGTTAATATCGATTGACTAAATACTAATGATAGTTAGACCAAACTAATACAAACACAGTGGATGTTAACTACTGGTTGCACTACCAATTAGGGAAGATTACCTTCATAAAAAGATTTGATATTGAGTCAATCTGGGAGTTATCTATGATCAGAAAATAATGAAATAATATTATGCAAACTGTTGGATTATGGAAAGGTGTGATTAACAAAGGGACATGGAGGAAGAAACAAGACATGTCTCATTCATAGCATCTCTTCATTTGTTAAAGACAATATAAGAATGCATTCTCGTCAGTCACTCAAGGCATCATTGGAACTTTATTTACTTATCCATATTTGGATATACTCAATAGAGCATCTGCCTTTGGCAGTTTGGTTTCAAGTTTATCATTGCAGATCAGAGATAGCACCATGATTGCACAGATAGAAAGGATAGTCAGAAACAGCATCAATATTTGAAGTTGCAAGCATATAATTCAGAATCTGAAATAGCAACATATCACTCATAGCGATATTACACATTTGCATAATTACATCATCATTTTAGACACAGCAAATACATTGCTGCAAGCAATACTTATTGATTGTATATTGATATTGTTTATATTAGACATAGCATCATTATACTATCACTATAAGTGATAGGAAACATCATATTCATAGCATATTTCATATCATTATATCTGACAGTGCTATTAAACATATTGGTATCAATATCATCTTGCACACATATTGTGATTGAATCTGAAATAGCGGTTGATATCTTAAGTAACCTCCATTACTTAGTTTAATTGTAAGTATCTGATAGAGTAAGTCTGAGAAGTGGAGTAATTGTTCCTATTTTCTAAGTTAGCCAAAAAGGGGACATTACAGACAATCACTGTGAGATGTCCTCATGTGTGACTGTCCTTGTCACAAATGAGGACATCTCACAATGACTGTCCCTTGTGTAATTCAAGAGGCAATTACACAAGGGACAGTCACTGTGAGATGTCCTCATTTGTGACTGTCCTTACAGTGAGTGTACATTATCATGTTGTCTTTAGAGTGACTGTCCTCATTTGTTGAAGAAGAAAAGCATTAATGTGGTTCAATAGCAATACATTCAAGTGGCAATTACACAAGGGACAATCACTGTGAGATGTCCTCATGTGTGACTATCCTTGTCACAAATGAGGACATCTCACAATGACTGTCCCTTGTGTAATTCAAGCGGAAATTACACAAGGGACAGTCACTGTGAGATGTCCTCATTTGTGACTGTCCTTACAGTGAGTGTACATTATCATGTTGTCTTTAGAGTGACTGTCCTCATTTGTTGAAGAAGAAAAGCATTAATGTGGTTCAATAGCAATACATTCAAGTGGCAATTACACAAGGGACAATCACTGTGAGATGTCCTCATGTGTGACTATCCTTGTCACAAATGAGGACATCTCACAATGACTGTCCCTTGTGTAATTCAAGCGGCAATTACAGTGAGTGTACATTTATGACTGTCCTTACAGTGAGTGTACATTATCATGTTGTCTTTAGAGTGACTGTCCTCATTTGTTGAAGAAGAAAAGCATTAATGTGGTTCAATAGCAATACATTCAAGAGACAATTACACAAGGGACAATCACTGTGAGATGTCCTCATTTGTGACTGTCCTTACAGTGAGTGTACATTATCATGTTGTCTTTAGAGTGACTGTCCTCATTTGTTGAAGAAGAAAAGCATTAATGTGGTTCAATAGCAATACATTCAAGTGGCAATTACACAAGGGACAATCGATCACTGTGAGATGTCCTCATGTGTGACCTTTGTGAAGGCAAGTGCCAATTTGTACCCAAGTTACCAATATTGTGGCAAAAGTGGGAATGAAGCATTTAGGGGTCAAATTGGGCAAAGAAGTGTAGAAGTGGCCTATGTGAGGTCTAAATAGCATAACTAAGTCATGGTTAGGGTCTTATGGTGTTTGAACAATAAGTTTTGAACCAAAATCCCAAAGGTTGTAACAAGTTGTTAATGTTGTCATTCACAACATTGACAACATTTGTGCAAGGGAGCATTTTCGAGTAAGATGGTTATGTAACTATATGAAACCATTGAATTAGGAATCAAATCAACTATAAGAGGCCTCCATCGATCTGTGCAAAAGGTTGGGGGGAAAAGCATTTGGAATTAAGAAGATTTGTAGAGTAACACGGTTTTAGTGAATTCTTGAGTTTTTTTGTTTCTTTGTTGTCAGTTGATTAATGGATTAGATAGCTCACAGTGTCTATTGGAAAAGTTAGTACAAGTTGTTTTGTTATTCTGTGTTGTGTTTTTTTTGAGTTTTGAAGCATTCCAACTAGTTTGTTAATTCTTTTGTTAAGTACCCTATCGTTGGTTTGAACCAGGCAGGTTGAACAAATGGAGTCTTAGCTCATCATTCCATTGTCAATTTTGTACGGGCTCTTGGAATGGGTGAGGAGACTCCATGTACTATATGTTTGGAAGGAGGGGCCCTGGGAAGCTCATTTTCTATGTTTGCAATGATGTCCTAGGTGAGTCAGTTGAGCACAGTTAGGGATGACAAATCATTACAAGAAGATTACAACAAGTTGAATGCATTGGTTGCTTCAACTAAAATCTCATGGAGAGGTAGACACACATCTAAAGAAGCCCCAAGTCAAATTAGAAGATTGGGTGAGTTTCTTTGGTTGCTAAGAAAACAAACTCTTAGTTAGACTATCCAAGTTGTGTCAAAATACTTATTTTTAGGCATGGCTGTAGGAGTTGGTGTACAAAAAATCTAGGAGGAGAAGACCTTAGATATCTTGGAGTTCTCAATAAAGGGCATCTGAATCCTAAGCCCTTTAGGTGGCTTAATATAAACAAAAAGGCTTGACAAAGGCCTAATTGCTAGCAGCCTATTTTTGGGTGCAATTGGCATGGTTTGATGAACCGGATTGAAGTACTGATGAAAAGTATAGGTGAAGGAGTAATATTGAAACCAATAGAGGTCCTAGTGGCCAGCCTCTCCATGGAGTAAAGTTCTAGTTGAATGTGTTTCAATTTGTGAAGACAAGACTAGGAGTGTCCTAGTAGTTGGATTGGTATTGAGCAGAGTTCCTTGTATTTCTTGTTGGTGTGCACTAGTTGAAGGAGTGGGATCTTGGGTAGAGATACCTAAAGAGTGTAGGGATAGTTAAGTACCCTATCAAGTCAAAACATTGGCCTAAAGAGACCCTAGTGAAGGATAGGGAGTGAGCAAGACAAAGTGTTACATCAATTAACAAGATCATTTTTTGGTAATTGTGTACATTATCATGTTGTCTTTAGAGTGACTATCCTCATTTGTTGAAGAAGAAAAGCATTAATGTGGTTCAATAGCAATACATTCAAGTGGCAATTACACAAGGGAATATCACTGTGAGATGTCCTAAGTGTGACTGTCCTTGTCACAAATGAGGACATCTCACAGTGACTGTCCCTTGTGTAATTGCCACTTGAATGAGGACAGTCACTGTAAAGACAACATGATAATGTACACAAGTACTGTGAAGGTAGTCGCAAGTTAGGGCTTTTTCATTGCATACCCAAAACAATGAAGACGTTACGGTCCACAAAACATTTGTGCTTGAAAGATGAACAAATAAAATTAAACTTCTAAATAACCAAAGCCGCTAACAATAAATTCAACACAGATATGTCCTCATTTCTGGGTATTTTAGCTCTCTAACAGCTGAATACCAGATTACATAATAATGACAAAAGAAAAATAAACCCAACGTACTCAGAAATTGTAGCTGTGATTTCGCGGAGGGAATCTCTCTCGGCGCTGTTGAAAACACAAATGACAATGTTCTTGTTTTTTTTGCCCTTATATCCCGATGTGATTTCGCGGAGGGTTACAGCGCTGTTGAAAACACAAATGACAACGTTCCTTTTTTTTTTGGCCCTTATATCCCGACAACGTCGCAATTGCAAGTTAGGGCTGTTTCACTGCATACTCGAAACAATGAAGATGTTACGGTCCACAAAACATTTGTGCTTGAAAGATGAACAAATAAAATTAAACTTCTAAATAACCAAAGCCGCTAACAATAAATTCAACACAGATATGTCCTCATTTCTGGGTATTTAAGCTCTCTAACAGCTGAATACCAGATTACATAATAATGACAAAAGAAAAATAAACCCAACGTACTCAGAAATTGTAGCTGTGATTTCACAGAGGGTTACGGTGCTGTTGAAAACACAAATGACAACATTCTTGTTTTTTTTTCCCTTATATCCCGATGTGATTTCGCGGAGGGTTACGGCACTATTGAAAACACAAATGAGAACGTTCTTGTTTTTTTTGCCCTTATATCCCGATGTGATTTCGCGGAGGGTTACGACGCTGTTGAAAACACAAATGACAATGTTCCTTTTTTTTTTTGCCCTTATATCCTGACAACGTCGCAATGGCGACGTTGCCAAATGTATTATCGTCGCAATTGCGACGGTTTCGAGCTATATTTGAAAAAAAAAAGCCAAAACCGCATGACATTTGCTTGCCATCGCAAATTGCCGTCGGAATTTCACCCCAAATGTATTAGTGCCCCATTGGCATTGATAGAAACATAGATGAAAAACATCCAATGTTCCAAAAAACCAATACTACAACACTGCTGCTTTGACAAACATTTTCAAGTCCTCTTCATCAATCAAATCTTTCTTAGCTATCCCTATTGACATCAAATCTTGGTTTTTCATGTACACTTCTCCCCCATTGACATCAATGATAGAAATTTCATCATTATGTCAACAACAACTTAATGTCAAAAGAAACTATTTAGAAAAATACATTTACTAGAGTCCTCATGACTCAACTCAGATACACATACTCCCCCATAGAGTAAGTACCAACATCCAGTCCAGAAGAAAGATAAGGCTCATAGACCACTGGGTGGATGCAACCAACTACATCACTTCTCAAAAGTAGGCAGGGGCATAACCCCAAGCATAACTCTCAAATACTCAAATGTATTCTTAGGCAAAGGCTTTGTGAATATATCTGCTATCTGCTCCTTTGTACTTATGTACTCAAGTCTAACTTCTTTCTCAGCAACTTTCTCTCTTACAACATGATACTTAATCTCTATATGCTTTGTCTTAGAATTTAATACAAGATTCTTAGACATACTAACTGTACTAGTGTTATCACAATGTATAACAATAGGTTCAACAAATTTTATACCAATATCCTTCAACATTTGTTTCATCCAAATTATCTGGTTACAATTGTTTGCTGCTGCTACATATTTTGCTTCTACTGTGCTTTTTATGAGATACAATTCTGCTTCTTGCTTAGCCAAGAAACTAATCTTCCTCCAAGGAAAAATGCTCCACCACTGGTGCTTTTCTTATCATCAACACTGCCTCCCCAATCAACATTTGTATATGCACATAGGGTAAAATCATTAGATTTTTCATATCATAATCCATAATCCATTGTGCCTCTTAAATATCTCAGTATCCTCTTTACTACTGCATAATGTGATTTTTTAGGTTCAGCTTGAAATCTTGCTACAATTCCAACTGAATGTGCTATATCAGGTCTTGTATGAGTCAAATACTGCAATACTCCAATCATAGATTTGTATTTCTTCTGTTCTACTACAGGAGTCTCATCTGTGCTAGATAACTTATGTCCAGTCACGATAGGTGTTCCAACTAGTTTACAATCCTCCATTCCAAATCTTTTTAACAAGTCATTCAAGTACTTTGTCTAACTTACAAAGATACCATCATTGTTTTGTGTTATCTGTAATCCCAAAAAGTATTTCATCTCACCAATCATACTCATTTTAAATTCAGTCTTCATTTCATCAGCAAATTTGTCACTAGCTTCATCTTCACCTCCAAAGATAATGTCATCAACAAAAATAACTATAACTAACAAACCATTTTCAATTTCTTTTGTGTACATATTACTATTAGCTATTCCTTTAGTAAATCCCAACTTTAACAAATACTTATCCAGTCTTGCATACCAAGTTCCAGGTGCTTGTTTAAGTCCATATAAAACTTTCTTCAATTTACATACCATGTATCCTTCTTGAGTTAAATGAAAATCGTCAGGCTCCTCAATGTAGACTTCTTCAAATTCTCCATTTAGAAATGTTGACTTCACATCCATCTGATACACTTTGAATTTCTTGTAAGCTACATAAGCCAAAAACATTCTTACTGCTTCAATTCTTGCAATAGGTGCAAAAGTTTCTTCATAGTCAATTCCTTATTGTTGTGAGTAACCCTTACATACCAATCTTGCTTTGTTTCTTACTACTTCTCCTTGTTCATTCATCTTGTTTCTGAATTCCCATTTAGTTCCAATAACATTCTTGTCTTTAGGTCTAGGTACCAATTCCCATGTCTTGTTCTTTTCAATATGATCTAGTTCTTCTTTCATAGCATTAGTCCAACTTTCATCTTCACAAGTTTCATTAGTAGTCTTAGGTTCAATTTGAGAAATCAAACATAACTATTCTTGTACCTTATTTCGAGTCAGAACTCCTCTTTTGATGCTCCCAATAATTCTTTCAAAAGGATGATTCCTTAACAAACTCTTGCTAGGTGTCACTATGTCAGATCTCTCTTCAGATGTAGGTTCTTCAATAACTTCACTGTGGCTTTCATTCAACAAATCACTATCAGTTTCATAAAACAATTCAGTAGTTCTAGTGTTAGGTTTAGGATGAGCTTCTTCATCAAATTCATAATCAAGCATTCTTTCTTGAATTTTGAACTTTTCATCAACTTTAACATTTGCACTCTCAACAATATTTTTAGTTCTCTTGTTGTAACATCTATAGGCTTTTCTCTTCAAAGAATATCCAAGAAAAATACCTTCATCACTTCTAGGATCAAACTTTCCAATATCATCATCTCTCTTTATATAACATTTGCTTCCAAAAATTCTAAAATACTTAACTGAGGGTGCATGTCCAAACCACAATTCATAAGGTGTCTTGTCTGTGTCTACTCTAATTTGTATTATATTCATTGTATACACTGCTGTGTTCACTACTTCTCTCCAGGATATGTTTGCCAAATCATTTTCAAACAACATAGCTCTTGCTACTTCAGTCACTGATTTGTTCCTTCTTTCTGCAATACCATTTTGTTTAGGTGTTCTAGGGGAATACTGTCTTTTAATGCCATTTTCTTCACAAAAGTTGTTAAACTCTCTAGAAGTAAATTCTCTACCTCTATCAGATCTCAAACATTTAATCTTCATTCTAGATTCATTCTCAACTTTATTCTTAACAATCTTAAACTTATCAAATGCTTCATATTTTTCTTTAAGAAATGCAATCCACATCATTCTTGTAAAGTCATCAACAAGAATCATAAAATACCTTTCTCCATAGAATCCTTTAGTCCTGGTAGGACCGCTCAAATGTATATGAACAATCTCTAGCTTCTTTGTAGATGTAAACTTCTTACTAGGAAAATAACTTCTCTTCTGTTTAGCCATTACACATTCTTTCCAAATCATGTTAGTAGGCTTCATAATTTTAGGTAAATCTCTTACTGCAAGTGTAGTACTTACTTTCACAATGTTATCAAAGTTTATATGACAAAACCTTGTATGCCATAACCAACTGTCATCAATCTTTGTAATCAAACATGTCATCTTAGTAGGATTCAACTGAAATACATTACCTCTGGTTCTAGATCCAATTCCAATTAGATTTTCATCTTTATCCTTTATCACACAATTTTTATTATTAAACCAAACTTGATATCCCTTATCAACTAATTGTCCAACACTCAAAAGATTATGTTTCAATCCATCCACAAAGTAAACATCATCAGTGTTAGTCTTTCCATCAAGAGTGATAGATCCTATACCTTTAATCAAACAAGGTGCATTGTTTCCAAATCTAACAACTCCATCATATTCATTAAACGTTATGAACTTTTTGATGTCTCCATTCATTTGATGTGAACAACCACTGTCTATAATCTAATTAGCTTTCTTTTCAACTTGAGAAACTAAGGCTTTTTCTTCCTTAACATCAGTTTCAGGATTTTCTTCTTTAATTGCTACAAATCCTATGTCATCATTATTTTCAGTATCACTTTCACTTAAAGTCCTTTCTATAATAGCTTCAAGATCTTCATCATTAGCATAATAACATTCCTTAGATCTTCTAGGTTTGAAGTTGCTTCTGTATTTTTTAACTCTCTTAGGGCATTTAGATGCAAAATGACCATATTATTGACAAGTCCAACATTTAAATATTTTATTACCATCTTGTTCTCTTTTCACAAGCAAGGAAATACCTTCTTCAATCTTCTTATCTTATTCATTTCTAGATTTGTTGCTGCCAACATAACCTCCACTCAAACTGATGCTTCTTGACAAGGTAGGTCGAACACTAAGAGCACTGAATGCTGTCTCCATTCTAGGTAAGTCTCCTGATAATCTCAAGTTCATTTCTGTTGCTTCCAATCTTCCAAGAAGAGTCTCTCTTGTAAAGTTTTTTGTACAAGGTATCACTTGTTCAATCATCTATGTTGTCTACTTAAATATAGGAGTCAATGTCCTTAGAATTTTCCATATCACTTCATTCTCTGTCTTTGTTCCTCCACAAGATTTTATACCTGTAATGATCTCTGACATTCTACCAATATAACTTCTAATAGATTCATCTTCCAACATTCTTATATCTTCAAATGGACATATCCAATTATGTAATCTAACTCTTTTTGCATGTTCATCACCTTCAAAAGTAGAGTGTAAAGCATTCCAAATTTCATGAGATTTTTTTAAATATTTTACCTGACTATACTCATTTTCCAGAAGTGCTATCAAAAGTGCTTCTCTTGCAAGTATGTTACACATGAATAGATCTCTTTCTTCCATAGTACATGTTTCAAGATTGTCCTCTTCAATGATAGTCTTATTATTCTTTGTAATCAACCAATAACCTGGTCCTAAACAGAATAGGTGTGTCTTCATCTTTTCTTTCTAGCTGTCAAAATTTACTCCATCAAACTTAGGGCTTTCTTTCTTGAAATTTTCCATGGATCTCCTTAAGCTGTTAAACTTCTTCTTCAAGGACCTGCCGCTCTGATACCAATTGTTAGAAAGCAAAGTCCAGCAAGATAACTGACGGGGGGGGGGGGGCGGGGGTGAATCATTTATCAGATAATTATAACTTTTATCATCTTCAACAACATTAAACCATATAAGTAATATAACTACCAACCATAGAAAGATATTCATACACAATAACACAATGACACAAGATATGTTGACTAGGGAACCTCTTGATCAAAGACTAAACCCTGGTGGGAATGATGCCCACAAAAGATGCACTAATATGAATATTCCTTGTGAGAGGATGGAATCTATTAGGAGTCTTATGAAATACATTCAGTATATATGAATCCCTGTTAGGAGATTTTGAATTCCTATTAAAAGAGTCTAACCCTGTTAAGAGTTATGGAAGACAGAAGGACCCACTGCCCAAACAGCTTCAAGGTAAGATCACTGAACACACTTTCCAAATAATCTTTACATTACTCAACATAATAATATGTTACCTCTTCTATGACTATGCCAAACCACACTCACTATTACACCAGATCTCAATTTCAAATCTCTGTACTTTGCATGTCTTCCTTCACAAATTCGCTTTCATACTTAGCTCTTTTCTTCACTTCATGCATACAGCATCACAATCACCACTACCATATCATTATTACACACTTTCACATTAATACTACACTACAACAAGGAAATGCATTCCTTCCTTTATACCACACTCAAATAATTACAAATGAGTCGGCATACAATTACAAAATAAAAGTTTCCACACGCTACACCAAAGTTACACAAAACTATCAGCTTCCAAATACAATAAATCTTCACTCGTGTGACCTTAAATTTTGTGCTATCATCCACATCACTATCAATGTGTCTCCAACTTCCCTTTAACTGCGCAAAACCAGATTCCATCCTGATTAGGAGATATCATCCGATTTCCACAAACTGCTACTTAGGAACACTGCTTGAATACTGCTTCCACCAAAATTATCATAACTTCCATGAATCATTGAATTATTGTCTGTGCTCTTAACCATAGACATATGATATATCAAAGAGTATAACCTTAACATCACATAGCTCCAAATGCAATAACCCACATGTGCTAATCCAAACTCTGTCTACTTCTCTGCAAGTCTTCGGTAAATCACCATGTTGACATCAATGACAATCATAGTCATGAATGCAACAACAACTGCTATAGAATGTCTGCCAAACATTTAGCATTCATTCCTAACAAGGGTAATATAAGATCCCAATAGGAGATCATGAAGTTCCACATGAGAGACCCTTTAGGTATGCTAGTAAGCAGATTTTGCCTTTGTTTTTATCTCTTTAAGATTGTTACTCTATCACCCTTCCAAAGACAAACCTCTACTAACAGTTGGGTAAGTGTTGAATGTGAGTCACTTCCCTCTGAATTTTAATCTAGGTACAGCTCCCTAAATAGATTTTCAATGAATTTCCTTAATAGAATTTCTCAATTTAGCTTTTAACCAGAAAGCTTATAAGGCTACTATATCGTTCTTTAGACAACTAGCACTTTTTTACAACTTTTGTAAAAGAGAATTAGATATATGATAAATAGAAAATCATAGTTTCCTACTCTCTATGCCCATTTGAGATTGCACAATGATAGAAGAATCAAAGGGAAACAAATGAATTGAACTGAAATTACTGATATCCTCAAGATACTGACAAAGATCAATTGCAGAAATAGAGAATGAATAAAAACATCACCACATGATATATATTCACTCACTTCAAATTACATAGATTTGAAACCAAAATATAATGGATACATTAACTTTTCTTGTAGCAAAGACAAAAACAAGAAAAAATATCTAAGTTCTTTTACAGCATCCTTGATATATCCGAAAAATGTCTTTTAATACTGAAAGAAACTTTAGAAGAAAAATACCAATTTTCTTCCAAAAATTTCTAACCCTTTCTACTACGTAGCTAAACAACTTATAGTTTTCGCAAAGCTGAGAAGTTTCCCAAAAAACCTGACCTCTTGGTTAGAACAGTTTAACGAGTAACCAAAGTAAAAGAGGACACATGTCCCTCAAAGTTTCTCAACAGTTAAACATAACTAAATTTCTAGATCAGCTCCTTTATCAACAGCACGCTCCTCATCTTCCACGGTATTTTCTCCTTTAGCTGTGGTGGATTGTGTCACCTCCCATTGTTTGTACGCTTGAATTAGTACCTTCATGAGCTGTAGATAAGGGACCTTCATGTTCACTATCCTTGTCATTACTGCCTCCTTTGTCCACCTGGATTTCTTGACTTTCTTGATCGTTGAAGGGAATTGATCCACACAGAGATATAACATTGCTTCAATCCTGGCCACCTGAGTGAAATATGAAGGCTTAGGGTTGGCCTTTTCTTTGAGCTTTTTCATGGTATTCTCAAATACTACAAGAGCTATTTTTTGGTCTTGATCTCCATGGTTGATTATGTAGGTATGGGAAAAATTAATCACTTTTAGCTCAGTCATCATTGTTTTTTGTAACTACCTGACGTCATTTTAATCACTATCTTTATTCTCAGCAATAGTACTCTTGATGGTGCTAAGATGCCAACTTTCATTCTTTCTGAGAATAAAGAAGGTGGCTTCATCATGTCACTTCACAACATTTTCTGTACAAAACTTCACATACCCGTATTTCTCTATTTCCAAGAACTTAGACATGGCTCCAAACCATTTCTCATCTTCTCTCTCCCACACCTGCTTCTATGTTTGCAATTCACCTATCAAGGTCTCTGTATCATGTAAAACCTCATGAGCATATTTAAGGTACTTTAGACCACTTTTGACAATTTCACTGACCCATTCATCCATGAAAGTCACAAAGGCTCGGCCTCTTTGCACTTGACTTAAGAAAGTTTTGCTTTCAGCAGAATCTGGGTCAAAAATTTGAGGAGACTGGACAAGTGGGGTTGCATCAAAACTGCAGAAGGTGTTAATAAATTGTGACAATGTTACAATTGTCTGCTTCAATTCTTTCTTTTCCTTTCCATCCTGCCAGGATGAATTCAACATCTGTTGTGCCATTTCTTTGAACAAATTATTCTTACCAGCACGATTCATAGTACCTAATTCCACCTTGGCGATCTCAAAGTCCTCTTCCCTAACTTCATGTTCACCCTCTTTCAGTTTGTAAGTCACCACTTCAGCAGTCCATTTTCTAGTTTTTGCATCTGTGAACATCTGGGCTATGCTTTTTACCTTTTTAGTTTTGGGTGTCTTCTAAACATACTTGCTCACTATATCTTTAACAAGGACTGATACTGGAACCAGATTACATTTTTTACTCACTATGGATATTGGCCATGGGGGTGTGATTCGAGAACCAGTGGATTGCTCAGGTGTCTTCACTGGTGTACCAATTACCTCCATCATGACATTGTCTAAATCAAAAAGTTCTTTATCCACTTGTTCATTTTTAGATATATGAAAACTAATATCTTCTATCTTCTCTTCCTCCAAATTAATCATTGGGGTGTCTCCCTGAGCCATGTTTTTCTGAGTCTTTGACCTGGTCTTGGATCTTGTAATCCTCTATGAAGGAGCGACCAAGTGAGGTTCAACTATAGCTTTCTTTTCCATATTTCTAGGCTGTGATTTCTCAGTAGATCTTGTATTTTCAATTTGGGTAGAAAAATTAGAAATAGAAACAAGGGAGTGTAATGAAGTACATGCAACTTCTTTTTCTACTCTAGTTTCTTTTAGCTTCCTTCTTTTCTGCAGCCACTCATTAGTCAATTGTATACCACATAAGGTTCTTTTTTCAGTATTATCTTATTCCTCTTTGGACCAATCTATAACAGGATCACTTTTCTCGACTAGTTTTTTGTAGCTAGGCTCAATAAGATTAGACCCATCATCTGTTACTCCATCTACATTAATTTTTAGTCTCATAGATTGAATTTGAGATCCACACATCCTGCTACGTGCTCTTTCCTCTACCTATGATTCATCACAACAATCTTCCTAGAAGTCTTCCAGGTGGGGTACAGTAAACATGTGTGATCTAAGCCCTAGGCTACCACTGGCATAGTTCTTGTTATCAAATCCCACCCTTTCAATGTAGTACTTGAAATCAAAATGATGAATTTCACTACCAATACTGACAGCGTCAACCATGGTTTTACATGAAAATTTACCCAAGGTTATAGGGAAAGACTTATCCCACTCTTCTTCAAGAAGAAACCTTTTCAAAACTGTTGTAAGTTGTCGGTAAATCTCAGCTAGGATAAAACAATCAAATGTATACCTAGGCAACCTCAGCAGTTGATCTTCAAAATCCCCAACCCTAAGGTAAGTAAACCTAGGAAATTGAATATAATAACTCCCATACTTAGTTATCAACCCCTGGACTTCCAAACCAATCCTTTTATTAGTGACACCAGCCAGCTCAAAACATAATTTTCCCATGAATGTGTCATGCACTCTCCTATAATTCTTGACAACCTTATCCTTCCGTAGAATTGGGTAATATTCATACACACATATTTTCAACCCAGGGCTCATGTGGTAATCCGTGCCACTATCTACTATAGGCTAAACAATACATGAGGTAGGAGGACATGAAGAAGCTGCTACCAGTCAATTTAGAGGTATTGAGTTGTTCTCTCAGGGAACTAGCAATTAACTCGGCCCAATCTAGGAGTTGTGTTCCTTCTAGAATAATTTGAACATAGAAATACATCCAATCAAAAAAGAGATAGGCAACTTGAGACCCTCTTAATCTATGCAGCATCACCATCAAGTGACTAATCTAAGGGAAAACATGGGTTCTGTTAAATTTCTTAGGTAAACGTGAACCCCCTCTTTGTGGATTCAATAGCCAGCTCTTAGCTATAGAAGTACAATTGGCATCTTTATTTTCATTGAATTTTACAATAGATTGCGAAGGAGAAAAAGTAGAGAATGCCTTTTCTGGGATTTGTAGAGCTTGTGTAACCAACTCCCTATTTACAGTCATAAGGGTGCTTCCATCTTTGTTTTTAATTGACTCAGTTCACGCATCATAATTTTGTATGCACTCAAGAATTAGCTCTGGGAAAACAATAGCGGGGGGAAAAGTCACTACAGAACACAAACCACTATGTAGGATTTCTAAAGCTGGGGTACCCTCTAAAGAATTCAAAAGATGGGAAGGCAAGTCTTCAATATCATAATCTTTTAGGTCAGTGTCTGATAAAACAAGGCCATCACATGCTAAACTTGTAGTATTCCCAAACATATGAAAAAATGACCTCATTCTATAGAAATTAATCCTTTACTCATGCTGCAGACTATTGGATTTGTAAAATATCATGGGAATGATAGCCAACTCACCTCTTTTCTGTAGAAGATTTTGATTACTAGAGCTCCCAAATTCAACCTCCGCGCACCAGCTTCTTAAAACACTTAGGTAGTTGAAAGAAATGAAAGGATATAACTTAAATAGAACTATGGGAGCACCTGACTTAAATGTGAATCCTTCACAATGAATGTCATGCGGATTTGATTTTACATTTTATACATGCACTTCATAATTATCATTAAACAAATCCCAGGGCCATTAAGGAAAGTGATTATTCCGCACTCCTAGGGCGTACTTAACAAATTCAAGCCATAATTAGTATTTAATGCCACTCCCCTGTGGGTCCTGTTGCTTAGCTGTCATTAGATTCCATCTCTTTTCATAACTTCCTCAGATTCTCTTGAACAAAGAAGAACATAGTTCATGGGAGTTTGATGCTATTCAAAGGTGTTCAAGACTATTCAACATTTCCAAACTTTGACTTAGCCTGATTTATAATTCACTTGCTTGGGAACATCTTGTACAAAGGAATGATTTGCTTCAATCTTCTTCAATGCTAGCTGCAAGAGTATTTCTTTCTTTATCAACCTATAGTGTCTTCACAAAAGATCAAAATTATGTGAACATCCTTGAATGGGTATGAACACCGTTCAAGGCTGTTCAAAGTGTTCAAGAAAAACAAAGCTCACAAAAATTCCAAATGGCTAAAGACATGAACAGGATTTCAAAAAAAGTGATCAGACGGGATGCATAATTTGTGGAGGAAGCCTCGTCAAAAGATAAAGCTAATCACGAAGCCATAATCAAAGAATCAAAAGGACCAAACTCAAACTGGGACTAACAAGGTAGTATTGAGTTTGTAAGGATCCTTTCTCTATCATTGGAGTCCATATATTTGGATGTGATTAACTTAGCCCATTTTGTGTTAGGATTTTGATAAAATTTCCAAAGTAATTTAGCACCCAAGGCTTTGTTTTGTACAGACAAGCCCCTAATCCCTGAACCCTTATGAGACTTAGGAATGTAGACTTTAGACCAGGCAAGAAGAGGTAGTTTTTGCTTCTTTGATACATTGTCTTCCCATAATAAATCCATAAGAATATATTGTAACTCCTCTATTATCTATTTAGGCATGCTGAGAACCGACATCAGGTATATAGGGATATCATTTAGGATAGATTTGATCATAAGTATTTTACTTGAAAGGGTTAGCCACTTGTGCTTCCATGAAAGGATACATTGTGAAATTGTAGAAATAATCTTAACCCCAAAAAGATGTTTTTTATGAACCAGGGAAAAAGGGAATACTAAGATATTGACAAGGAAATTCTCCAATTGAAAAGCCCCAAAAGTTTTGAAGACATTATTGGACTAATGGTGAAACATTTATGAAGAAAATCTTTGATTTAGCTAGATTGATCAATTGGCCAGAGGCTAGAGAATACTCCTCTATAACTTGTCTAATGGGAGAGCTTCGGATAATAAAAATGTATAGGTGACATATTCACTCAATAATCAGTATACTAATAAGTAACTAATATTACCCAAAAATTAATATATATTATAAAAATTTCATGATTTTAATAATCCAGTTGTATGCCATAATAATTCCACCAATAAACTTGATAATGAAATCTTATATAATTTAATTAAAAGGTGTTAAAATGTATCTAATCTACTTCTATATATTAATTATGTTTTTATAAATAGATTAGATAAATTTGATCTCCAATCATTATAAAATCAAAGTTGAAATAGATTAGATAAAATCATTTGGATAAATCTAGGTTTTGAATCATTAATCTATTTTAAAATAAAATTAGATTTCTATAATGAAGAATTCATTTTTTTTAAAACATACCTACAACAAATTAATTATAAAACATTTCACATACCCAAATTTAAGCTTTCAAAAAATTGAATTACATCAATATAGTTTTGGCTTCAACAATAATGAATTTGAATTAAAGAAAAATCAGTTAATTACAAAATTGAAAAAAAAACAAGTTTCACAAATCATACATTTTTAGATTAAATCTAATCTGTTTCATGTATACTTTTAATAGTAACTTATAATATAACATGTACAGGAACCGTCGATGATTCCAAATGGCTGATAGATTGGACAAGTTGATTGTGACTATGCTTGACTGTACTATATCTAACTTTATCATATAATACAAGGGGTTAGGTTTCTACGTTGGCACCAATTAATGATAACAATGTGCGCCTTCTAATAAAGTGTATAAAGCAGTTTATTTATGATAAAATAACGCTGAAATCAAAGGCAAAAATGCAGACAATTGAATATATTTTATGGAACATTTTTATACCACTAAAATAATTTATTCTATTAGTGTAGATATCTTAAATTTTGACACCATGTAAATTGTAATCGATTTATTTAACGTGTCTATATTACTATTATAAATTAAATAAATATTAAACTAAATATAATAAATCTAAAATTAAGGAATTGTTTTCAATAATTAAAATCTAAATAAAATTAATACTTGTTGTGTATGCCATTAAATGGTTCTAATTATAGATTTGAATAGATTTAAAAGTTTCCAATACATTGGTTGTAATTTTGACTCATCTTGTACTCTCTCTCTCTCTCTCTCTCTATATATATATATATATATTTACTTAAAGTAAATTTGTGTGCTTGAATTTGAAGAAAGAAGAGGGATGGAAATAAACATGTAACAATAATTTATTTTCAACAATGCTTACTCCTCATAACATTCAAGAGTCATTTTTACATTTCAACATGTGTCAAATTAAATCACATGCTAATAAATTATAAAGATTAAATTTTTATTATAATATTATATAATTACTCTTAAAAAAGGAAAATTGATTCTAGATAATATTCTTAGGAAATGTCTAAATAGAAAACTAAAACATATTTCTTACAAAGGGGACATAAATTTTTTTCATTGTTCCTTTTATAAAATAAGCATTTTAGTTGGTTGTTTAGTGACAAGTGTAGTATATGGTCAAAGTACGTGAAATAATAAAAATGTTGTCATAAAATCCAAATTTGCATTCAATAATGTCTACCATTCCATTCAATGAGCTATTTAAAGTGAAGCTTAGATTCTTCCTTGGATGTTGAATATTTAACACATAACATGTAGCCACTTGTGAGGAAGGTGCAAATTATTTGTTCTCTTGTCCACCTCCAGACTAATGAGTTCACAAGACTTTAAGATTGGGGTGTGTGTATGCCCAACTTATTGACAATTTGGAATTTTGAAAGGACTTATCGAAAAGTAGAGTTGAATTACAAGGTAGAGTATATTGAGCATGTTAAAATGCAAGAGGAGGAGGACGAGGATGACAAGGATGAGGATAAGGAGGATGAGGAGGTCGACGATGAGGATGAGGATGAGGAATAAGAGGAATAAGAGGAAGAAAAAGAAGAAGAGGATGAAGAAGAAGAAAATGATGAAGAGGAAGAAGAAGATATAATAAGAGAAAGAAGAGGAGGAAGAGAAGGAGGACAATGAGGAAGAGGAGGAAGAGGAAGAGGAGGGTAAGTGCATCAATTTTCTGGTAAAAGAAGTGGTCACATGATGAAAAAAATAAAAAAATTCACAAAAATCATGTGTATTATTTAAGATTTGAAATCACTTAGTTCGGGAAAACCATGCCTAATTTTCTCTATAAAAAAACATTTAAAAGTTCTTCATAACCCCAATGGGTTATGAAGAGCTCTATATATTTTTTTGCATTGTCTGTGACCAAATCATTTTCACCATGAAAAATGACTTGATAACGTCTCATTGGATCTCAAATTCTATAGAACTTGAGTGTGATTGCCTAGATATTTACATATTTTCATTGTTTAGACCAATTTCTAATAATGCCACATTCTCAAATAGGTAAGAAGAAGAGGAAGAAGAAGGAGGAGGAGGAGAGTAGGAAGAAGAGGAAAAAGTAGAGAAGAACATGAAGAAGAACAAGAAGAACAAGAAGAACAAGAACAAGAACAAGAAGAGGAAGTAGATTATGAGGAGGAAGAAGAATAAGAAGAAGAAAAGGAAGAGGAGGAGAAAGAAGAAGAAGAAGAAGAAGAAGAAGGAGGAGGAGGAGGAGGATGAGGAGGAGGAAGAAGAAGAAGAGGAAAAAGATGTTGGCATAAATGATGTAGATATAAGCTAAGTATGTTATGGCATGTGTTTGATATAGATCTTATGTTAGGTTAATCAGTTATGATGTTGTCATTAGTGTAAACCTAGTGTTTGTTGGTTGACAGTGTGCTTGTTATGCTAATATATGTTCAAAAGGTTGGATCTAGAGCTGTGTTAAGAGTCAGAGTTGCGATCATAATGGAAGACTAAGTGATGTCTCTAGGTATTGTATCTATGATCACACATGTTTATCATATGTATTATGTGACTTATGATTGATTGAAGGTTGCCAAGTTAACAGGAAGAACAATATGTAGCCAAGGAGGAATGATTTGATGATTGTGTCAAACAGGTTTGGATTTAGGTGTTGAAATTTAGGATATGTTATCTTGACTATACATTATGGAGTTGTTGTTGCGATCGCATCATGATTGGTGACTGGAAGATAAAGTTTCAATTGACAGAAGATCACTTAGTGAAAAGAAAATGAAGTTCTTAGAACAATTAGTTAGATCCTCAATCAGTAATGTTGTATTGTGTTGCAATAAGTAGTTATGTGTTTCAGGGACCATACTGATGTGGCACATGGATGTGGAGTGATGAGTTGGCATTTTCATGATCGTTATGATCAAATTTCTTGAAGTTGTACAAGAATATTAGAAAGTGTGATGCGATAAATGATTTTTCTTTGTCAAATCGATGTGTGATTTGAATTGGCAATCGAGCAAATCTTGTTATTGGTGGATTTGGTTTTGGTAACATGTTTTGGCGGGTCTGAGATGAAATTCAAATGTAATTATAGTTGTTTTGCCACCTTAAGTTGTAAAATATTTCATATATCATTTTGATGTATTATGAGAAGTGTGTGTGGAAGAGAAAAAATGTGAATGTAGTTGTGTGATTGTAGGGTTTGGATGTTCTACATATGAAGTAGAGATTGAGCTTGAACTGGATTTGTACTAGCAGAGGAGGAGTGCTACTTTCTCATATTATTTTCATTTGTTGATTCTTAACAATTTCATCAAGATAAATTCCTTAACCGAGTAGACCCTAACAAGTCTGATTGTAAATATTTTAACCTGATGACTCTTTAATTAGGGTTTGAAATCCCTTAACAAGGGTAAAGCTCCTAACAAGGCTAGAGGTAAATATTAACCGGGTGGCTCCTAATAGGGTCTTGCTCTTAACCAAACATTTGTAAGCTCCTAACAAGGCTAAGCTTTTACCCGAGTGTATTTTAGAAGAGTGTAGAATTATTTGTGGGTGGACCATCCCCACAAGTGGTTTTTCCTTAGAATTGGGTTTCCACAAGAAAAATATTGGTGTTAATGTGTTGCATGGTTGTGATTGTTTATATTCATTGGTTTGTTTATTCATACAAAGGATGTTAATTGATGCAAGTTGTTAAATGATTTACAAAAAGTTTCATTTGTTAGATTACTAATTCACCCTCTTAGTAATCTTGGATCAAATAATATTAAAGAGGAAGAAGGAGGAGGCCTCCCCTATTGAAAATTTGTTGAGGTCTTTTTCATGTTTTAGCTCAAAAGGACTCATTCAAGTCTCCCTTTATGATTTTCCAAATTCCATAACCAAGTCACTTTACCTTCGCAATGTAAATTATATCAAAGTTCAACATTGCGAAGGTAAAGTGGCTTGGTTCCAAATCATGAACCAGAATCTAACACAGTAATTCTGAAACTCGATACATACAATCGGACAGCGCGCATCCAGATTCTGAGAAAATCCCCACGACGGAAGCCTTATTAGAAAGGGTCTCAATGGATGGCATTGTTATTTATAGTGAGTTGGTAGTGTCTATGATGATAAAGAAGAAGCAATGACTAGTACCAATTCAACCCCTATAACTATGAGCACAAAAAAGACACCGATTATACACACTACTATCAAATAGATGAGTCTTCATCGCCATAGCTGATGTACTTTGTCTTAGGTTGCTACTGAAATGAGTTCTGAACCCATACAAAGCCTGATCTAGTTCATAAAACAATGCTCGTAAGCGAAAAGAATTAATTTCGGCCACCATCTACACAATAAAGCCTCCGTGAAAAAGACAATGTCTTTTGTGATAATCATAGCCATCGGTCATAACCCTCAACCAAAGTGCAGAGGATGTCAAGGTCGCAGATGACTCAAATATTGATCACAAAATGATTGAATTAAAGACAGTTGACAGAAGTAAGGATTCACTATCGGGCCTAATGAAAAGTTCTCAATTTCTTGTTCTACCCCATGTTTGTCAATGACACTATTACAAAGCTATGGTCACCGATTAGATGCGAAATCTGAAAGTGGGAATTCCTGAGCCCTTAAGAAAACACAATCAAGTTTTTGGTATATATAAGGGAATTCCTAGTAAGACTTATTTGTTGGCACCATCATTAGGGAGCCTGGAAGGACAACAATGATTCAAAGCAAAGATAGATGTTGCTTTCAAAAAGCCATTCCATTAGGGTTACACATGAAGAATTCAAGCTATTTGATAGAGCGCTACAAGGGATGCCATTTCAAATACTGAAAATAGACGGAGCCTCCACCTGTCACTATATAGCGAAATGTGTCAAATTATTCAGAGCCTCCACCTGTCACTATATAGAGAAATGTGTCAAAAATTTTCATAATGTTTTCGTCAAAATGTATTAATTCATTCATAAGGAATAAAATATTAAAAGGGCGAAAGGTGAAAGGAGGAAGATGATTTCATAGTCAAGAAACCTCTCCTAGGGGTGATTTTTCAGCTTTCAAGAAATAGTAAGGGCCTGTTTGGTGCCTTGAATTAAATTGGAATAGGCATTATTGAATGCAAGAATAAACTAATTCGCTGTTTATGACCATTTTTTGAATTCTCGAATAAGAAAACTAATTCTCATTTTGGGCCCTATGTTTGCATTAGTTAATTCTCAAAAAAAACTGGAATTAAACTTATTCCAGGAATAAGCTTTTCATGGATTCGAAATTACATCAAAATGTATAAGTTTTTCGAGTCCGTGCGTGAACGGCTAGGGAAATTATAATCTTATTTCTTTTACAAAAAAATTTTATAATTTAAATTTTTAAGTTAATAATATATATTTTAATTTAAAAATATAAAAGTTAAAAATACATATATATTTTAATTAAAAATCTAGGAACAAAAATGATAAGTTCAAAAATTAAAAATTAAAATTAAAAAAATAAAAAATAATTTTTATTCCAATTTCACATTATGGGATCCAAACGCAAAATAAATTATTCCAGCTTTCGTTTTGAGGATTAATTAATCTAAGAATAGGTCCTTATTCTAGAATAAGCCTATTCTGGATAAGTTAATTCCATGTGCCAAACGGGCCCTTACCAAAATGAAAATGAAAAGTCTCCGTCTAAAGTGGTTTTAAATACGTAATCGAAAGACATTGGAGGGATGGACAGTTTTTCATAAAATTCTCCCTTTTGTTATCACAATTGTGTGAGACTCAAATTTTGAGTTGAATGTTCATTAAATTTTGAATTGTTTCTTGTTGAAAAGATGAATAGAATGAATTAATTGCAGATATCAAATTGTATTTTTGAGAATCGATAATTATGAGATATTCTGTGTGACACTATTTGTTCTGTTCTTTTGCTTATTTATGTTGTTCACAGATCTTTATTTCTTATGGTTATGCACTATATCTGATTTTCACGGTTGTTGAGATAAGTGTACAGAAGTTAGTTTTATATTTAAGCAGTTGAATCTGTATTTGATTCTTAAATGTCTCATGGTCAGAGATAACTTTAGTGGCGAATCTTCGCCTTTTGGCGATCCCGTCTGACGGGTCAATCGTCATTTGGCAAATAGAGCACGCAACGCAGGTCAACTGCATCGCCGGATATTTATTAGATTTGGGTCCAACGCCCGGGGTAGTCGCCCATTAGTTATCACATGATTGGTCAAAACTATCAGTGCAATCGCCAATGCAATATACGTTTTGGATACATTTATTTTAAACATATCGCCAGCTTTTGGATGCTGTTTCTTATTGGCCCACGTTCTTTCGCCATTACTACAACCAAATAATTTTCCCTTGGGTTGGGCGTCGCCAACCATTTTTCAGACGTGTGTCGACCACCAGCCCCGTTTAGCCAACTATTTCCTACTATGGGCTTGCATAGGAAGGTGCATTTCGCCTGCATTTGACATTCCCACTTGTTAATCCCGCCTAATTCGCCAACCTAGATTGGACTATAAAATATTATTATTCTACACAGTTCGCTCTTTTCTGGTCTGGAGACTGGCATTTCTTATTGCTGCCGAACTTTCAGAGTGCTGAGTGCATTGGCCATTGACTCGTGGACCCTGGTTTTTTTAAAATGCAAGTGCTTTTTAATTTATTTTTTATGTCAACAGTGGTACTGGACCACTGGTACAGTGGTACTGGTTATTTTTTTAGTTTTACTGTCTAGTGTAATGCTAAGATAGCCTATAGGTTTGTGAATTATATTGGCCCTTGGGTAGTACCGTAGACTGTAGTACCGTAGCAGTAGAACCCATTTTTTGAGAATGAATCATATTATTGTTATTATATGTAGTCTAAGTAGTTGAGTCTTTTGTTCAACAACTAAGTTGATATATTTTTTGCAGCCTTTATCGGTTTGCCATGTCAAATAAGAGGGGTAACAGGGGTTCCGGTAGGATCCCTGAATGCCAAGAGAAGCCACCATTACCAAAACGCAGAACCATAGCAGCATATTTTGGTGGTGGAAATGTTGGCAAGCTACAATCTGATAGATCGACGGCCCGGGATGAATTTTGGGCCGATTTGGGGAATCTTTTCCCATCTGCCCAGATTCATCCGGAATCCAGACATGTGTCACGATTCCAGATGAATTTGGGCAGATGGGAAAAGATTCCCCAAATCGGCCCGAAATTCATCCCAGGCCGTCGATTTATCAGTCTTCAGATTGTATTATATTATATTATATTATATTATATGGTTAAATTATATTATATTATATTATATTATAATTATATTATATTATATTATATTGTTATGATTATTATTATTATTATTATTATTATTTATTATATCATATCGTTATGAATATAATTATATTATATTATATGGTTATGATTATATCGTATGGTTGTAATTATATTATATTATATTATAGTATAAATAATTATATTATATATATATGATATGGTTATAATTACAATTTAAAAATATAATTGCAAATGCTCTATTTTTATTCATATTTATTATTTAGTTTCAAAATTAAAATATAATATAGTTATAATATCTATAAATTATTAAAATTTAACATATATTGAAAATTGTGATACTTGTTTATAAACTATTCTTCATCATTTAAAAGATTTTATAATGAAAAAAAAGTTAGGAATAGGTGACAAGATAGGTATGAAATAAAAATTTGACACATAGATTATCAAAATTATATTTAACTTTGTTAAGCTTATAATCTATTAATCTTTAGTTTTCCTTGAAGCTCCATTTGTTAACTTTTAACTAATCAGATTAAAGGAAAATAGTTAATTATTAACAGTTCACTATTTTTAACTAAGTCGCAAACTAACAGTAACATTTCAAGTTTCAACAGTGCATAATTTGAGAAACAACTTAACAAGATGCCAAAAACAACCTTACAAAGTCGTAGATTAAGAAGAACAACGATTTGAGATTAAACAATTTTTTAGTTTACCAATAAATGTGCAAATTTTGCTTTCAGATTAAACAATTTTTCAATTTACCACTGAAGATTAGCCAAGACCATTATTATTCATTTTCCTACAAAACAAGTAATTCGCCTCTGAAATTATTAATTCATTTTTGGCAAGGGAAAAAATAGCCATCATTTATATATCCGTCAGTGAAAAAAAACATTAATTCGCCACATTTAAAATGATTTTTGCTAGGGCAAGAAAAAAATCGCCAACATATAATATTTTATTTCCCTATATGGAACAAAAAAATCGCCCTCGATATTAAAATTTTCCTGCCCACAAGATGTTGGATTCGCCAGCATTTTAGGCTTTTTTTCGGGAGGGGTTTCTTAAAGTTATCCCTGCTCATGGTGATAGGTGTTCATTAGATGCATCTTTGCTCTCTAGTTAAGAGCATATCTTCTTTTATTTAGAAAATAAATAAAATATATATATTCATTACATATCTATCTAAGGGAGTTCTACCTTTCAATTCAAAGATCAAACCAATCATTAGTTTGTTCAAATGTTGCTACATAAAGAGGTTTTTTGAGGCTTGAGTCATTTTAGTGAAAGACCAGTATGTTAACTAATATATTTTGGCAACTCTGCTAGGGAGTGACTGTATTTTAAGAATCTTCAATCATAGTCTGGCTTCAACAAAGACTATGTGCCACTTCTCTAATTGATGATGATGACAATGATGATGGTGAAGACAATTCTTCTTATAATATGGTTATGGGTAATTTAATCGATGTGGATTTTCTAAAGAGTTTCTAGAATGTCATGCAATTTCAACCCCATGAGGTACATCCATCTTTATTTCAAAATTTACAAGATATAGAACAAAATGATGATAATAAAGCTCTCTTTTTTCTCCTTGTCCAATGGGCTCTAATGTCTTCAAAAAAACAAATTGTCACTCATACGTAGTTTGATATCAGAAAATAAGATTGTTAATGAGGCAATGCAAGAAGGCATAAAAAATAATGTTGAAATGCATCAAGCATCTATGGTGGAAGAAGAGGAAGAAGAAGAGGAAGAGGAAGAGGAAGAATGAGATGAAGAAGAGGAGGAGGAGGAGGAAGAGGAAGAGGAAGAAGAAGATGAAAAGGAAAAGAAAGAAGAGAAAGAAAAAGATGATCATGATTAGTTTTAATATATTGACAGGTTACCTATCTGTAGAATCTATTGAAATGTTAATCTTTATTTTCTTAGAAAGAAAGTTTATATATGCACTATTGTAGGATAAAGTTAAAACTTGCAAGTGATATGAAATAGATACATATAGATGTGCTTGCTTGAACTTTTTGTGAAGATTATTTGGCTTTGATATATGTATTTTAAGAAGAATTATTATTAATTCTACTAATTTTGATGTGATGTATAGTTTGTTTGTATATCCATTACCTATGATATTTGTTGACATTTGATATTATATTAACATGTTGATATTATGAAATCAATATTAATGCTTGATTATGTTAAATATGTCAATGATTATTTATATGTTTATGATTTTCAGTGGTACTAACCCTACTAATATTTTATTCATCGCTATATGTATGTGACTACTCTACGATGATTATATTTAGAGCACGTGTGTATGAAGAGGGATGAAGTTGTAGTTACTCTTATGGGAGATCCACATGACGTCTCAATCCCCTTAATTATTTTTCATTGTCTTCCATGATATATCTATATGTATATCTCATCTTTGTGATGCAGGCTTATAGATACCAGGCATAAACTTTCCTAAATTGGCAAGATTGAGTGTGTCTTTACTCGATGGGATGTTATTGATATGGAGATAGCATAAGGCCCCAAACCCTTTAGACTTAGCCAACCACCATCCTTCATTTTTCATTGATACAAGTTGTTGAGAATACATCACTGGATCATCCTTGTTCCTTATGCCCATTGATTGGTATGTGAGGATGTTGTTTATTCTTTTGGTTTTCATATCATCTTTGATCATTTATTTCTAGTTGAATTGGTGGTAGTATTTGTACTTATGTTTATCTTGTGGTTTTCTAATCTTGGTTAGTCTTGTGATCTCTTATTTTGGATATTTTCTTCTTGATATGATGTTTAATTATAAGATATTAAATATTATTATTTGTGTGATACATGACTTTTAGGAGTAAGTCAAACCCAAGGGGAGGAGGATGTAGTACCCTTCCTTGTTGGTGTTGTAGTACCCTTCCTTGTTGGATGTAGTACCTTTCTCATTATTACCGTAATATAATGTAATCGATTACTATTATTACTATTATTCTATATGTATTATTACAATAATTTATAAGTTTATTATTTGTATTCTTTTGTATGAGTACCTGGACGGTTATGTGTCATAAAAGCATATTAGCTTTGACATTGATCTATAATATTATTAGTACCCTTACCAATAAAATATTATTATTATTTGATTATGTTCTTGAGATTATAATGTTATAAGATTATTATTTGTATCTAGATATTATTTAATAAGGATTCTTCTAGCAATTAGTATTTGTATAGATTAATATCTGCATTATTAATTTAGTAAAAGAGTAATTGGATTAGTATTATACTAATATATGAAGATATAGCTCTAATATAATCAAATAAGATAACATTTACTTATTGAATTTTGAGTAATTATGGCAATAATGTAATTAATATTCTTAGCATCCTTATAAGATGCAAACATTATCAAATATAGAAACATTAAACATAGCTTAATTGTTATGACTATATTTTTTTGTTATGTGACATTAATTTTTTATTAAATTAATTAATAGATGTAATAAATGCATTGAATGATCTATCATTTTGGAAGTTTCCATACTGTGGCAAAAATAAATGCACTTGAAAGTTAATTTTGTATTAGCTCCTTTAGGGAGGGGTGGTGAGTCTTCATTAAGGTTGAAATCTTATTGTATTCAAGTTTGGGGGAATTACAAACTATTGAAAAAAAAATACCTTCATTATTCCTTGATAGATGTTCATACCTTGTTCCAAAGCTCTCATTTTATCACAACTAGGAGGTTGCTAGCAAAGGAGGCAAAATTAGGCTTTTGACCTACCAGTTGCAATTGCTTAAAAATTTCTCAATCCTCTTTAACAAATTTATTTATACATATCCTAAAATAATTACATTTCATGAAATTTCATCCCTCTTATAGCATCCTATCTAATAGATCACAATACCCTTAGTTTCCCACTCTCTTATCACACAATCGATTGTTTTTGGCCTTATACGTCTATGGTCTACCCTCAATTGTTTACTTCCTATCTTTAGGCATTTCTTGTCATAACCCAATCTAGTTCTCCTGATTTTTAGGACTTTTTAGCGACTATATTTGACTTATGTTAACGTGGTTGAATGTTACAGACCCAAGTCCTATTAAATAAATGTTTAAGACATATATATTATTATGTTTCATTTAATGATTTTTTGAAATCAGTTGATGTATGGAAATTGACATTAAGTTATGAAGATTTGAAATGTATTATGAAATGTCATTATTTAAGGTAATTGATGAAATTGGAAATGATGTACATGTTATGTAAATGATTTATGTTTTTCAATTTGATTATGATTTAAAGGGGCTAACCTATTGATGGTCTTTTGAGTTTGAGCATGAATGATAGGAGTGTTGGAAATTGATGTTTCGGAGCACTAGGGATCACTTGAGGGTTATCATTCATGGAAACACTTATGCTGGAGTGATCACATGTAGAGAGTTTTGGTACTGGAGTCACAGTCATGAAAATGACTAAGTACAGAATCAGGACAATAGTGTACTATGGAATAGTTTTGATTAGCAATGATAGTATAGGATGTATTATGGCTTGCGAAGTTAGTAGAAGGTATTTTGGGATATGTAGGACCTTCAGTTAAGGTCGCAAGTGATCTGAAGGTATGCAAAGATAGAGTATCAGTGTAATAGAGAACATGAACAGTTGCGATGATTGAGAGAAGAATAGTGGATACGGTAACGTGCTAAGTTAGATGGATAAAGTATATTGCCGACACTTTGGTAATATAAGATCATTGAATCTATGTTTATCATTTACATATAATTTATTATTATATTCTATATGGTATTTGTGAAGTCGACTGGATGGTAGATTTTGTATAAGTATAGAGTAAAGAAGATGGAGCAGGAAAAAGAAAAAATCAATCTCTTGATGATTAAAGAGATTCAACATGAAAAGTATGCAAGGAACAAAGTTGAAGAGTCACTAAAAGAAGAAAATGAGCAGATAGGAAAAATGAAGACTAAACTTGATCACTACAAGGATAAATGTCAAAAATTGGAGAAGTACAATCAAATCATAAAAGGAGAACTCACTCAATCTAAATTACATATTGAGAAGTTTCACATGAGTGGTGATAAAATTGATGAGCAAAGAGTAAGACAGAAACATAAAGGAGATATGACTAGAGTTGGATTCAATGAAGTAGAATGTTCTAAGACCAATGAAGAAGCAAATGAAGTGAAGAATGACGAAATATCTACTCATGAAGAACCTAAAGAATATATCAGACCTTCCAGAGGTAGATGCTTTGGATGCAACAAAGTTGGACATGTGAAAAGAGATTGCAGAAGTAAAGGGACCTCTAAACCCTTTACCAGCTACTGTTATAACTGTTATGAGTATGGACACAAGAAAGCAGATTGTAGAAAACTAGAAAGTCAAGGTATAAACAAGATTATGTCAGAGAAGACTCAACATGCAATGTCACATGTCTTCAATGCAATAACTTTGTGCATACTGCAAGATATTCAATGAATGTTTAAACATAAAAGTAAATACATACACCTTTAACCTAAAAGTGTTGAAGGATCTCTCAAATACTCATTTTTATTGAGGTGTTTCAGAAAATATGATGATGTAGAAAAGCAACTATTAGGAAGCAAAGTTCCTCTAACCTTCCTAAGAAAAGAAACATGATTACAGTAACAAACTATGGAAAAGAATTATTTGAAAAGCTGAATAATAGCAGTGCATAAACATTCCATGTGAAGCATAAGGTATAATAATTATCAAAGTAATCAATATACCATAGGTTTTAATTCAAAGATTTAAACCAAACTTTGCATTTATATATTCACGCTGAATCTTATCAAAGTCAAAATCCAACAAAATAGACAATTACTATTCTTCCTAATAAATCTTTACTACTTCAATAAAAAAAAACTAAAAGTATCTAAAAACTACTCCTATCAGAAATTTCTAACCCTCTTAAAGTTTAATGCTCCAACATTTATAGTTTGAGATCCAAGAGAGCCTCCAGAAAAACTCGGCCTCTCAGACACATAGCAGAAAATAGTTAAAAACAAACTACACATTAGACAAAAGTTTTAAAACATGTGCTCTTAAAATAGTAAAAGATAGAAAATTACCCAAAAATACGCCATCTTCTCTCACTGATCCTTTGACGTGGCAGTCTTAACTAACTTCCAAGTTCTGAAAGTATTAACTAACTCCTATGTCGGCTATCAGTGCAAGTTCTTTAATCCCATTAACTTTGCCCGAACTACATTCTTTTCTCATTTCAGTTCCTGGATTCTTTGTAATTGTTTAGGCAGTTGTCCTCTGTTCAATAGCAGCATGGATTCCACATTGGTGATCTTGGTTAAATCCTGAACTGTTGGTTCTTCACTTTCCTTCAAAGCTCCCATGGTATCAACAAAGACTTTAATTATAGCATTAGCATCTCAATTACCCTCATCAATTTGCAAGATGCTTGATGGGCTTACTATCTTGATGTCTTTCAGGGCATTAGCATGCATGTCCTTTACCTCTTCTCCTATTGCCCAAACTTGTAAAATTGTGGCTTTGAATAATGAACCTTTCCAGCTGAGATTTTGTTTCAAAATAAATAGGATACAAGGGTCAATGAGCTTCATAGGATTCTCTACTAGGAATTTGGTTACCCTAAATTTTTCTATCTCTTGTATTTGAGCACAAACTGCCACACATTTTTCTTCTTCCAATTCCCAGGTAGGAACCAGAGTTTGTATTTCACCAAGAAAAGCTTCACCATCCATACAAGTAGATACAAAATCTCGTATGAAGGAGCATCCTTCATCAGTGATTCCATCTATCTAGGCTTTCATTACTTCTATTAGGACTTTACCTTGTTGCATCTGCTTCACTAGCTTCTTGCTTTTAGTTGAGTTCAAATCAAAACTTTTTGGGGACTGGGCAAGTGGCAATGCTCCAACATCAGTAAGAGATGAAATGAACTCAGCCATAGTTATCACAAGTTGCTTCAATTCACATTTCTACCTTCCATCCTTCTGCGACTGGCTTAGCATATGATTAGCCGAGAACTTGAAAATATGATCCTTTGAATCCCTAGTCAAAACACCAAATTCCATTTTTGTAACCTTGAAGTATTCCTCTTCAGGTTCCTGGGCTTCCTCTTTAGGTTTAAAGGTTTCTATCTCTGCTGTTACCTTTCTTGTAGAGGGATCAGTAAAAATTCTTGCATTACTTTTCATGTTTTTGGCTTTACGAGTTCGAATGGCATACTTTGTGATAATTTCCTTTACTAGTAGTGAAATTGGCTTGAAACTCTTCCTCTTATTTACTGAATCAGTTAGCCAGGGAGGAATTGAACTGTTAATCATCCAACTATCTAGTGTTTTAGGAGGTGTGTTTTTAGCTTGAAGATTCTCTAGATTATTGGTAGGTATCTCTTGACCTTTGTCTTGTTTCTCTGGTGAAAAAGAAAATTTCTTCATCATTGATTTCAATATAAATGTAATTGGATACTAGGGACGCCATTTGGTAGTGACTTTTTTTATCTCATTCTAGCTCTTGTCCTTATTGCAGTAGGATGTACACTAGGTGCTACCTTTTTCCTATGAGATGAAATCTTACCTACATTAGGAACCAAAGGAGACACATTAGGCAAGTTGTGATTCATATTCATTTAAATCGAGTCTACATTTCTTCTCTTTTTAGGAGGGGGGTTCTTTGTTCCTTTATATTTTTTCTTTATCAACCAAGCCTTCGTAATGCCAAGAATAGTTCTAGCCCTTAGCTTTATATCATCTTCT
The DNA here is from genome assembly GCA_027943335.1 of Chamaecyparis obtusa. Taxonomy (NCBI): domain Eukaryota; kingdom Viridiplantae; phylum Streptophyta; class Pinopsida; order Cupressales; family Cupressaceae; genus Chamaecyparis; species Chamaecyparis obtusa. The sequence continues at coordinate 296,354 of BSBK01001836.1, read as the reverse complement.
TCCTTCCATGTCTAGTCTATGACTAGGGAACTCTCTGTTTCTGGAATATCACCCTCTAAATTTGTAATTTCAGAACTATCCTCATCTATCCTATTTGTATCAAATTTTAACTGCAGCAATTCAATCTGTGGAATTAGGAGTCTAGAATAGTCCCTTTTTCTTATTGCCTTCTCATCGCTGAGGTCTTCCCATAAATCTTCCATGTGTGAACTTGTTGATGGGTGAGTACTCAGACTCAGAACTTTTTTGGCAAAGCCCTTATTATCAAAGCCTCTCCTTGATTCATAGAACTCCATGTGAAAGCTTAGAAAATTGCTACCTATCATAGAGGCATCCATCATATTATTACAAGCCAGGGTTCCCAACCTAATTGGAAACATTGAGGCCCATTTCTCTTCTGGAAGACTATTCTTAATGACCATAAACAACTACCTATAGACTTCGGCCAATATAAAACAATCAAAGGAAAATCTAGGAAGCCTGAGAGGCTCCTCATCAAACCCTACAATCCGAATATAAGTGAAACAGGGAAATTGAACATAGAAACTCCCATAAGTTTGAACCAACTTTTGGGCTTTTAATGATATTCTTTGATTTGAATCTCCCACCAATTGTTGACATAGTCTTCTGAGGAAGACATCATGGACTCACCTGTAATCCCCCAGGACCCTATCTTTTCTCAACAAAGCACAATATTCATAAACATTTAAATCATCACTCCATGGGGTATGTGTAATGGCCCCCAAATCTTCTGTGCATGCAAGACAATATATCAGATAAGAAGACATGAAAAACTCTTTCTTGATTGCTTAAGCCTACTTGAGTTGATCTCTTAAAGAACTGGCAATAATCTCTGCCCAATCAAGATGTTGCCTCCCTTCCAAAATTATCTCTATGAAATGATACATCCATTCTTCAAAAAGGAGAACTTTCTCATAACCCTTCACTCAATGAAGTAAAACCATCACAACATGAATAGGCGACTTCATATGGTCTTTGGTCAAAACTTTTGGTAGCTGGGACCCTCCTTTGTAATTAGTTTGGGTCCATTTCTAGGCCATGTGACTATGATTTTTATCTATATTTTCCCAGAACTGAGCCACTAACTGGGTCAGGGTAAAGCTAGCAAAGGATTCTTCTAGGATTTTAAAGATAGCCATAATGGTTTCCCTATTCATAGGTAACAAAGTTTGACCCTCAACATTCAGTATGCATTTAGACTTGATATCATATCTATTGATACATTGTTGAATTAGCTCCGAGCTTACGACTGATAGGGGGAAAGCGGCAGCTTCAAGCAATCAATTTGACAGAATCTCAAGACTATACTCCTCTACGGCACATTCTGTGAGGTGAACTACCATTTCTTTTACCTCAACCCCTAAAAGATTTATGTCTATGATAACCAGGGCATGACACTCCATGTTCTTGAGATTCCCAAAGAAATGCATGTTAGACCTCATTTTTTCTACTGGAAAACTAACCAAAGCAACCCCCCTTCTTCAACAAAAATTATCAAACAGGGAAAGGAAATAAAAGAAAGCTTTCAGAGGCTACATGTTTTTTGCAGACTCAAAAAAAACAATTTCCTCTTCCACAGTCGAGACTTCACAAAATAACAATAGGAAAGAAAGAGTGTATAGAAATACTTATATTTTTTTTGAGAAATCACGTCGCGGAAGATCAACTTGATGGGCATTAATTAGAAACATTAATTAAGATGGAGTGGGTAGTGATGACTTAACAATAGGGCGTCCTTGAAAACCTCACTCCTTATGAAAATCATTAACTTTCCTTTAAACAATATCTCTTGCTCTTGTTAAGGATCTCATTAATCAAGAATCATAACTTCATTTTGGATTTGCCCTACGGCTCTTGTCCTTTCAAGATTGTCCACATTTATTACTTAACAATTTCTTCACCACTAGCTTACATCATCTATCCTTTTAACTGTCACATGACTCCTTGATTTGTCCACTATCTATCCTTGAACTCCTTTGAACTGCTTCAAACCCTGGTTCAAACAGGTTTGAAGTGGTTCACTACAAGAAGGTGATGTAGACCGGGGCCCACCTACATAAACCAATTGTTAGAAAAATAATATTTGATTGAATTGCTTCGAACTACTTTGAATCGAAGTTCAAAGAGGTTTGAAGTGGTTCATAGGTAGCATAGGCCTTAGGAAAAGCTTTAACAAAGAAAGATGACTTTGAAAAAAATAAATCTTGGAGGCTTTCAGGTTGGCGATTAGATGGTTCATGGAACTAGGAGAATTGCAGGAGGTAGACCAACAAGTGGATGACACCAGACCAATCTTTAAATGAAATGAACAAGAAAGGGTCGAAGACACTTTAATATGGCAACTCTAAACGAACCCAACAAATAGTTAACTCAAAATCACAAAAATCAGAACTCAACTCCTACCTCATTTTCATCAATTCTTTATTTAAAAGAATTATTTATTTAATCAGTAATCCCAATTCATGCAAATCACTCAACTTTTAAAATTTAAAATTTATATTTTAATTTTATTAATTGAATACATGCAAATTTAATTGCACATAATAATATTTTATTAACAATTAATGTTTTTAGCATTTTTTTTTGAGTAATAGGCCAAAGCCAAGATCAACATGGGGCTCAAGAAGACTTGAACCCAAGACCTCCCAAATGAGAGGCTCGCAACTTACCATTGTGTTGTGGGGATGTTCCCCAATGTTTTTAGCATATTAATAATATGCAAATTGATAATTAAATATCAATTCATTAATTTATTAAAATGAATTATAGCTAATTCCTCAATTAAGTCATTTAACTCAATCTTCTAATTTTGAATTGAAAAATCAATTCCTTTTAACTGGTGTGCATATAATTGCATGATTATATTAAAAATTATAATTAATATCTTTAGCACCACTTAATAAGCAACTTGATAAATATTATTATTCAAACATTTAATTTAAATTTTGATTTAATATTTAATTAAACCTTTATTTTCACAATTAGACTTTTAATTAATTCTTTTAAATAATCAATGATATTTAATTAATTTCCATTACTTAAATATCTATACATTTAATATTTCCATATCGATCTTAGATATAATTATTTTAATCTTATAATTAATCTTAATTAAATCTTTAATGCATTAATAACACAAAATTCACATCAAGACACCTGACAAACAAACACGAAGAAAAAACTAACCAAACCCATAAAGTAATAATCAAGCTCAAAGAAAAGGGTTCATGAATGATGTCAGCTTGACAAATTTGGAGGGTAGAAGATAAGATAATTTCCACTATTTGAGGACAATAATTGACTTAGGTTGAGATTTAGACCTGGATACTATCTCCCCACTCTTACCATTGAGATATTGTGATAGGGCATGCTCAACCTAATAATTTAGGAAAGTCGATAACCGGTACCTAAAATCTTGCATAAAAGATAAACATGTACACACACACACACACACACATTTAACAGACAATGGCAGGGATTAGTCGATCATGTGGATGTCACAAGCAAGTAACTATGACTCCATCCCTCAACCACATCAAACACATCGAACAAAAATATAAAACATACATGTCAACCATACACATGCAAGTATGGTGTTAGTAAAAACCATAACATAAGTCACATCATCATATTTAAATAACCATCATCATACAACTAACATGATATAAATCAAATGATTTAAAGTATAATAGAACTAAATCATTAAATGTTTAATTAAAGATTTAATATTCATAAAATGTGGTCTAAATGGGTTGACATTGTTAAGGTTTTAGGATCATTGCAAATGTAATAGCACTATCTCATTGTATGTGTTTTCCAAATGCAACAATCTCTTGCATTTATATAGAGAATGAGCCAAGAAGAGAGATGTCCCTTCATGGGACATGTCTATTCATTATTATGTAATTAATCTAATGACAATTATGATTACACACACACACACACACACACACACACACACATATATATATGTATGTATGTATGTATGTATGTATGTATGTATGTATGATTAATATCTCTTGAGTATTATATTAATTTCTCTAATATTTATATAATAATAATAATATATATTTTATCAATTTAACTATTTAGTTATTATGAGAATAATTATAATCTAACTTTATATATATATATATATATATATCAATGTATATATTAATATCAATTATATATATATATATATATATATATATATATATATATATATATATATATATATATATATATATATATATATATATATATATATATATATATATATATATATATATATATATATATCATTTCTCTTAATAATCATATAGTCAATATTATTTATTTGACCGATGCTACAAATATCAACACTCCCTCTTAGCTAGGGAGGATAAATCAATCCAATGTCTACACTTATGACACTTGGCAACATCAATCATATGGTGTAAGCAATAAAGTCATCATCCTCAAGATGTAGTCAATAGAAACATAGTCTTAATATGTGGATTGCCTCCATCGGCGATTCTATCCACAAGCTCTCATGTGGATTGCCTCCATCGACGATTCTATCCACAATCTCTCGGGTGGATTGCCTCCATCAATGATTCTATCCATAAGCTCTTAGGTGGATTACCTCCATCGGTGATTCTGTCCACAAGCTTTCATGAAAATTGCCTCCATTGGTGATTCTATTCACAAACTCACGAGCTTTGGTATGGATTGCCTCCATCAGTGATTCTATCCACAAGCTCTCATGTGAATTGCCTCCATCGATGATTCTATTCACAAACTCACGAGCTTTGGTGTGGATTGCCTCCATCGGTGATTCTATCCACAAGCTCTCATGTGAATTGCCTCCATTGGTGATTCTATTCACAAACTCACAAGCTTTGGTGTGGATTGCCTCCATCGGCAATTCTATCCACAAGCTCTCGTGTGAATTGCCTCCATCGGCGATTCTATTCACAAACTCATGAGCTTTGGTGTTGATTGCCTCCATCGGTGATTCTATCGACAAGTTCTATCTATTATGATCGGTTTCATCCATCACAAGATGTCTATTACAATAGAAGGTCAAGTTATTGTAAGATCGTCACCTTACAATAACTTTTACAAATACAAGTGATAATCATTTGGAAGTTGTCACTTCCTCATGATTTACACAGGTGGCAGGCCCATTAAAAACATTCATAATTCATAAGTATAATAGTCAATTATATCAAGTTTACCTCATAAATGTTTCACCTCCAATAGTGAACTCCCTCTCAATCAATATGATCAAGATTGTCACAAGTTGACTAAACCATCTACTACCTCTAAAGCTCAAGTTTATCAACTTCTTGACCTCTTTTGAAATATTAGACTCTCTTTGCATCTAGTCTCAATCATCAATTTGTTTGCAAGCATCAATTTATTTCTCCCTTTAATGAAATTATCTTGTGCTTTTGTCTTGAAGGTATGTTAGACAGAGATTACAAATAGCTCACTAAACTATATTATCCTAAAGAAATATTAAAAAGCATACAATATTTTCTATCCCAATGTTATAGTATGATTTAATAGCTACATAAAAATTTATGAACATTAATCAACATGGAATACTCATCTCTTGATTAATATAATGATCCTTTTCTTATTTGCACTATAAAAAGTTTTTGTAGCTTTTAATCAAAGAACTCTCTTTGTTCTGAAATCTGCATAGACATGTACACATTCGGTCATAACTTTTGAACCTGTCATTTTCTTCCCAATCGCTCCAGTCAGATTCTTCTAAATTTGTTTATCACCAACATATCTCAAATTCAGCAAAATGCAACGGTGCATTTGTGAGATATGGTCCTCGTACTGAGACTGTAATTTTCTGAGACAGTCACATATTCACCATTAACAAACTACTCTCTTACATTTGCAACTTGGCTCTGATACCATGTTAAGGTTTTAGGATCATTGCAAATGTAATAGCACTATCTCATTGTATGTGTTTTCCAAATGCAACAATCTCTTGCATTTATATAGAGAATGAGCCAAGAAGAGACATGTCCCTTCATGGGACATGTCTATTCATTATTATGTAATTAATATAATGACAATTATGATACACACACACACACAGACACCACACGTGATAAAAAAAATCATGAGATTATTGTGTTTTCAGATTTCATCTCTTACCTTCATACGACTTATAACCACATGGCTTTAATGAATTCATGTGCCTTTAGGGTTAGGGTTATATGATCTTAGGGTAGAGATTTTTCATATTTCAATTAAATTTTTCAATTTGTGATTTTTTGGGGAAAAAGATGAATTTTTAATATTTTATAATCTATAAAAAATTAAAATAACGTTTAAAAAAATTAATTATAAGTTATAAAATTATTTTAACAAAATTCATTCTCTATAATAATTGATTGATTTAATGAAAAAATAGAATAGAATGAATATTGACAAGAACTAATAATAGATTCCATTAAAAAAAGTTAACTTAAAAGTTTAAAAAATGAAAGCAATATATAATCAGTACATTAAAAAATAAAATAAATAAAATAAAAAATTATTAATCCTCTTTTGAGAATTTTAACAGTAATAGAAAATATGAGTGAAATGGTCAAAATCTTTATCTAATTAAAATGAAATATGAAGTACTTATTTCAGATATCTCTTGTTTGCTTTGACAGGCTGTTCACATAATGTATTAATTAGCCTTCACGAGCAGACAATGGGTACTAGTTCATTTATTGACTTTGAGAAATCTTGTTGTATACATGTCTTACACAAATTTTCCAACTACATCTGATAAAAGATTACCCTAATATTATGTGTTACAACTGTCATTTACATTTATTTAAATCAATCTATATTTATAACTTATAATAATAAATAATCTAAAATAATTTTAAGGAGTATCAATTTGTTTTACAATATCTTTTCTGAGATAAAAAGTCTGTTTCAAAAATTAATTATAAGGAGTTCTTATTTTTTAGTGGATTAGAATCAAGTGTAAGCAACGCAAAGATATGGTAAAAGAAAAGTGATTAACATGCTGTCTTATTTGCTCTGAGACATGTAAAATTAAGAAAAAAATTGATAAATAGGAGGAAAAAAATTACTCTTTGATTGCACAATAATTGCTTAATGGTTTCTCAATCAAACTTTTAACAAGAACTATAGTAACCAATTTACATGCCCCTCAATATAAGCAAAAGTAAAAGAAACACACTAAAACAAATATAAACACCATTCTCTTCAACATACAACTAGATAATTGATCGATCAATCGCATTGAAGAACAAAATGAATGTCCTGCTTTGAATTTTGTTGGCAAAGACAGCGACATCTAAACAAAACTTAAAAGTTTATATGGTAAAAATATGCTTAAAAATTAGAAATAGATTGACCTCAATATTATTAGGTGGGTTAACATTATATCATAAGAAACTAATGTCACCGGAAGGGAGAGGTTACAGATTACCTTACATACATCTGCTAGAGCCATAGAAGACAGACAACTGACTATTTTCTGAATCCCTCAAAAAGGTAAATGATAATGCCATCCATGACCTGCAAGCATTTTCTACTCCAAGTTGTGGTAAGGCACAGCACTCCAATTACAATAGAAAACCCAACTGCATAGCTCATTCCCAGACTAACTCCCCACCATATATCCTTTTCTTCTTCATCATCCTTTTCATCAGCATTTATCTCTGGCGGAATGGTTGCAGGACAAGAATGATTTCGGTGAAGGCCACAACAGCTTGTATTGAGTTGGAGGCCGCACAGGTCTGAATTGTTTGAAAAGGATGGTGCATCAAATGTGTAGAATTGTCCCCCTTGTGGTATCTTTCCAGAAAGATTATGTGGGACAAGTCCAGATAGCCCAAGAATGTGAGCGATTGCAGCTCCACAGGGATATTTCCAGACAATTGGTTGTTTGAAAGATCAAGAGACTCCAGCTTTACCATTTCCCCCAAACTCTTCGGGATTTCGCCAGTAATATTGTTTCTTGAAACATTCAGAATAATCAAACCCTCGAGCAATCCCATTTGGGGAGGAATTCCACCTGCCAAATTGTTGTTTGATAAATCAATACATTTTACCAGTGCCAATGATCTTACAAACTCCATCTTCTGTGCTTTGTTAATGATTGTCACTCGATCTACATAGGCTAAACCAAAATGATTCACATTAAATTTAACGAGGAAATGTTGACAATAGAATCCGGAATACTTCCTCCCACTGCTGTGAGTGAAAGGTCTAGGGTGTGAATAGAAGCAGAGTGTTGGGGTAGAATGCTTGACAGCTTCCCTCCCAGATTTGAGTTATGGGACAAGTCGAATAGTTGCAGTCTTGGAAGGCTCAGCAGGGCAGAAGGGATACTACCATTGAAATCGTTGCCACCAAGTTGGAGGTGGGTGAGATTGGTGAGGTTGACGAGGGAAGGGGGAATTTCTCCAGACAGCTCACAATTGTCCATTTCAAGACGGGTGAGAGAATACATGGTGGAGAGAGCGTTGTCCCACTCATGATTGCTTTCCACTCTTGACATATTTACCCCGTCAAGGATAAGCTCCCGCAAATCTCTCATGTTTCCCATCCACGTCCGCATGTTCACCATTCTCAACTCATTCTCATAGTAGCTAGTGAGATACAGGTATTGCAAAGTAGACATGTTCCCCACCTCCCTGGGAATGTCTCCACTAAACTCAGCATCTGATAAGTCCAAGTAGCGCAAACTCTTGAGTCTGCCCAATCCAGGAGGGATGGGAACTCCAGAGAAAATATTCCCGCTGAGATCGAGGTGCTCCAAGTGTTCCAGATTGTACAACGGGGGAAGAACATCCCAAGTTAGACTTCTCAGATACATACCATGTAGAGCAGCATCCAAGGAACTCACGTGGAGATCGAGACGAATGACATGAAATGTGTGAGGATGGCATTGGATTCCATTCCACTCACAACAGTTGAAGCCATGCCATGAGTTGAGCACTTGATGGAACGGATCAACGACAGATGCCTTGAAATGCAGAAGGGAATCTCTTTCATGGCCGGGACAACACGCACCGCCATTAACGTGCAAGAGTAGAAGAAGAATGGGTACAGCTGCCCAAAACATTTTCATTACACGCCACACGCACAGGTCTCTACTTTTCCCTGGGTTTGAGGGACTCTAATAAAGGATGACTTGAAGCCAGTTTCCAATTGTCCATAACAAAAATTCTTGGACATCGAAGAAAATTAGGAGGGGAATCATATAATATTATTGCAACGTATTGGAGGGACTGACGGCCATCACGCCTTGTCAGATTATGGGGTCTAAATAGACTCTTTGTGGCAGAGAACGAGAAATATCTTTTCACGTAAACCAAACGGAAGCAGATTAAATGACAGACGACTCAAACCACACTGAAACTGTCGGTCTTTTCGTTCATTCCTGATTTTCTCTTAAAAAACAACCTTTTATTTCATTGATTGATAACTAGCCATTGCACTTTGGTATGCAATGGGTAGGCAACGTCTAAATGGTAAAACTAAAATGCAAATCTTACCTAGGAGGACACTTAATTTTTTTAATAAATTTTTTCAAACTTCTTTTATATATTTTACGTTTTCATTTACGATTTAGCCAATATTCAATAGATACTTCCGAGATATGTAGAAGAGGAGCATAAATTTTTAATTCTTTTTCTAGTATTTATTTAAAAATTAAAGAAAAGTCAACTAACGAAAATAACTATTAAAAATAGATACTAAAAATATGCATGAAGGAATAGACTTAATTAAAAAAATTATATAATTTATATGTAATGAACTGTTATATTAAGTAATAAATATAATTATACTATATGATTAATAAACTATAATATTTATTTTTTAATATCATATAAAATGATTTATCTAAATTATTAAGATTTTAAAAAATTAGTTTCATATAATTAATTGTTATACATATAATTTTAAATTACAAATATTTTAATTTTACTATTATCCTAATCTTAACCCTAATAAAAACTATAATTTTAACCATAAAACTAACCCCGATCCTTAATCTAACCTAAATCCTAACCTTAACTGTAACCCTACTCCTAACGCTAATGATAACACTAAGTATGATGTAAACCTTACCCCTAACCATGATTGTATCTATAATCATAATTCTAATACAAACAGTAACTTAATGATGGGTCAATTTTGATGCCGAAAATTATCCACCATGATTTTCATTAAGGATATGACAATTCACTTCTAATATGACTTCTAGCATATCCATTGCACACTTAAGAAGTAAGAGAGAGATTGAAATTTATTTTAGTATATAAATTAAAGTAAATATTAAAAATATAGTTTTTTGAGAAGTGAACATTTTATCATTAAGGATATGACAATTCACTTGTAATATGACTTCTAGTCTATCCATTGCACATTTAAGAAATAAGAGAGAGGTTGAAATTTCTTTTTATATATAAATTAAATTTCAAATTTCAAATATAATTTTTTGAGAAGTGAAAATTTTAATATGATAAATAATTATAGTTTAATAACTTAAAATTATTAATTAATTTGAATAAATAAAGTTTTTGAAGAACTAAATTTCTTATAATAATTAAATCTAATGTTAATGTATATATTTTAGTTATTAATGAAAAAATTATATATATATATATATATGAAAATAATTTTAGTATAGTATAATTATATGAGATAAATATATTGTAATACATATATTAATAATTTAAGAGTAGTTTATAGTTTTTAAATTATTAACATATAATTATAATACATATGATAATTTAATCTTACTATATTATTTATAGTAAATATAATATATTTGATAATATAAATATTTTATTTATATACTACTAACTATGATTTATACACAACAACTAAATATTTTATTTATTATAATATAATCAATACTTATTATGATATTTGATAATATAATATCAATATTATAATAAACAATTCTTAATAGTAAATATTTAGTCCCTACCTTCTTTGGTGGGGACTAATGTTTTCAACTCACTCTGTGTGTGCTATTAATTTGTTTCTTGGAAATGGGGAAAACTCCATAAAATTATGCTATCCTATGGTCCCTTTCGATAGTTCTCTTCAAGTGAAATTTTAATTTTTTATTTGTCATTTTCTATTGGCAATTCTGGTTTTCAGTATTTTCTTTTTACAAAAAATAGGATCGCTGGAAACATGGCATGCTGCATGCATTTTATGTGTCTAGTCAAGCTTGCACAATTGGCATTTTATAAAAAATTCTCAATGTGCATGTTACCAGAGAAGAGGGGAGCAACAGGGCAAGGTTTTTACGTGTCTAGTTAGTCAGTAACTAATGTTTCACATTCTTTTATTTCTCATTCTTTCAATTCTTGCTTCTCGAGTTTTGAATTACTTCTATCTATGTAGAGCATATATATTATATACCTGCAACGAGCATATCATTCAAAAGACATGCTTTTGGATGGTGGGTTTATACCACGTTTATTTTGCATACATTGGGCTATATTCTTGTCCATGTTAAAATATCTTGATCAGATGTTGATTGAATTCATAATCTATTTTGCATATAGGTGATTAAACATTTTTAGTTCATTCCAATAACATTGCTCCATTTTCCTAGCGATACAATTTTTCCCTATGTTTTCTAGTTTTTCATCAGCGAAGCTCCATACTATTTAAGAGATATATTATTCCATAGTTTTTTTGGGACTCTGCTATTGGCTGAGATTACAGTTGCAAGATGGAAGGTATATTCACGAGGTGAGAGAATGCACGTCCCTCTAGGAATTGCTCTTCTTGAGATGGGCTTGAACATGGTGCCTGCACATTTAACAATATCATAGTTGATATGGTGGCAAGGAAAAGATCTTCTTGCAATCCCTGTTGTCTATTTCTCCATTGTTGAAGATTGTGTTTTTGCCACATACTTGGCAATGCCAACATAGCCATATAAAAATTGAATTTTTTTGTAGTGTTCACTGATCCTTATAGCCATATAAAAGTTCGTTGAATCAGTGAGCAATTTATGTTCTTAATATTGTTTGGAATCTTAAAAGATTTTGTTTAGTAATTGAGCATCTGGTATACTTTTAGGTGTTTCCATTTTTTGTGGGATCGCTAGATTTCATTATTTATTGTGAGCCAGCAATAGGGATGATTTTAAATAACAATGTTTAGTTCATTTATGCTTGTAATGGATGCTAATACAAACTGTAATTGCATTATTTCATACTTGTCACTTTGTACTTATAAGCACAAGAGATCTTGTAAGTTGTAACCATATGTCATTCACAATCAGTTACAGAACATGACTTTTAATGGCTGACATGAAATGTGTTGCTATATATAGGAATTATTTATTAAATTTTAATTACTTGAATGTTTTGTTTTGATGTTATGGAAAATAAGCTATCCATTCCCATTGTGATATGCCTTTTTATGTAATTGTTCTTTAAATATTATAGAAACTACTATTCATGAACCAATTCCTTTGTGCTTTCAATTTTTAGAATTTTGTGTATAATTCTTACTGGTAGCTGAATTGTGGACTTTTAGTGCCTTTCAAATTTAAGTTTTCTTCTTTCTGGTTTTATGGTAGGAGCGTGTTGTGAGGAGATGAGTTTTATTTGGGATTGTCTATGCTAGGTGATATTTGGAGCAGTCTTTTTGTCTATTTTAGATAAAAGATTGAAATAGGCTCTATAGTCTACCCATTATATTGTATGAGATTTTGTAATTGTCTGCATGATTCATCATGTCAAATTCTTCGTTGTTCTTTTTTACTCATTATCAGATGGATTCGAGTGTATACTTGCAGCAATAGAGGTTGTTGCATCAATTTCAACCAGACAGTGAGTAATAATCCCTTTTTTTCTATTTATTTTAGTTTACAATTTTAAAGGATCCACAATTGTGTGTTAAATTTGCAGGAAAAAAGGTTCGTCTACATCATTTTTCTTGCAACCTAAACAAGGAATACCAATCTAATTTGGTTAAATAAACAAAACTTTTTGCAAAATCTTATCTTATTATTAGCACATGGAATCATCTAGAGGATCTAGGATTTAAAAATTTGTTTGCATTGTATAATAATGCCCAGAATCGTAATTTGTTTCTCTGTTATTTCATTTCTACACAATTTCTTGGATTTTTTGTCAAAAAAATTATTTTGTTTCTGCATTTGATAAACTAAAATACAATCAATGCAGAAACTATTTTGGAAAGAAGCAAATTATAGTAAATCAATATGAAAAAGAGGTTTTTGGGGAAAAAATCATTAAAATTTTGTTTTGCATTAGTCAATAAAGCTCCAAATTGGAAATTTAATTTTTTATTTGTTATTGCATGTCCTCACATTTTCTTAGATTTCCCAACAAAAAAATGTTTTTTTTTTGCATATCTATGTAAGTTTTTCTTGTATTTCTTGAACTAAAAATAAGCAAATGAATGCCTTGTTTTGTCCAAGCATCTTGTAAACACCTCAATACAAGCAGACAATTCATTTTTGGCATATCTTCGCAAGTTTTCCATTTATATTTTAATTGTGTCTAGTATCCACTCTTCTGCACTTGATCAATGGATTAAATCCTCCAAAATATTATCTGATGGAAAATAGGGGCTTAAAAAGAAGCAAGAAATTGTCATGTTTCCTCCATGAAGATCTAACTATTTTTAGCAAATGAGCAAATCTATACCAGGAAGCTCAACTAGGTTAACTAATGATAATCTCTAGGATCTACTCTATTGCTCAAATTGCACCATGTTCTTAGGAACATGGGAAATACATGCTATACGAATTATGTGTTTTAGTCCATTACTTACACGACATTGCTTGTTGAGGCACGTTAGGCCAGTTTGGAGAAAGAAGGAAGGAGCAGGGAAGTGGAGTGCCTGTAAAGTTAGACAACATTAAGACAACATAACAATCTTCTTGGATGTCAAAAATTAACAAATATTTTGTAGAAAAATGAGGGAAGATATTTTTGTTGTCATTGTCAATGAACAGTGAAAAATCTGATGGTTGTAGACATTTCAATCATCTTGCATGCCCCTTGTATGAACCATCGATGCTAGAAACCCTACTCAATGTCTTTCATATAAGGAACCCCTTCGGGGTAATTAAACAATTGAGGTGTAAAATGGTGCCAATTTTTGTATTAATATTTGCATTTGTAATTATAACTAGCAATTGCACCTTGCTATGCAATGGGTATACTTAAGGGTTCGTTTGGCTGCTGGTGCAAATATTTGACAATTCTGGAAGTTTTTAATTCAAAAAATAGTTTTTGGAATATGGTTGGAACCATTTGGTTCACCTAAAATTCATAATGAGAAGGTATCTTCTGCGTTTGGTTTCATTTCATATTTCTAAAATTGGAATACCACTTGAAAAAAAACATGAGAGCCAATAGTTACAGCAGCTCTTGACCAAAACACTCTACGTATATCATTGATGTTAAGGAGTGAAGGCCAACGGTCATAATAAGTTTTATTATTTCTTTTATTATGACTCTTCGTATGTAATAATCTGGAGCCTTTATATTTGCTGCTCCTGCTCATTTGTAATTAACTTTTGGAATCAATACAATACTCTATAGTCTAGACATAGCCACGATTTGTGGTGAACCAGGATTAATCTTGTGTTTGAGTTTTGTTCATTAGTTTATTTATCTACTCTTTATTTCTCACATTTCAATCCCCATCAATTGGTATCAGATCACAGGTTGTGCAAATTGGAAATCTGGGTTGAATTTTTGGAAAGATGGAGGATTCGAAAGTGGAGAAATTCACAGGCAAGAACTTCAACCTGTGGAAAGTGCAGATGTGTTCCTTGCTGATCAAGCAAGATTTTGCAATCACAATAGATGGAAAATCAAGTAAACCTGTAGCGATGTCAGATGAAGATTGGAAGAAAATTGATGATAAAGAAATGGCATCAATCTTTCTTTCACTGTCAGAAAATGTCTTGTTTAATGTCTTCAATGAAAAGACAAAAAAAGAAGTCTAGGACAAACTTCAGAGCATGTATGAGACGGCATCGGCTGCAAATAAAATCTTCATTATGAAGAAACTCTATAAGCTAAAAATGAGGGAAGGGACTACGATGTCAAATCATGTAAATGATTTGAATACTCTATTATGCCAAGCAACCTCAGTTGGTATGACTCAAGATGATGAAGCCAAAGCCATCATCTTGTTATGTTCTTTACTTGACAGTTGGGATCCCATAGTTACAACTGTTAGCACTTCTAATTCCTCAAAGAAGCTGGTCTATGATGAAGTGGTTGCTACTTTACTTAGTGAAGATATGAGAAGAAGTAACAAATACACCCCATCTGGTGATGCTCTTACCATGGTCAGCACCGAAAGAAGGGGAAGAAGCCATCATAGAGGCAATAATAATTACAACTACAATCAAAGAAAATCAAGATCACCCAATCAATCAAAGTTAAGAGGAAGAAATGGAGAGTGCTGGTTTTGTGGCAAACCAGGTCATTCAAAATGAAATTGTAGATCTTTCAAGAAAGCACAAGAAAAAGTGAGGAATAGTGAAGCTAATACAGCCTATGAAACAGATGAAGTTTCTCTAGTTCTTTCTACAAGAGACTCAAAATCAGATTCTTGGGTGATAGATTCTGGAGCCTCCTTCCATGCCACTTCATGTATGGATTATTTTAAAAATTATCAAGAAGGTGAATTTGGAAAAGTATATTTGGGTGACAATAAAGTTGTAAAATCATTGGAAAAGGTGATGTTGTCTTGCATCTAGAAGGTGGAGCCAAATTGCCACTCAAAGATGTTAGACATGTTCCTCAATTAAAGAGGAATCTAATTTCAGTCAGCCAACTATATATCCAAGGATTTAAAATAGAACTCACGGATACATGGAAAATAGTCAAAGGTTCATTGGCTATTGCAAAAGGATAGAAGACTGGTAGCCTCTACATTGTGAAACCAAACAATGAGGTGGGAGCTCCTATGACAGTTGTAGGCAGCGATGCGACACTTTGGCATCAAAGATTAGGCCACATAGGTAAGAAAGGCCTAGAGTTAATGATCAAGAGGGATCAACTACTAGGTCTCCAATCAACAAACTTGGAGTTTTGTGAACATTGTCTCTACGACAAGCAAAAGCGAGCCAACTTCTTGAAAGATGGGCATGACATGAAGGAAAAACCATTGGAGCTTGTACACTCAAATGGCTTTGGTCCTACTGAGGTAAGCTCCTTAGCTGGTGCTAAATATTTTGTTACTTTCCTTGATGATTGTACTAGGAAAGTTTGGATATATATGATGGAAAATAAATCAGAAGTTTTTTCTAAATTTAAAGTTTTCAAAGCTCTTGTTGAAAACCAAAGAGGCCACAAGATTAAATGCTTGAAAATGGATAATGGAGGGGAGTTTTGTTCACTGGAATTTGATAACTATTGTGTAGATAATGGTATTTATAGGGTGAAAGTTGTCCCCTACACCCCTCAAGAAAATAAGGCAGCAGAAAGGCTTAATAGAACAATACTTGAGAAAGCTCACTGTATGCTTTCCAATGCAAGTTTGGAAAAGAGTTTTGGGTTGAAGCGTGCAATACAGTGGTCTATTTGATAAATCAAAGTCCCTCATCAAGGTTGAACTTTAAAATTTTGGAAGAGGAATGGAAAGGAAGAAGAGTTTCATACTCTCATCTTAAAGTCTTTGGCTGTCAGGCTTTTGTACATGTCCCTAAGGAGAAGCGAAGCAAACTAGATCCTAAATCACAGCCTTTCATATTCATTGGATATGGGGAAGAATAGTTTGGCTTCAGACTTTGGAGCTTAACCGATAAGAAAATTATAAGGAGCAGAGATGTAGTCTTTAATGAGAACATATTTCCTCATTCTAAAGATGAAACTCCTATGAAAGAATACATTCCCCTATTTGACATGATGAATAATGGAAATCAAAATTCTTCCATATACTCACATGTTAATCCCACACCAAATTCCCCAATCTCTGTTCTACCCTCAACGCCTCAGCATTCACATAGCTCTTCATCAGAAAGCTTGATGAATGAAAATATTCATGATTAGAATTCATACGATGGCAATCTAGCTGTCCATCCACATGGATTTGATTCCCCTACTCACGATTATGGACACTTAGCACAGGATAGTTATGAAGTTCCTCATGGTATTCACGATAGGCATGAGCTTCAGCAAAGTCACGACAGCGACCTTATTAATTCTCTACTACCTCATGGTAGGAGTGAAAGACTTAGCGGCAGGAGTGAAAGTCCTTCACCACATGGCAGGAGTGAAAGAGTTAGCATTAAGTGTGAAAGTCCTTCACCATATGACATAGGAGAAACATCACATGGTGGTCTTCATGAAACTCACGGGTGTCTTCAGTATCAAAACCACAGTCCCCTGCCAACACACAGTGGTCTTCATGAAACTCACGGGAGTCTCCAGCATCAAAACCACAGTCCCCTGCCACTGCACTGCAATGAAGAACATACCCATAGAAGTTGTATAGGAAGGGACAATAACATTGGAATTCATAGCAGGCATGAAGCCCCTCACCGCAAAGAAGAAAATACTGATGGTAGGGTTTATACACAACACGACAGGTTTGAAGATGTGTTTCCAAGCTATGACAGGGAAATAACATCCGGTAGTAGGGACATTCATAGCAGACAGTCTGCTATTGACACTGTGTTTGGAAGCCTTGTTCCTTCACTTCCTCACGCACCCATCTCTGCCAGCAGAGAGCTCACTCACAGCTCCAAAGAGAACACTCACAGCATGGAGTAGTATAGTAACAAGAGATAGGGAGACACAACATTTGGGATCCAACACCATCTATGACACCACAACTTTGCATCCTTTGAGATTGCAAAGGATCTTGGATAGAGAACAGAGAATCTTGGAGGACATTCTCAGAATCTGGGGAATAATAGAGGGAATGATACAAAGAGGCAAGCAATTAAACTCCAAGAACTACAACTTCTAGCTCTCCATTTGAGCTAGTACAGGATCAAACAGAAGGTGTCGAACATCAAATAAGAAGATCAACCAGACAGAGAAGAATGCCAACAAAATACTCAGATTATGAGCTATTGTTTACTAAAGAAGTAGAACCTTCAATTATTGTCTCAGAATTTGCAGAACCATCAACATTTAAAGCTTCTCTCAAAGATGTTAATAGTGATAAATGGAAAATAGTGATGAATGAGGAGTTGAACTCCTTACTCAAAAATCAAACTTGGGACTTGGTATCTCTTCCCCCATATTGAAGACCACTTAGAAACAAGTGGGTATAGCAATTAAAAGAAGAACATGAAGGCAAAAAACACTTCAAGGCAAAATTGGTGGTAAAGGGGTTTGATCAAGAAAAGGGGATAGATTTTAATGAGATCTTCTCACCGGTTGTCAAAATGAAAACTATCTAAATAGTCTTGGGATTAGCAGTAGCATGGGATCTTGAGTTGGAACATCTTGATGTGAAGACCACATTCCTACACGGTGATGTAGAAGAAGAGCTATATATGGAGCAGCCTCAAGGATTCATCAAGAAGGGACAAGAGCACCTTTATTGCAAGCTAAATCAGAGTTTGTATGGCCTCAAACAAGCTCCAAGATAGTGGTACCTAAAATTTGATCACTTCATGGCTGAAAACAACTTCACAAGATGTGAATCAGACCCATGTGTCTACTTCAAGAGACTTCCTAATGGTGAATTCTTCATTCTCCTTCTTTATGTTGATGACATGTTAGTGGCTAGCACAAACAAAAGAATAGTTAATGAATTAAAGGAGAAATTGGAAAGAAAGTTTGACATGAAGGACTTAGGGGTAGCCAAGAAGATTCTTGGCATGATGATCACAAAGATAGGAAGAAGAAGGAAATTAGATTATCTCAAAAATAATACATTGACAAAGTTGTTGAGAGGTTTGGTATGGCTAATGCTAAAGTTGCTCCTCTTCCTCTTGCTGGTCACTTCCACTTAAGCTCTGAATTGTGTCCTAAAACATAAGAAGAAAAGGACTTCATGGAGAAAATTTGATATAAATCTGTTGTTGGAAGCATCATGTATGCGATGGTTTCTACTCGCCCTGACATTGCTCATGTGGTGGGAGTTGTGAGCAGATTCAGGAGCAATCCCAGGAAAGCTCAATGGGAATATTTTAAGTGGATACTAAGGTATCTAAAAGGAACTTCAGATTATGTATTATACTTTAGAGGAAATTAGGTTTAGCTACAAGGTTACAATGATTCTGATCATGCCAGAGATTTGGACAAATGAAGTTCTACCACTAGATATACCTTCACATTTGCTGGAGCTGACATCAGTTAGGCTTCAAGATTACAGCATTGCATTGCTCTCTCTTCAGCTGAGGCTGAATACTTGGCTCTTTTCGAAGGTGCAAGGGAAATGATTTGGCTTCAGTGATTGTTTAGTGACTTGAAAGTGCATCAAAATGAGTATAAACTATTTTTTGACAGCCACAACGCTATCTTCATGGCTCATAATCACTCTTCACAACGTCGCTCTAAGCACATTGATGCACATGCTCACTTTGTTTGTCATGCAGTTGAAGAAGGAAAGTTGGAAGTTGTTAAGATTGATACTAAGATCAATTTGGCAGATATATTCACTAAGGTTTCCGCCAAAGAGAAGTTTGATTGTGCAAGGACTTCTCTTGGCCTTGTGAAGAAAAGATAAGTCAGCACTTCAGTAGGGTATTGGGTGATCAGTTGCAGCATGGTTGTCCTTCAAGTGGGAGTATTTTAAGGAGTGAAGGCCAATGGGCATAATAAGTTTTATTATTTCTTTTATTATGACTCTTCATTTTAAAGACTCTTCACATGTAATAATCTGGAGCATTTATATTTGCTGCTCCTGCTCATTTGTAATTAACTTTTGGAATCAATACAATACTCTGCACTCTGGACGTAGCCATGATTTGTGGTGAACCAGGATAAATCTTGTGTTTGCATTTTGTTGATTAGTTTATTTATCTGCTCTTTATTTCTCACATTTCAATCCCCATCAATTGAAACACAAAAAATTATCTCCCCACATATAAGATAGAAAACTGTCAAACAATACTAACAACATTATGGCCAATTCAATTCGCATTTAATTCTTTTGCTTCTGGTTTTAATGTCATACAAAATGGGGTGTTTGCATGCACAAGATTTTCCTATTTTGACACCCCATTACTTTGAGAAAAGTTGTCTATGTGTATTTCCCATCATAAGAAATGAGATGCACTTCGCTCTCCTCAAAGAGCCTCGCATTGTTGCTTCTCTTCATCACCTTCAATTTCACGATTGCTTTGTTTGGATATTTTTTTATTTCTACTTCTCCTTTTTTTTGGTTGGATTTGGAGAGAAAGTAAGCATGAATGAAATGCAGCAGTGTAATGCCTCTTTGCTTTTGGACGGCCAATGCAAACATTAATTATGAAAGAGGGTTTGATGTCATCAATTTGATTAAAACTAAGGTGGAAAGTGAATGCCCCGACATTGTTTCTTGTGTAGATATTATCACCATTGATGCTTGGGATATTGTTTTGCTGGTATGCCTAGTTTTTTTTTAACAAGATAGAATTCCTGCTCACATATGCCAACTCTAGAAACTTCAACAACAACCCTACAAATGTCTCAAAGAATTTTATCTGCAAAATCCTAAACCCATTAGTGAACAACAAATCCCATAATGTGGAAACAATAAAAAAATCCCTGAATAATGAAATCTAATATGAAGAATAAGACCCATAATACATAATTAATGAGGACTTGATCGCCGACTACAAAGGACGATCACCGAGAGTGCAGAGAGAAGAAAAGATTGCATATGTTGAGCTTGAGATGCTAGGGTTTTGGGAAAATGTTGTTTGCATATGGATTTCAAAATATTATAAATTTTGCTTTACTCTTAATTCTAATTAAAGTGGATTTGGAATTGATTTTCCAATTCCACCTATTTAGCTGGAAGATCCAAATGCTCATTTTGGGGGTAAATGGGAATTAACAAATCTCTATTCCAATTTCATATTTTGAACACAAACATCGAAAATGTCAATTTTGAGATTTGACAATCCCAATTCTAGTATAATTCTAAAAAACAAAAGGGCCCTAAGAGTTATAAAAGGGTAATTAGGAAGCTTTTTGGTATATTTTTCTTTACATGCATTTATGTTATATTTGAAGTAAATTTGTGGACTAGTCAATAAATGATATTATTTGTACAAAAAAAGTTTAAATAGAGAAATAATAGTTTATGTTAGAGAAAGATACATATAAAGATTTGAAGTGGTGTACATCGATAGAATAATATAGAGATAGAGATAGAAATAGAGAACATATAGTCTCCTTTATAGTGGTGGCCACCCAAAAAAGACAATTTTTTTTAACATTATAAGCCTCATTTTATTTTTGTAATTATTTTGTTTAAATTTTAAATAAAGTTAATAATATTTTAAAAATAAAATACACCTCTTTATTGTTCTTCTTAATTAAGATAAACCACATCAAAAGGACATAGAGGTCGAAAACCACACAAAAATTGTAAAAAAATCACTACATTCAATTTGGAGCTTAGTCGACGCCACATCAAAATGTGGTAAAATAGTCAAGTATGAGATCTGATATCAAAATTGGCCAAAAAAACAAAATGGTCCAAGCAACTCACTTTCATGAGACTCATAATTTGACGCATATGGAATAAAAAAATTTCACCATCTTCAGTAAGAAAATTAAGATCTTTTAATTTTTTTCCTTTTTTTTTCCATTTTACATGTGGTCTTTTTATAGGTCTACCATTTTTAAATACCACTTTGTGTAGGGAAGAGGACTGATTTCTAAAATATTTTAGCATTTTTTTCAATAATCATGTGTTGATAACAAATCAATAAAGTAGAATAAATATAATATACTTAAAATAATATTAGTAGTAATCTATTAATGCCTAATTATTATTATAAATAATAATTATAGAAGTACAATAATATTATAATATAGTAACTATAATATTAATATAGTTTAAATATAAATATTAATAAAATTATTGGAGTTTATGAGAAAATAACCCACAGCTCCCAAGGACACCTACACACAAACACCTGTCACAAAAAGAGAGAAGTAAGAGTTATGGAGGTCAAAACACATTGATCCATGAAAAAGAAGAAATCGTTGATGTACAAAAACAAAAGTTGTAATTCAATAATGAATAATCTGTTAAGAATACAAAGAAGATCAATCCTATAAAGGAGATCAAAACCCTAAAAAGGTGAAAAAACCTAGATTGCATGATAATAATTAATAAAATAATTAATTAAATTATATGCCTAAAGTTTAGCTTAAGTAGAAAGATATAATAAGTGACTTAGTAATTAAATCAATGTGATTTAATTAATAAGTAAACACTTTATTACTCTAACAAAAATAATAAATAAATAATAATAGAAATGTGATTATAGTACAAAAAATAGTAATATAGTACAGTACTATGATAATATAAGAACATAATCTAATGTAAATACTTATTTTAAATTAAAATAATAAAATTTATGATAAAGTTAAATGGTATTATAGTTGAGATTTAGATGCACCATAAATTCTATTATATATTTTTATTATTAGAAATTAATTATGTAAATTAATTTACAAGTATATTATTTTTTACTTTAAATTAGCATTTTCTTTATAATTAATTAGAATCTATTTAATTAATATAAGAAAAATAAATAGAATTAGAATTTAAATTATACAATTATTTAAAAAAGTTGTCATATTATTAAAATAAATAAAATAAAAAATTACAATTTAATCTAACTTATCATTATTATAGTTATCATATTATTAAAATAAATAAAATAAAAAATTACAAATTGTCAACAGTTGGTTGGCCTAGAGGTGAAGCTCAATGGTTCTCATTGAGCCCACCAAGGTTCAAATCTCATTGAGCGCATGCCCAGCAAGAAGACGTGTTAAAAGGGATGAGGCCCCTTGGCTCTAAGTTGAAGAGAAGTAATTAATAAATGATTATCAATATAAAAAAGAAAAATTACAAATTTTAAAACCTTTAATATATTTTTTTTGTTTTTTGGTCAGGAAAGGGCCAAAGCTGGATTTATATTAATATATTTAATATATAATCAACATAAAGAGTTTTAAGATAAAAAATAGTACGAGTATGATCTTAGAAATTGAAGGTGCAACAAATATGGAGCAACAATGCTCAACACCATTTTAAAATCCTTTCAAAACTTCACTAGTCCAGTTTAAACTAGAGCCACATGCTGCTATTACCCATAAATATCTATATTAATACAAAAATTATGAGTTCCTGAGAGGAAAATTGCACCAGAACTAGTCTGATGGTTAAGAGGAGTCCTGTTCCGAGCTCTTGGTTGAGGATTTGCGGACATTATCACCCTCCTCCTAGGAAGAGGACATGTTTCCCTGATCCATTCTATCTGATGCATCTTCTTCCTCATCATTGGAATCCTCATTGTCGGGCTCACCCCTAGCGGTAACCTCATCCAAGTCCACTTCAAAAACTTCCTTTGCATCTTCCCCTGAAGCATCCACAGATTTGTTCACCTCCTCCTTATCAGCATTTTAGGAATCTGGGCCAGGAGAATTACCACAGATCTTGGGTTTTATGCCAATAAAGAAGCAGGAGACCATTCATAGGGAAACGGTGATGAACTGAGTTATGTGAGGATGGGCTGGTCATCAGATGTGATTGATTTGATGTATGTACCACTGGCTGCTAAACTTGCTAATTCATCCACTGTAGAATTTCCCTCATGGAAAATATGGTTAGCTATTGTGGATTCAAATTTTCTAATTAGATTTAAAATAATTTCCAAAGATGCTTGTAATCTCCAATTCGATATTGCCCCTATCATGAGTGCATTTATCACAATCATTGAGTCTCCCTCAATTTCAACTCTATTCAATCCTAATTCCTTAGCCAGAGCTAACTCATGAAGCAGTGCTTTGAGTTCAGCCATATTATTAGTGTCTGGTTCCAGAGGAATAGCCGATTTTGCTAAAATCTTCCCTTTTGAAGAATGAATGAAGCAACCCGCACCTGAAGGACCTGGATTACCTTTTGAGGCACCATCAAAATTAAACTTGAACCAACCTAGGGAAGGAGACTTCCAAAAACAAGACATTCTTTGAAATTGGTTAGTTTTGCAATCTCTACCAATGGTGGTTGGAGTTTTGAGACCATGCCAGCATTTGATAATCTGATCATCCCAACTAGTATAGAACTTGTGTTTGGTTGACTAATATTGAATCCAGGAATTCATGATCTCCACTATTGTTGCCTCGATTTTATTAAGAATAGACTCAATTTCCATAGCTTTGTCCTAGAAAAGCCTCCTAATTCTCTCTTTCCAGATTTCCCATATTAATATGGAAGGAGAGATAATCCAAAGATTACCACATAAGCTTTCTTCATAAAGTGTGGGCCATGATAGCAAGTGAGACTAGATTTCTTGGGAAAGAGTAGAGGACCAATTTAATTTCGAAAACAACTAATTCTAGCATTTGTTGGCAAAGGGACATTTTAACAACAAATGATTGTAATCCTCTTCATTATTGAGGCAAAAAGAACATCTAGATGGACCCAAATATCTCATTTTTAAAAACGTATCTATTGTTAGGATCCTACCCGGAGATGCTGCCCACATGAAAACTCCTGCTTTGAGGAGACAAAAACCTTTAATATATTAATTATATGTAATATAATTAAATCAAAATTATGTTATAATATAATATATTTTCATTATAAATTAAAAAAATGTAATTGCATTTTTTAAAGTAATACAATCTAAGTCCATTTAAGTTTGTGTCATATTTTATTAACTCTATTTATCTTTATTTTATCAATGATTTTAACTTGTAAATATTGTATTGTATATAAAATATACTATTATATAAAATGTGTTTAATAAATATCATTAAACATATCCTGTATAATATTATTTACAGTATATAAAATATAATATTATATAAAATGTGTTTAATCAATATCATTGAACATATCCTATATAATATTATTTAAGTATACTTATCATTATAAATATGTAATAAATGATTTTAAATTATATTTACATATGAGAGAAATATAAAAATCTAAATTAAGTTATAATAAACAAACTTGTAATTAAATAATTAAACATGAAAACTGAAAAGTATTTGTAAAGAAAAAAATGCAATGCATTTGAAATTGACAAGAATATTGTACTTTGACTTGTAGGCAAGTTGCTGGTGTTCTAAGTTGTGGAAAAGCATAATAAAAAGGCAGCAACTATGCTCTCGACAAAATGCACCTATTATCAAATTTCTTTTTTCCAGATTTGTGTTTTTCAGTGATTTTTTTTCAAATGTTTTTGGATGTTTTCAATTCAAAACATGCATATCATGAAGAACAGATGCTGAAAATTTCACAAAATATATTTTGTTTTCAGAATTTTCAAATTTGGTCAATGGTGCATTCTGTCTAGATGATAGCCATGTCCTAATAAAAATAGCTGGTAAGATCACCCATCACTGTGGTCTACGCTATAATTTTTTATTTGCATGAGTGATGCTACAAAATGTATTTAAAATCATGACATGAGAAATATGTTTGGCGAACAACCACAAACGAACAAAATGTTTTCAATTGTCTTGCTTCTATTTTTGTCAAATTTCAACCAATGATTCCTAAAATCAGGTCGTCCATATCATATAGGAACACCTTCGGTGTAAAAATGATTACTTATAGTAGCTACAACATAGTTTCTTTTTTTTTACCTATTGCTCTTGTTTTAGCTATCAAAGTTTATCTACAACAATAATAAGTAATCTTTGTTTTTAAACTTTCTAAAATTAAAAGAATTATATTTATAGTAATGAAAAAAAGATGAGTAAAGATTGTTAACTAAATATAAATTTAATTATTTTATATTAATAATCAAGAGATCAAAAGAGTTTATACAAAAACCATGGGAGGCAGAGCCTCAACCATCAAGCCAAAAAGATCAGAGCCACTAACTTACTAAAAGTATGTAGTAATCCATGATATATAAAAGAAGGAGCCAAAAAAAAGAAGAGTAAGTAACAGTACTCGAGACAAAGTTCACTAATTATGATAGCAAAATAAAATAGTTCTATTGAAGAATCTCATCATGATCTTCCAACCACGTGGTTCAACCTTGTGGACCTTCCATCCATACCACATTCTTCTGATCTAGGATCTGAGTAAACATCTTGAGCTTGTAAAAGTAGGGACCTCTATTGTCTTTGAGATCCTTGATCAATTTCTTGAGTGCATCATTGAAGGCAGTTTGATTCTCCACAATCCTTGCCCACTCAAATCCATCTTTCATTTCATAAATAAACATAGTTGCATGGCCATCCCTGAGGAAACACAACAACTTTTCCTTCTCTAGATTCATCACAAAATAGATCTGCACAACAATTTTATAATGTATGAATTTTCTAAAAAAACCAGCAAGAGACCTATCATTGCCTTGGAACTTTTCCTCATTTCAAAATTTCCAAATAAACCAAAGGATGAAAGAAGAAATAATTTTCTAGAACAAATTAGCATCCTTCTTCAGCCCATGAATGAAACCAATAATAATATCAAGAGTGCAAACATGTTTAGTAAGAGATATTCCAAACATCAATCAAACTTCTTTAGCAAAAATGCAATCAAGAAAGATGTGTCATGTAGTCTTAGGCTTCCTACAAACAGAGCATAAGTCATAAGTAGCCAAGTTATTCCTAATAGGTAGTCTATCCAGCATGAGTTTCCACCTGAAGCATTTAATCTTGGGGGGATGGGAGACTTCCATAATTTCTCAAAGGTTTTCTATGAAACAAAGGTACTCGAATCAACATACCAAAGGGAGTTAATGTGTTCAATCACCGAGGTGTCATAGTTGAGAAGCTTGTAAATATCCTTGGCTTGGATATTCGAGAGGAAGGATCCATCTTTCCAATGGAATGAGAGGAATATGTGAGAGTCAACATCAGTGTTCCTAGGAAGGTTGAGAGAAGCACAAGCACTTTTAATCATATTGTAAGTTCTCTTATGGGAGGCAAGATGGCCATACTCATTACTAAGTAAATTCAAAAAAATAGTTAACATTTTAGGGGGAGCACACTAGACGCTATGTTATGTTTTTTCACAAAAAAAAAGACCACTTTTGTGCTCCCCCTTTTTTAGGGCCTTAATCTAAACTATTTTTAAAATAAATTAATAGTTTAGAAACTAGATTTAGAGTATTACAACTCTTGTTCTTGTCGCATCTTAAAATTTTGAGTCTAACTATCTTCAATTTCTCGTTGAAGTTCAGAATTTGCTGATTTTAGAAAAAAGAAAAAAGAAAAAAGTGGCATATTATACCCCCTTTTTGGTCCCCCATCTTTGTGCACTTACCCATTAAGAGGGACTGCTAGGGAGACCCTTATGCTCTCCAAAAATTTTCTTATTCTTGGAACCGACGGGTCTACCTTTCTTCTTAGCCATGGAGCATCCTTTCATGAGGTCATCATCATCCTCTCTACGCTCAGTTTGATCAGTTTTAATATAAACATTTTCTCTAATGTTAGACCCAGACACTTGGGATCTTGTAAAGCCAGGGAGCATTGAGCCAGACTTAATGTCTTCTAAACCCATATTAGCATAAATAACTTCAATAACATGATTTCTCTCTATCTCATTAAGCATAGATGTTGAGGGGTTAGTGATGCTATCATCAGGGGTAAGCCCTGTAGAAAGATTTGGATCAAATCATTTGGGAGTCACAGAAATGAGGTTATTTCTCGTAGGGTTATCACTCAGGGTAACATCACCAACACCACTATTAGCTTGTTTAGAGTTTTCATCCAAATTATTAACCAAGGAATTTCTCATATTTTGAAAATCAGTTGGTATGTCATCAATCATAAGGGTGGAGTGGTTACTAAGACCTGCAAATTGGTTAGCATTCTAATTAACAAATGGATTTGATCCAAGACAAGTTGTTGGGCATTTTTCCATCTTCATTTCCTTGTAGTGACTGTCTAGAAACCATCAGAGCTCGATTCCTCTGAATTTTTTTGTGGAAATGAACGTAAGGTTGCTAGGTTCAAAAACCACAAGTGTGTTGTCAACAGTCATTTGTTCATTTTATTGAGTTTAGAGACAAGAGCCGAGTCTGAGGTGGGATTATTTTTTGGGTTAGCAACTTTTTCAATTGAGTGAAGATTAATTTAGTTTGAGATCGAATGCTTACCATTGTTAGGGTTTTCACAAGTTCCTGTTGAGTTAACCTTTTGTTTCCTACAATTAATAATTGGGCAATTCTTATGAAGATGCCCTTCTTCTTTGCAAATAAAATATGTGTTTAATCTACCAAGTATTTCAATAGGAAAAACAAAGGTATCCCTATTGATTTTAAGGTTTAGACATGCAGGGATATCGTTTCTAGGTTTAATATAGATAAGAAATATTGCATCAAGCTTGGGCACCAATCACATAGTTTCATCAATCTGGATTATTTTCCCAAATGGCTCCAATAATTGGGGTAAAAAATGCCAGAGGAAGGGAGGGACATCGTTAAGAATGACCCATCTAGGGCATCATAACGCAATAACTTCCTCATTAACTACCTCCTGTGACCAGGATAGAGCACGAAAGGAGGTTTTTTCAACTATCCAATACTATCGTTTGAGGGCTTTGAGATTTGAATCATGGTTGTTAAAGAAAATAATGTAGAGACCTTTCTATATTTGCCTACAAAACAAAATCTTAAGCCCTAACTTCAAATTATAGAGATTATGGAACCAATCGTCTAAGAATTTTCTAGGCAGGCATCTCTTAACATCAACACAAGCAAAGAAGATTGCAGTATCACTTAACCTAGATTTTTCCAAAGCAATTTCTTTCAACATTTCATCATTTGAAAAAATGAAGAAATTGTTCAAGGGAATGGTAGTGCTCTTACCTTCTTCATTGGATCATTCGCCTCTAGGAACTGAAAGAAATCTTGTAGTAAGGGGTATGCCATTACTGGTTATAGCGATAGTCTCAGCAAAAGATTTTTTCAGGCTAGAATGAGCCTGTTCGGTAGGGTTTGAGGTATTAATGGCACAACCATCCAATTCTGGCTCCATCGGGAGCCAAGTATAGATCACATGAGTGACCAAGAGGGGAGAATAAAAGCTGAGAGGAAAGAAAACACAAAACTGCCAAAGAAATAAACAATAAAGACAACAGGAAATAAATGAAGCAGGGAGAGAGAAAAGAAGACCACGTGGAGGAGATTATCTCCTCCACATCATTGCAGTGAAGACCACATCATCCTACCCTCAATTTCATATTTTCCATATAAATTTATTTTATAAAATAGTTTTGGATAAGAAAATAATTTGTTAAGGTTGTTTTATTGTAGGCTAAAATTTTATAATAATATATTTTAATTTTTTTTAATATAAAGGTATTTTTAAAAAAATTATTAAATAAATAAAATTATATAAATAGATAAAAATAATTGTGAATATTATAACATTTTTTTGTAGAAAAGATAGATATAAATTTTATTTATTTTAATTTTTGAATTTGTAAATAAAAATTTATTGTCTTTTTATTTAACAAATTAAAACTACCTTGAAAAAATTAGCAAAATTTTTTTAAGGGGGGCCTTTGGATGTGTAGTGTCACGGTTAAAACACTTAGTTGGTGAAGAAACCACCAAAGTTCAAACCCTTGTTAGACAATTGTTCTCACAAGCCTTGTGCGTTTGTTCTACCTTAACTCTCCAACACTCAAGACATATAGCCTCCAAATCAACAATGTGACACCTCATCCTAGCCCAATACTACAACTATCTAGGATCGACATGCATATTCTTTACACTAATGTGGAATACGATGCATAATGTGCCTCTAGAAAAACCAAGGAATGTAGATCACCTGACACCAACACATAAATGTATCTAAGGTGCCACAAAAATCCATACAACAGACGAAGAGTAACCAAAAAAATTAATCCATGAGGGTATACCCATACTCAATCTGTACAAGCTAACCTCCTTATACCAAGAGTTACTAGGTAAAGCCTCAAGAAAACAACTACACAAATCTATACTAAGAGATAAAACTAAGATCTCAATCCTTCTGCATTTTTTCTGCCTTCACTCTCCAACACTCAAGACATATAACCACAAAATCAACAACATGACACCTCATCCTAGCCCAATACTACAACTATCTAGGATCGACATGCATATTCTTTACACTGATGTGGAATACGATGCATAATGTGCCTCTAGAAAAACCGAGGAATGTAGATCACCTGACAGCAACACATAAATGTATCTAAGGTGCCACAAAAATCCATATGACTCCAAAGATTAACCAAAAATACTAATCCACGAGGGTATACCCATACTCAATCTCTACAAGCTAACCTCCTTATACCAAGAGTTACTAGGTAAAGCAAATAATGTTCTATTTCCCCTTGATGCAATGGACATCAAAATCGTACTCATAGTGGAACTACATCCAATGATGCTTTTGTGCATTCATGTTGAAATAAGTAAAGATATATTGCAAGTTACGATGATTGATATGTAACTCAAGCTTATGACCTAAAAATAAATGTCTCTAGTAGACTAGTGCATGCACAACCACAACTAACTCAAAATTATGGGAAGAGTGGTTTAGCTCATGGTCCTTGAGCTTTTCGTATTCATATGAAACCATTCATTCCTCCTACATAAGAGTTTCCCAATACCCTCCAATTATGCATCAATGCACACCACAAACTCACTAGCACGATTAGGCACTACCAATATAAGTGCACTAGTTAATTGCTCTTTAAGAGCCTAAAAAGTTGTAACACACTTATCCTTCACAAATTAGAAATATTACCCTTCTAAAACCTTGAAAATATGAGCCTTATTTAGTCACTGGTTATTCCATAATGGCCTAGATCTTTGAAGGATCCACAAAAATAATCTTTTGAGATGATATGACCCAAATAAATCACCTTAGTCTGGAAGAACTCACACTTGGTTAGGTTGCCAATCGGCTGATGGTCATGAAGCCATGACAAAACCTTATGCAAATGGCCCTTGTATTCCTCCACCATCCTCAAATACACCAAAATATTATCCATAAATACAAGGACAAATCAATCAAGATAGGTGCAAAACACTCCATTCATCAAACTCGTGACCACTGATGGTACATTGGTCAACCAAAATGGTACAACTGTAAACTTACAATGTTCATTCGGGTGTGAAAAATTGTATGATGAATGTTAGCCTCATATATACAAAAATTATGGTACCTTGACTTGAGGTCTATCTTCGAGAACACCCTAGCTCTCTTCATTTGATTGAAAAAATCATCAATTCTTGACAAAGGATACCAGATCTTCACCACCACCTTGTTCAACTATCGATAGTCAATGCACAAATGACGAGATTCATTCTTCTTCTTAAAAAAGATGATTGATGCTCCCCTATGGGAAACACTGGGATGATTATGGCCCTTGGCCAATAATTACTTCAATTGCTAATAGAGTTCACTCAAATCCCGAGCAGTGTTATGATATGGTGCCTAAAAAATAGGCTCAGCTTTGTGAATGAGATCAATATGGAAACCTATGTCATGCTTAGGTGGCATGCCTAGGATTTCACTTTGAAACACATTCACAAACTTGCAAAGAAGTGGATGGTCCTCAAGGGAACCCCTCGAATTCCATCCCCCTTAAGGACACTAATAAAGACTGCAAATAATTGACAATTCTATCGCATACTCCACTTCATCTACGTGGATAAGATAATGTGAAATGAAATAGGTCTCTAGACCACTATAAGCTCAATACACTAGCACCCTGTCATCCATACATTGTACATATTTTCACTGATAATATATACACACTTGGTGGGAAGATATCCAATCCATACCCAACACAATGCCATAGGAAGTTAAGAACCCAAGGGTAGGATAGGAAGATCTATCTCAAATTAAGCCCACTCTATAGAAGATAAGAAGTAACACATTAAAAGATAAGACAAAAGTAAATGTGGGAATCCAAATCTTTGTGGTAGAGAAATATCTTTTCAACTAAACCAAATTCAAGTCAAGAAGACTTAACAACATATGCTTCATACTGCATTAAACTGGTCAAGTTTTTGGTTCCATCTGTATTTTCTCATTTATTGAGAAACTTTTACTTCATTCATTAATGATGAAACATTCAACGAGAGACGAGTAAAGCTATGCGATTTTATTTTATTTTTAGTATTTTTATGGGCGATGAAGAAAAGAGGAGTGGATTATTAAATATTTACTAATTTATTTTATAAAATATTTTAGTACTAGTAAAATAATTTATTCTATAAGGTTATAATCTTTATTGTAAACTTGAAACTTTATGATAATTATTTTTAATATGAAAATGTTTTTATTTAATGAATATAGCTATATTAGTGAACAAGTATAATTTCATATTTACATATTTGAAAAAAAAAAGATTTTGTTTAGTTTATTTTTAATTGACTAATAAGAATTTATTGTCTTTTTTTAATAAAATTATATTCATATTGGAAAATATTAGTATTTGCTTGTGAATAATTACTATATGCATAATATTAATATTTGTTTATATGTCTTTAAATTATTCTAATTATATATTAGAATAGATCTAAAAGTTTAGTAATACACTGGTGAAAATGTTAATTGATAATTTTTGTCTTACATATTTTTTATATAAGGTTGATAACCTATTGAAATTTTTACGTTAAGTTGCCTAACTATGATTTTCTAAAATTTTGTTGTCATTTAAGGACCTATTTTGGCCTCTCATGATCCTCTACACACACACACACACACACACACAAAAACACACACACACACACACACACACACACACACACACACACACACACACACACACACACACACACACACACACAGAGTACATACATATATAGGTGCGTGCACACACACACCCCAAACCATACCTAAAAAACTAGTGATTGGAGACTCTAATTGTAAGAATTTTCCTAAGACAAAGAATGAAATGTCAAGATCTAAAAGTTCAATTGATAACATGAGAGATAGGAAAAATGATGGTCAAATAATAAATAGATACAATTGATTATGCCCAATTAATGATGACCAATTGATTAAGTACAAAATAGATGTGCTTGAATATATAGGCAAACTTAAGTAAAGTGTAACTAGAAATATTTAATTAGACCAACACCCCCCTTAAGTGCAACTTAGGGGAATGAACTTAAGCTCATAATGCTAGATGAAAATGTATGATGGGTCCCAGCTACTAGGCCATGTTAGGTACCCATGTACAATATGCAAGAGAAATGCAATCTCTCGTAAAGTGGAGAAAGAGGCTAAACCCTCCCCCCAAAAGAGAGATGAAAATAAACAAGATGCATGGATGGATGGATTAATCAAGACCACCACCCCCCCTCCCCATTATGACATACATCATGCATATATAATCAAGAATCCCCGTATAGGAGAGAAGAAGTGGAAGAGAGACCAAGTAGCCCCCCCTCAATGTAGAATGTACACCTATGGTAGATGCTCCAAGCTCGATGTAGAGAATAGCCCATGAGTGTAGAACAACGTTCATCCCCTTAGGAAGAAACAAAACCAAAATGAATGGAATCTCTAAAACCTACTCAACTGTCCCCATTTCAATACTGAAAGGTGCCTCATCCAAATTATGTGTACTAGACCACACTGCTAAAAAAGATAAGTCAAGACCAATTGAGGATGAACATACAACATGTCTCAATGATGTAGGGGAGGGATGGAGGATCCAAGGATGGATGGTCCAAACCTACACTACCAATTATAACAACAACAATTGCAATAGAATACAACAATATAATGCTTCAAAACAAAATTTCATGAACAACATGCCTGACTATAAGGCCTTCTAGGTTTCAGCCTATTATAATGAAATAACAAAGTATCTCAGCAATCTCCTAGCTAGGCCAGCTCTGAAACACATCAACAACTAATGGAAACACTAAGGTAGATCTAAACTTGAGCTCGCAAGCCTCGAAGAAATCTCCTTGTCTCCAAGTATGCAAACCACTAGCTCTTCTATTACAATATCAGATAAAACATCTGATCTACAAGATCTCATAGGATCCAATTATGTGTCTACTCTCATACTACTACTAATCTACTGCTAAACATCTACCCAAGCTCTCAATATATAGCCAGCCAAGCCACAAGTCGGCCAGTCGGGCATTTAATTACATTATAGGTCCAACCTAAGGAGAGCTACCAAAACTAAATAAAAAATGATCAAAACTTAATGCGAGGTTACATTTAGGTCCACACATGACCCAAGAACATAATCCTAACTTAGCAAGATCTCATCTCATCACATGGAACCACACAAGATGAAAAACTCCACGTTTAGTGTGAAATTGGACTGAAAATTGATACTCGAGAAAAATGGTCATAACTTTCAACTCATAATGAATTGGACTTATGGTCTTAGGAGAAGATAGTAATTTACATCCTCTTAAAGGCCATAAGAGGAAAAGTCTGATTCATTAAGGATTAATGACTACATGCCGCACAATTAGAGCTGAGAAAGCAGGAAAATATAGCTCTGATGACAAGGAAAACAACTCTAACTTTGAAACGGTCCATCCAATCCTTATGCGATCATAGGAGAAGGTTCCAAAATAGGTCCTCAACATCATGTAAGCTTCACACAACATAAAAAAAATAAATGCAACATTTATCATGCAAACAATAGAAAATAGGAAATGTTTTTGGTTGATGCAAGATTGCTCAAAGCCCGAGATGCTCCTGCATCAGACACCCTAGGTAAATAAAAGAATGTTCTCATGAACATCTTAAGGGAATCAAAATAGGTATGCCATATCTATTCTTAACCCATATCTCATCTTGTCCTTCATTCCATGTTATCTTTACTTTATCCACTGTCACACTCAACAAATTAGCTTGTCTTGCACTTTTCTCATCTTTCCTTTATGCTACTAACATTAAATGATTCTGACCATCTTTTCCACTTTTGATTACACCAGCACTTCAGTGAATCACATCTTCTCCACACTTACTAACCAGCTCAGCATCATGTGCAGTCCTCTCTGTCACTAGTGCCATCATTTGTTGCACTATCTTTTTCAGAAAGTCCATCTGCCTCTTAATCTCTATAAATTCCTCAACTATATCATTCTCATTTCCTTTCAAATTCCGCTTCCTTTCATCCACATGAATAGGTTCATCAACCTTCTTCTCCTGAGGTTTTTCATAAGGACAACACCTGATAACTCCACATCCCTTAGCTCCAACTTCTTGCAAAGGTAACAACTTATGCCTGGATCCATCATGCATTACCACATATGTATTTGCATGACCATCAAACAAAACATGTCTATCAAATTGCCAAGGTATCCCAAACAATAGATGACAAGCATCCATAGGCAATACATCACATAATATTTCATCATGATAAGATCCAATCTGAAAATTAACCAAGCATTGTTCTTCAATCCTAACCTTAGACACATCTTGCATCCAACTAATCTGATAAGGATTAGGATGTTTCCTTATTTCCAAATTTAACTTACTAACCATTTCTTCTGAAACAAAGTTTTCAGAACTACCACCATTAACTATGACATTACATACCTTATCCTTGCACTTGCATCTGGTTCTAAAAAAAATTCTTCTTTGTATTGGTTCCTCGACACATGTAGCCAACCTCCTAGTGATAAGAAATTCACCTTTTTCTGCAACATTCCCAATATCTTCTTCGACAGTTAGTGCAACGCTTTTTCTAGGATATTAAAAAATTCTATGACCATGTTCACCACATTGATAACAAGTAATAGTGAACTCATTTTTCCATCTCCCTCTATGTCCATTATTGTCGTTCTTAGTGACTTGACCACTACCAGATCCTTCATCAGTTTTCTTAGGATTCTCTACCATATTACCTCTATCAACTGCTTCACCAATCTTACCACCATAGTTCCTATTATTTTGTCTTCCTTCAAACCTCTTGTGAAGCTTCTCCTCAATCTTCAATGCCATCTGATAAGCATCTCCTATAGTTTTCATCCAAACAGTAAGTAACTCTTCTTGAATACTAGGTCTCAAGCCATTAACAGACCTAGCAACCTTCTCTTTATCAGCTTCAGAATGACCAGTCCTAATCAGGATTCTATAGAACTCCTCAGTATACTCTTGTACTGATTTTTTGATCTGCTTCAAGGTTTGTATCTTCTTAAACATCTCTAACTCATAATCCACTGGAATGAATTTTTTTTTCAACTTGTCAACCATTCAGTTCCATCTAGTGATCTTTTCTTTTCCTCTCCTACTTCTTTCCAATTGAACTTCTCTCCACCAAATATTTGCATGACCTTTCAACTTAGTCTTTGCAAATCAAACTCTATCAGGATCTTTTATTACTTCATACTCAAAGTATTCATCTATCTCATTAATCCAATCAATCAACTCTTCTGGCCTAAGGCTTCCAGCAAATGTAGAAACTTCAATCTCAAGTCTTTTTCCAAGTTTAGACATAGCCTTCAGGATTCTATTCTCTTTTGGATCTCTGGCTTCTTCTATAGCTTCTTCAAAGTGATATTCCTCAGATTCATCCTTCAAGGTAGTATTCTTTCTCAATTCCTCTTGCAGATCTTCCACTTTTTTTTGCAAAGCCCTGAAATCATCAAGATTGAATTCTCCAGCAGGTTCTTCCTCTGAGATCTCACGGGCTCTCCTCGGAGGCACCTTCAATACAAGGTCCTAGTGCAAACTATCAAGCACCTTCAGTGATTTTTCCACACACTCAAAATCTTCAAGCTCTGATACCACTTGAAGTAGGGGAGGGATGGAGGATCCAATGATGGATGGTCCAAACCTACACTGTCAATTCTAACAACAACAATTGTAGTGGAATACAACAATATAATGCTTCAAAACATAATTTCATTCAACATGCCCGGCTATAAGGCCTTTCGGGTTTCAGCCTATTACAATGAAATAAAAAAGTATCTTGGTAATCTCCCAGCTAGTCCAGCTCTGAAACACATCAGCAACTGATGGAAACGCTAAGGTAGATCTAAACTTGAGCTCTCAAGCCTCCAAGCAATCTCCTTGTCTCCAAGTATGCAAACCACTAGCTTTGCTATTATAATATCAAATGAAACATCTAATCTACAAGATATTGCAGGATCTAATTATGCATCTACTCTCATAATACTACTAATCTTCCCCTAAACATCTACCCAAGCTCTCAATATATAGCCACCTAAGCCACAAGTTGGCTAGTCAGGCATTTAATTACATTATAGGTCCAACCTAAGGAGAGATACCAAAACTAAATAAAGAATGATCAAAAATTAATGTGAGGTTACATTTAGGTCCAAAAATGAGCCAAGAACATAATCCTAACTTAGGAAGATCCCATCTCATCACATGGAACCACGCAAGATAAAAAAAACTCCATGTTTCATGTGAAACTGGACTAAAAATTGATACCCAAGAAAACCGATCATAACTTTCAACTCATAATGAATTAGGACTTGCAGTCTTCGAAGAAGATAGTACTTTAGGTCCTCTTAAATAACCTAAGAGTGAAAAGGCTGATTCATTAATGATCAATGGCTACATGTCGCACAATCAGCACCCAGAAAGAGGGAAAATACAGCTTTGACGACAAGGAAAACAACTCTAACTTTGAAACAGTCCATCCAATCCTTATACAATCATAGGAGAAGGTTCCAAAATAGGTCCTCAACATCATCTAATATTAGCACAACATGAAAACAATAAATGCAAAATTTATAATGCAAACAACAAAAAATAGGAAATGTTTTTGGTTGATGCAAGATTGCTCAAAGCCCGATATGCTCCTCCATCACTCAAAGACTCAAGTGTCTCCTCTGAAGATAAAGTGACCTCTTCCAACTACTATATCAAAGCATCCACAATCATGTCAACCTCAAAAGAATGATCAAGTGGAGAATGAAGATGAGGGTCAACATGTTCCCTCGCAACAACTAAAGAAGGATCATCTTCAAAGAGACGATGAATGTCATTAATAATATCTCCCAAATATGTAATGTAGGAGTCCATAAACAAACCTGAAATGTCTGTCAAGTAGCCATCCCATGGAACTAAGTCTAGAAGACAAGGAATATCCTACTGCATTGAATCACCTGAACTCATGGCCGTATGAATGCAAGCATTGCCAAGAGAAATAGTAGAAATGATCTTAATAGGAAGGGAAGGAATGGATGGCTCAAGAGCTTGATCACATGTGATAATACCCGAGTTCAAGCATCCAAAGTCCTTTTCCATGATTGAATCAACATTGGGAGTGCATTCAAAATCTACTGAAGAATCACTATCATTAAAAGGAACAAAATCTACAAAGGAGTACAACCGAGATGCATGATCAATCACTCCTGTAGCAATGATATCTCTACTCTTTGAGCCTATGATAATAATTGAATCAAGTGTAAATTCCATGGTCTTCTTACATGTATGGAACACAATAAAAAATAAGAATTAATATATAAATGTATTCATTAAAAAAGGGTCTACATAAATAGAGAAATAAGAAAGAGATTCAAAAGTTTATAATAGAGAATTTGTATTATATTATAATATATTAAGAAAAAATCAATATATAAAAGATATAAGAAAAATATTTATTTTTTATTATCTAATATCAAAATAAAAATTAGCATATAAATATATTCATTAAGAAAGGGTCAACATAGACATAGATATAAGGAAGAGAGTCAAAAGTTTACAATGGAAAATTTGTATGATCTATTATAATATATTAGGAAAAAATCAACATACAAAAAGATATAAGAAAATAATTTTTTATTATTTAATATCAAAATAAGAATTAGTATATAAATATATTGAAGGGTCTACATAGACAAAGACGTAAGGAAGAGAGTCAAAAGTTTATAATGGAAAATTTGTATGATATTATAAAAGAATGACTTGAAGCCATCTCAAGTCGGCTTGTGACTTTGAAGAAAATAATAGGAGATTTGTATGATATTAGTGCAACATATTGGAAGTGGTATGAGTCATCGTGTGTTGGACGATTATAAGGTGTGACCTGCTTGTCGTCCACAATCTTTAAGGGAGTGTAAATGTGAATACAAACTTTTTGTCACAGAAATGTCGTTTCAAGTAAACCAAAGTCATTGAAGAAAAGAGGAGTAGATTGTTAAATATTTATTAATTTATTTTACAAAATGTATTTGTATACATTTTTTTTTGTTTTGATAAAACTAAATATTTTAAGATAAATATTTTTCTAATATTTCTATTATGTGAAAAATGATAAATGCCACTTTATTGCACATTTTTCACTTCTAAAAATAGTTCTCATGAGTTTTTATGATATTACAAGGAAAGTATAGGATTTTAGAAAATAAAACCAAAGCATCTGTCGTGAATTCCTCGCAACTTCATCTTCGCCATCATAACTTTTTAAAGCAACTTTTGAATTAAATAATAGGCATCAATCTTTTTCTTACCTAAACTTATTTATTTCATTTTTCTATATATTATGTGAGCTGAACCAAAATTTTGAAATAAGTTAGTAAAGACAATATTAAATAAATGAAATTTATCTATCTTTTTTTCCCTTGAACCTTCTGCTTTCTTTATCATTTCAATTTTGTTTTCTCTTTTCCATCTATTTAGTTCTTTTCTTTTATTTTATAGCATGCAGGTTGAGAAAAATCTTGAACTAATTTAGTATAGGACAACATTAAGTAAATGGAAGTCATCAACGTTGTCCTTCCTTGAACCTTCCTCTTCTTTCTCACTTTACTTCTATTTTTGGTTTTTTGGGGATTTTTTTATTCTATACCAAGTGGATTGATCTAAAATTTGGATAAAATTAGTAAAAGATAACATTAAGTAAATGGACTTATCAATCTTTTCCTTTGTGAGCCTTCCCCTCTCTCTTTTCATAGTTTTATAATTTTTTTCTATATATTTTTTCCTTCTATTTTATACTGCATGGAT
Source organism: Chamaecyparis obtusa (assembly GCA_027943335.1). NCBI lineage: Eukaryota > Viridiplantae > Streptophyta > Pinopsida > Cupressales > Cupressaceae > Chamaecyparis > Chamaecyparis obtusa. The sequence goes on along the minus strand of BSBK01001836.1, from coordinate 256,281 downwards.
TGAACCAAAATTTTGAGGCAAATTAGTATGGACAATGTAAAGTAAATGAAATTCATCAATATTTTCCTTTCTTAAACCTTCCTCTTTCTTTTTCACTTCAAAAATTTTACCCTTTTTTGTCACTTCACTTTTATTTCATACCACGTGGGTTTAGCCAAAATTTTGAACTAAATTTGATCTGATTTATGAAAACCAGATTACAATACCTAGTGTGATACCTGCAGTATTGTAGAATTCAACACGAAAATTGAGAACAACAAGATTGCAAACCAAAAACTGTCTCCATTCTATTCAAAATTGGAGTTTATACAAGTCGGATGGATCCCAAGGGTCACACAAATCCCTTGGAATTGAAATGAAGAGTTATCATAATGTTTATTACAATTAAACTATTAAAACTATCAAAATTTATCAAAAAACTAAATATAAAATTTAGGTCCACTTGGAGAAGGCATAACTTTCTCATCCTAGCTCCGAATTACGAACCGTTTGATGCGTTGGAAAGGTATTCAAATAATCTTGAATGAAATTTCAAAAACATCAATGCTCCATCATGTTTTCGGGCAGCATATTTTCCCAGAAATGCACCGAAGACCCTCAAAATTGCAATTTACTAAAACATATGAAATTTTGGAAAAATTAGATTTCAGTATTTTCCCACTTTAATCTTGATCATTCCTCCCCCCTTAAGAGGAAATGGGCCCCATTGCACTAAGCTGCTGCAACAGATGAGGAAATTGTTCTTCAATTTGTTCCTTAGTAAACCACTTGCCTTGATGAGAATGCTGACCAGCTCGAACCGCCCGATACAAAGGAATGTTCTGATTTCTCAAAGTCTTTAAAATGGCTTCAGTAACATGGTCACACTGGATTGGAGCAGTAGTAGAGGGATTTAACTCTGCAGCTTGAATGTGTTCAGTAGCTTGGGAGATATCCAATAAAGGAGGAAAATAGGGTCTCAACAATTCCACATTGAAAACTGGATGCAGTCCCAAAAAGGATGGCAAATTAAGTTCAAAAGCATTCTCACCAACTTGTTTCACAATAGTGTATGGTCCATAATGAAGAGGACGAAGCTTCCTATTTGGTCCATGCAGGCGCTCTTTCTGAAGATGTAACCATACCTTGTCACCAACCTGAAACTGATGAGGAGTTCTATGTTTATCATGTCTTTCCTTATACTTCTGATTACTCTGCTCCAATATCTCATGAACTTGTTGTTGTAGGTGTCTAATGTTATCAATGAATTTTTCTGCTTTATCTACCTCCTTGTCACCATTCAATGGACTACTAGAGTGTAGAGATGGTATTGCTACATCCATAGGTGCCAATGGTTGGTACCCAAGAGAAACCTCAAATGGACTATACCCTGTAGTACTATGGAGTGCACGGTTGTAGCTGTGTTGCACATAGGGTAAGCTTTCATCCCATGTGCGAGGATGTTTTGAATGATACATCCGTAAAATATGAATAATCATTCGATACACCACTTCTGTCTGCCCATCTGTTTGGGGATGGAATGCTGTGGACTTTGTCAATTTTGTGTCCATTTTAGCCCATAATGCAGACCAAAATTTGCTGATGAACCTGCTATCCCTATCAGAAATAATGGTTTTTGGCAAACCAAAATGAACCCACACATGTTCAAAAAATATCTTGGCAGTATCTTCTGCAGAAATCATCTTTTTACATGCCACCATGATAGCCATTTTAGAAAACCTATCTACCACAACATATACACAATCATGCCCCCACCTGGTAGTTGGAAGCCTAGACATAAAATCCATTGAAACAGACTGCCATGGCTTATCAGGAATAGGTAATGGTAAGTATAGACCCAACTTACGGTTTGCTGGCTTTGCAATTGCACAGGCTGCACAAGCTTGTATATGTGAAATGATATCCTGCTTCATTTTTGGCCAATAGAAATACTTTTGAAGGATAGCAGTAGTCTTACCAATACCAAAATGTCCTGCAACACGACTATAGTGAGCTTCCCATATCATTTTCTTCCATTCTTTGGTGGGTACACATATGTGACCATTATGGCAAAGAAACCCATCCTGCAAGTGAAAATCAAAGACAGATTTTCCTTCTACCAAATTACTATAGATGTTAGCAAAATCAGGGTCAGTACTATATAGTTGTTCCCAAGTGGATGATTGATGACCACATGAATCCAACACTATTGTCAAACCTACAATTGGAGGCCTACTCAAACAATCTACCACTTTGTTATTGCTTCCTTTTTTATGACGAATGTTGAGGTGAAATTGTTGTAAATAGGCTGACCACCGTTGATGTCTATCATTCTGTAGCTTCCCTTGTGTTTGCAAGAATTGGAGTGGTTTATGGTCTGTATGTATAACAGTTTCCTTTCCCAGTATATAGTATTTCCATTGTTTGCAAGCCTGAGCAATGGCATACAACTCCTTATCATAGGTGGGATACCTACGTACTGTATCAGAAAAAGTTTCACTGTGATAGGCAACAGGGTGCCCATGTTGTGTGAGTACCGCACCAAGAGCATAATCCGATGCATCTGTTTCTATCTCAAATGCTTGGTGTAGATCTGGAAGGACCAATACTGGTGTTGAACATAGTCTTTTCTTTAACTCCTCAAATGCTTGTTGCTTTGCCTCTGTCCACAGAAATTTTGCTTGTGCTCCACCCCTTAGTGATTGATTAAGAGGCCATGATATGTGTGAGAAACCAAACACAAATCTGTGATAGAAGTTGGCTAAGCCCAAGAAGCTGCGAAGCTCTGTGAAATTTTTAGGGGATGGCCAATCTTGGATTATTTGAATCTTTTCTGAATCAACATGAACACCCTCAGTGTCAATGATATACCCTAAGTATTGAATACTCTACATACCAAAAGAACACTTCTCAATGTTGGCATAAAGTTTGTGTTTTTGCAGAGTTGAAAGAACTTGTTCAACATGCTGCAAATGCTCAGACCAAGTCCTGCTAAAGATGAGTATGTCATCCAAATAAACAACTACAAAAGAATCAATGAATGGTCTAAGCACATCATTCATCAATCTCATAAATGTGGCTGGGGCATTTGTTAGGCCAAAAGGCATGACCAACCATTCAAACAAACCTTCCTTAGATTTAAATGCAGTCTTCCACACATCTGCTGGATCAATTGGTACTTGGTGGTATCCAGACTTCAAGTCAACTTTTGTAAAGAATTTAGCCCCCCTAAGTTGGTCCAACAAATCATCAATTCGAGGGATTGGATATCTATTTTTAACAGAGATTTTGTTTAATGCTCTATAATCAATACAAAGCCTCCATGTCCCATCTTTCTTTTTAGCAAGGACAATTGGACTTCCACAAGGTGAAGCACTTGGATGAATGTGTCCTTTCTGAATCAACTCCTGAATTTGTCTCTTAATCTCATCATTTTCCAAAATTGACCTCCTATATATTGGCTCATGTGGTAGCGGTGTGCCTGGGATTAAATCAATAGAGTGCTTGACTTGACAGTGTGTTGGTACTCCCACTGGTGGTGTAAACACACTGTGATATTCTTTCAAAATTTTATCCATCTGATTTTGTTGATTCTCTGTTACCTTAGTATGTGTATTAAGAACAACTGACTTTGTTTGTTCAGGGTGAATCATGAGTACAACAAAAGCTCCAGTTTGAGCAATCAAGCATTTACATTGTTTAGCACTAATTAAAGAAGCAGTTTGTGGTGGACATACCTCTAGTATTCGATACCTCTTCCCACCAAGCTTGATTGTAACACTACATGGCCTGGACTCATACACCCCATGCCTCTGATACATGTATGGCTGCCCCAGCAAGACATCGCATACATCCAATGGTGCTACATCACATATCACTTCATCCTTGAAAGGCTTGATTGAATATGGCAAACGACATTGTTGATTTATTTGAATATCTTGTCCCTCATTTACCCATCCCATAGAGTATGGTTGTGGGTGTCTTGTCACTTTCAGATTTAATCTTTTGACTGTCTCCCTAGAGATCAAATTCTTTTGACTCCCACTGTCAACAATAAAATGCAGAGGCTTTCCATCAACCCACATCTGTGAATGAAAAAGTCTCTCTTCATCTTCACGGGGCAATACTTTAGCAGTTCCAACTACGGCATATGGGTTTGCTTCTATGATGGAATCATTCTCCTCTTTCTTGAAATTATCTATTGGTGACGATTTAGGTTCAACTTCCTCTCCTCGTATTTCTGTCATCAAATTTTTAATACTTCAACAATCCTTTGTATTATGGGTTGGGGACTTATGCATCTCACACCACATGCCTGTGTCTGTCTTTTTAGTAGACCACCATGTGTTCTTGGGTGAATTTGAATGAAGTTCCTTGGTCACCTTTTTTCCTGCAAATTTATTGCCACCTTCAACCCTTGGCTTGTTTTTTGCAAAGTAGTCCCTCTTCCCTTTTTGCTTGGATTTTTCTTCAAGTTTTGTAGCATATTTATAGGCAATTGCCAATGTCTCAATATTTAAAAATTCCATCTCTGTTTGAATATACCTGTGAAGTCCACTCCGATATTTCAAAATTTGATGCTTCTCTGAATCATTAATACCGAGTTTTGCTGAAAGTGAATGGAATGTATTGGTGTAATCTTGCATAGATTGATCCCTCTTTTGTCGAAGAAGTTGCCATTCTATGTATTTTTGTTCATATACATCCTCCGGGAGGTAAGCTTCTTTTATGTATTCCACAAATTCTCCCCATGTGGGCTTCTTATCAAGAGATATTATAAAATCATCTTCATCAACTGATTCTTGTTCTTTATTTGCTACTCTGGTTTCCCATGCTAATTTCACATGGGTTTCAGCTTTGAGGAGAGAAAATTTTATCTTTTTAGCATCTGAGAAATTATTTACAGAAAAGTACCTATCCAACTTTGATAACCAGTTATCAACAGCTTCAGAATCGACCTTTCCTTCAAAATTCAGGATGTCAAAATTGACCTGCACTTTGAAAGGGGTATTTCCACGAAATGATGTTTCAGATTCAGAGGGTTTTTGGTTCTGTAGGAGGCGTGAAAATTGACTCATCATCTCCTCTCGTTGCTTATTTAAAGCTTCCTCGACCAACTTCTTAACATCATCACCTGACATCTTTGATCGTGTGCGTCTCAAAGGTGGGTATTTTGACAAATCTTGTGTATCCAATCCTAATCTTTGGTAGGAAGATCTTGTGTAAATTGGCATAAAGGAGCATTCCCGCTCTGATACCACTGATCTGATTTATGAAAACCAGATTACAATACCTGGTGTGATACCTGCAGTATTGTAGAATTCAACACGAAAATTGAGAACAACAAGATTGCAAACCAAAAACTGTCTCCATTCTATTCAAAATTGGAGTTTATACAAGTCGGATGGATCCCAAGGGTCACACAAATCCCTTGGAATTGAAATGAAGAGTTATCATAATGTTTATTACAATTAAACTATTAAAACTATCAAAATTTATCAAAAAACTAAATATAAAATTTAGGTCCACTTGGAGAAGGCATAACTTTCTCATCCTAGCTCCAAATTACGAACCGTTTGATGCATTGGAAAGGTATTCAAATAATCTTGAATGAAATTTTGGAAACATCGATGTTCCATCATGTTTCTGAGCAGCATATTTGCCCAGAAATGCACCGAAGACCCTCAAAATTGCAATTTACTAAAACATATGAAATTTTGGAAAAATTAGATTTCAGTATTTTCCCACTTTAATCCTGATCAAAATTAGTAAAGGAAATGAATAGAATCTTGAGGGAGAGGAGTTGTCCCTTCTATGGAACTAGATATGCCTAATGATAATAAAGTTCTTCACTTTGGAGGGGGAGTTAAGGTGTACACTTTTTATCACATGCCCCTATTAAACCACTTTTGTAACCATCATCTCATATCCTTTTTGTTTTTCCTATTTAATTCCTTGGAAATATTTCCCTAAGATTGATTACATCTCCATTGTTGTTGTTTCTGCCAATTTTATTGGAGTTGCCGCTAGTTAGCTTGTGGTACCTACCATTTAAGAGGTTTTCTTGATGGTTGGAGTGGAGGCCATGCCCTAGGTTGGGTGTTCCATGATAAGGTACCATAGTTCATCCCGTGTCTGTAAAATTGTGCACCTATCTTCAAACACAACACTTCAATAAAATATTAGATCAAGGTGTTAGTACATTACAATCAAATCAAATTCAAATCAAACACCTCAAGAATGTTTTATTGCTTCCTAGTAATAAAAAATAATTAGATTGTTTTTAATCCTCCCAGATTGCATATCCATATCTAATTGAATAACAATCATAAAATGGAAGATTATAGTGTGAAATGCATCTCAATTACATAATTTAGAATAAATTAATGAAGATACATGATGAAATTGAGATGAATTATGCTAGATGATCCTATAATTCATGCTAAATTGATGTGAAGATGTAGCTACATAATGTAATCTGATATGAATTCAAGCTAAAAATGATGTAAAAATGCATGCAATTCTCCTCAATGGGCTCTGAAATGTACAATTGACTCAAAACTCAAACTAGCATGGCCTAATTGGAAATAATCTAGCTGTCATGCCAAATGACTTGATTTAGGGTGAATCCACAATAGCGGGTTACACTTTTTTGCCTGAATGGACACTGAACTCTACATTTTGAAAAAAACTTTTAGATTTAGATGCATATTGCCACTGAACAGTTCAAAATCAAAGTATGAAGTAAATTAGAGTCTTTTAGGGTTTTCTCTCTAGATTCTAAATATTTATTTTTGAATTTTTTTTAATACATTTTTCTTTCTCCCATGAAAACTAGTATGGGGCTGAAAACATCATTTTCACCTGAAGATAATGAAGAGCAGACAAAGTATTGGTGAGAGAGAGAGAGAGAGAGAGAGAGAGAGAGAGAGAGAGAGAGAGAGTTAAATAAAAATTTAATTACATGTCGTAATTTAAAAATTAACATATAAGTTATTTACAATTTACAGGTTACAAAGACAATCAAGACAAATGTTTAAATGTTTTTTTTAAGAATGTACACCTACTTGGTTGAAAAAAGATTCCAAGGTTCTTGATTTTTTTTAAATCTATGTTTGGAAAGGTTTTGATTCAAGGAATATGTTTTAACATTTTTTAGAGAGCTCGATAGGAGAGAGAGAAAAGAGGAGAGAGAGAGAGAGAGAGAGAGAGAGATAGTTTCGTTTAAAAATATTTTTTTCTACCTATGGTTTGTTATTTTATTTACACATGTATAAATTTATGTTTTGGTTTTCTACTTCTAGGGTTTCACAATTTAATTTTTTCTAGGTTAACATTTTTGTTTTACTACGTAGGGTTAAATTAAAAGTTTTAATAGTTTTATACTTTCGTACGCTAATTTAAAAAATAAATTAAAATTAAAAGGAACTACTTGAAACATAAAATATAATTAAATTTATACAATAACTTTGAAAAGAACATTAAACTATGTTTTGCAATTAAATAACTTAAAATTACAATTTTTAATGACAAAAATTATGAAAAAATCATAAAAAAACAATAGTACGTACCTGGAACATGAAAAAAATAGTAGAGGGAGTCGATAGGAGAAGTTGAAAATGGGCACTCGAGCTCTACTAAACGTGATCCCGTTCTTGATAGTGAAAATGACAAACAAAATGGTAAAAAATAAAAAATAAATAGATTTCCAAAACGGGCGCCCATTTTTTACAAATCGGGTGCCTGTTTTGTAAAAATCAGGTGCCTGTTTTGCTTTGGGTGTCTGATCCAAAATAGGCCCCCAATTTTTAAATGGGAGCCCAATTTTTGAATATGGATTGGGCTCATGAACCTAAACGAGCGCCCAATTTTTAAAAATCGGTTGCCTGCTTCTTATTGCAATTTTTTTCCCAAGCGAACTTCCACATAATTGGTACCCAACTTCTTGCAGCGACTCGATGATCTGGAAGCATTTTCTACTCCAAGTTGTGGTAAGGCATAATATTCCAATTACAAAAGAAAACCCAATTGCATAGCTCATTCCTAGGCTAACTTCCCACCATATGTCCTCTTCTTCATCCATCTCATCACCATTCATGCCCAGAACAACACCAAACACATTTAAACTGTAAGAACATAAGAAGAATGGGCAGAGTTGTCCAAAACATTTTCATTACACACCACATGCACTAGTTGATCTTTTTCTTTGATTTTGAGCATCTTAATAGAATATATGATAAATGATGACTAGAATCCTGTCCCCAATTCTCTAGTCAAAACTTCTTGGTCATAAAAGAAAATAATGGAAAATTTGTATGACATCCTATCATAGAATTGTAAAGCATTGGAGGGACAAACAACCATCACACATAGTAACATAGAAATATCTCTTCAAGTAAACTAAATTAGAGAAGACAATTAGGATGAGTCTGTGTTTCAACTCTGTGAGCATCACCTAGATGCAATGAGTGCTAAGTGTTCCATTCATTCTCATGAGAGATGAGTTTCTCTAAACTACTACTTATGAAACATGGGTCAATGAGTTTGACTAAGAAAACTACACAATTGAATGGTGATAGCAATATCACAATTTGACTTGAGTTGGAAAATATTTCCTACTTATATGTATATGTATGTATGTATGTATGTATATGTATATGTGTATTCAGATCATGTGTCTTTTGTAAATAATAATAATAATAATTTTTATATATAATATTAAATAATTTGAATATATTGCTCACAATAGTTTAAAAAATGATGAATTTATAATATACATATCATATATTGTTTACAAAATGAAATTAAAGAAAGGTTTATAAGAATATTTATATTAAATAATATATTAGATTTCTTTGAATTAATCAACTAAATGTAGTATAGATAATTAATTAGTTATATTGATTTTAACATTGATATATTTGAGTTAAATGTTATATATAAAAATAAAATTATTTTTAATAATTAAAAAGTAAAAAATAAAAAAATTAAGATTTATTTGTTAACATTAAAATAAATATGTCTTCTTTCTAACGATGGATTGATGAGTACAATATGAACGCCCATTTAAAAATATAAGCAATTTTATCTAGATAATTAAGATGAGATAGTAAAGTAGGTAGCCTTTCACCTTACACTTTAGTCATATTAAATTATTCATTAAGAAAGGGTCAACCTTTCTTGATTTGCCTAGATTGGGAGGTTAAATAAAATGTGTGGAACATGTTGATATGTGAATGTTGGGTTGCAATATTAGATATAATGGGCTATTAATTAGATGGGTAGGAGATTCCTTTTTCTATCTCATTACACATTTGAGATATACTTTTTCATTTCAACACGTGTCAAATGTATATGATCATGTAAATTATATGCAAAATAATATCGTTAAAGATTAAATTATTATGACATTATTACTTGTAAACTTGTCGTCAGCTAGACTATTGCATTCACTTGTCCACAATTAGCCAATTAGTGAATCATAAGTAACTATTTTTCTATTGTTATTAATTATTATATTAATTCACCTACTACTAAAATTATGATAGTATTGTTCTCAAATTATTTAAATTAATAGAAAATATTTTTACTAAAATACTACCAAGGCACTGGCCTCTATATGACACTTGTTATAATATTATATTATTATTACACGAGTCTTCATTAATAATACATTCCAATTATATCTATATCTATTTATACATATATACATACACAAAAAAAAGAAAAAGAAAAAAGCAAAAATAAAAGGAAATAGGAGGGCTCAAGAAGTAATTAATGTAACCACTTCTATTTTATTTGATCTTACCGTTCATAATTTGCATGACTTTAGCTTATAAAGTGTTAGATTAGTCTAATGAATTCCATTTACTTTGTCTTGTCCTTCACTAATTTGGGGGACTTTGGATTGGAAGATGGTGGATTGGTCCATGACTTGGATTTATTTTATTTTGTCCCCTCCACTAATTTGCATGACTTTGGGTTGGAAAGTAGTGGATGACTTTAGATTCCATTTACTTTATTTATCTTTTGCTACATAACTTTATTTATTTATCTTTTGCTAATAAATTTAAAATTAAGAAATGCTTTTCAATGATTACAATCTAAATAAAATTAATACTTATTTTGTATGTCATTAAATGGTTCTAATTGTATATTTGAATACATTTAAAAGTTTCCAATACATTGATTGCAATTTTGACTCATCTTACACTAAATATATTTATTATATTTACTTAAAGTAAATTGGTGTGCTTGAAAAGAAGAGGAAGCTAACAAAGAAGAGGGATGGGAATAAATGTTACAATGATTTATTTTCATGTAAACCACGGTCAAGTCAAGCAGACTAAACGATAGACCGCTCAAACTGCATTACAGTGGTCAATTTTTCGGTGGTCAATTTTTTGGCATTTTTAACACACTTTGCTACTGTCAAAGTTATAATACTTGATTACATTGATTTGTCATGATTCGTTCCATTACCATCATTTTTCCACTTAAGCATTTTAATTACTGTCTTTTTAACAAATGGTCATAAAAATTAGTTATAAATAAAAATTAAATCACCAGTAGATTTCTGCGCAGAATAAAAATACTTTCCTTCTTATTTTATAATGCAATGTTTAATTCATGATAATTTTTATTATATATTAAAATAATATAAAAAATTAAATTTAGAAAGCAAATGAAATTAGTTATTTACTTATATAAAATTTGTATCATAATTATATTTTTTATTATATGTTATTTTTATTTTTTTTATTAAATATATGGGAATCAAAAATTACATAATGTCTGAAACGAAGAGAGGCATGGCCTCACACCAAATAGTCACTAGATACAAGCATGATCTAGCAAAAGGGTCACCAAAAAACTAGGAATCACAGAAACAAGCTAGTGCGGGATGTCGACATAATTGTCGACCCGGGTAGTCCAACCCTGGGGTCCTTCCATCCACACTATGTTCTTCTTGTCCTGGATTTGAGCCAACATCAAGGTCTTGTCATTAGAGACGCCTTTGGTCTTTTTGACCTCCTTTCTGAATCTATTGAGAGTCTTGTCAAAGATCTGCAAGTTGTCCATGTTGTGCCGCCACTCGTAACCATCCTTCATCTCAGAAACAAACATAGTGGAATATCCCTTGTTCAAAAAATTATGAAGCTTGTCCTTATCAAGTAACATGGTGACATGAACCTGCAAATTTCTTTTTCGAAATAATGTGTTTATGAGAAAACTCAATAAGGGATCTAGCATTACCTTTATATTTTTCCTCATTCCTATATTTCAATTGATTGCAAATTTGACTCATCTTACACTAAATATATTTATTATATTTACTTAAAGTAAATTGGTGTCCTTGAATTTGAAGAAAGAAGAAGAAGATAACAAAGAAGAGGGATGGGAATAAATGTAACAATGATTTATTTTCATGTAAACCACAGTCAAGTCAAGCAGACTAAACAACAAACCGCTCAAACTGCATTACAATGGTCAATTTTTCAGTGGTCAATTTTTTAGCATTTTTAACACACTTTGCTGCTGTTAAAGTTATAATACTTGATTACATTAATTTTTAATGGTTCGTTCCATTACCTGTCATTTTTCCACTTCAACATTTTAATTACTGTCTTTTTAACACATGGTCATAAAAATTATTTATAAATAAAAATTAAATCACCAGTAGATTTCTGTGCAGAATAAAAATACTTTCCTTCTTATTTTATAATGCAATGTTTAATTCATGATAATTTTTATTATATATTAAAATAATATAAAAAATTAAATTTAGAAAACAAATGGAATTAGTTATTTACTTGATATAAAATTTGTATCATAATTATATTTTTTATTATATGTTATTTTTCTATTTTTTATTAAATATATGGGAATCAAAAATTACATAATGTTTGAAATGAAGAGAGGCATGGCCTCACACCAAATAGTCACTAGATACAAGCATGATCCAGCAAAAGGGTCACCAAAAAACTAGGAATTACAGAAACAAGCTAGTGCAGGATCTCGGCATAGTTGTCGACCTGGGCAGTCCAACCCTAGGGTCCTTCCATCCACACTATCTTCTTCTTGTCCTGGATTTGAGCTAGCATCAAGGTCTTGTCATTAGAGACACCTTTGGTCTTTTTGACTTCCTTTCTGAATCTGCTGAGAGTCTTGTCAAAGATCAGCAAGTTGTCCATGGTGTGCCACCACTCATAACCATCCTTCATCTCAGAAACAAACATAGTGGAATATCCCATGTTCAAGAAATTATGAAGCTTGTCCTTATCAAGTAACATGGTAACATGAACCTACAAAAAAATTTTCAGAAAGAGTGATTTTTTGAGAAAACTCAGTAGGGGATCTAGCATTACCTTTATATTTTTCCTCATTCCTATATTTCTAGATAAGCCAAAGGACACTAGAGGATAAAATATGCCAAAATAAATTAGCATCTTTCTTAAGTTTTAGAATATAACCAGTAATAATCTCAAATATATTAATAAACATGGGATAATTGATGCCAACCACATTCCATATTTTTTTTAAAAAAAAAAAATCAAATAAAATGTCTGCTGGTTTCAGGTAAATTGCACATGTTGCAGAACTCAATCGAGGAAGGATCCTTTTTTAGAGGAAGTCTATCTAGGAACAACAACCATTTGAAGCATTTGATCTTCGGATCAACTGGTCCTTTCCATAGATACTCAATATGCTTTTTCCAAGTGCCAGTATCCTAGTCAGTATACCACAACTTATTAACATGTTGAATAATAGAATCATTAAAATCAATAACCTAATAAATGTTCTTAGATTTAATGCAATTCATAATAGAGCCATCAGACCATTTCATATTATTGAGAAATCTATGATAATCAAGACTACAAGTAGAGGGCAGATCCTTGCAAGCTTTGGAAATCATATTGTAAGTTTTCTTTTGAGTATAGGGGATGTTGTCTTTAATTATGAGCTCATCCCAGCCAATAAGTTTATCATGTTCAAATAAATCCATAAGTTGGGAGATACCCAATTTATTCCAACTTTTAGCATAACATCCCTGCGAGAGAGCCATCGGTTTACTAGCATTGCAAAGATTCCACCAAATGGAGCATTCACCATATAGCTAGGAATCATCATGAAAAATCTTGTTAGGAAGAAAGAGCCTAATCTGATCCCAAGCCTTCCATATTGACTTAAAGCCACCCGGACCCTAAACATTAATTGAGAAGTCTCCATCAATAATATCACACAGGGGAAGACCTTTCCAAGATTTAGCAGATCTAGGATATCCTCTTTCAATATTATTCCTAACAAGGATTTTCCAAGGCTGATCACCAGATAAGGAGTGAAAGACCCATTTGGCCGCGAGAGCAATACCTTGAGTTTTGAGATCCTTAAGGTCCAAACCACCAAGAAGTTTTATAGTACGACACCATCTCCAGTTAATAGCATGAAATTTTTTATTACGTTTGCCATCAGACCATAAGTAATTCCTAATAGTCTTTTGGATTTCCAAAATTTGGTAATTACTAAACATCCAAACTGAAGAATAATAAATGTTATATGAGGAAAGAATTTTTTGACACACTTGGATTCTCCCACCAAGGGAAAGGGATCTGAATTTATTTTATATATAATGTAGATATTAAATATATTTTAAATATGAAATATTATATAATTATATTTTTAAAATATGTTGTTGCTTAATTTTATTATATATAATATTATTTTATAATTATGAAAAATATAAATAATACATATAAAATGTGATTAATTATATATTTAGAAATTTTAAATATTTTTTTTATTGTCACGGTTTTAAAATTATAATATCATAATATATAAATAAAAATATTTTCTTTAAATATATATAATAAAAATTAATATTATTATTTCTTAATATTTTAAAATATATAGATAAATAATAATAATAAATTAGGTAGGTTTTCTTAGGTTAATGAAGGGACGTAATTGTGAAATGATCAAATAGGTCTTGACATGATAAAAATTAAAATTAATATTTAAAATTGACAAATAGTTTCAAATATATCTCTTGATTTTTAAAAAATAAACTGTCTTTGTCTTTTCATCTTCTAGACACCCTTCTCCTCTTTAATTACAAATGCCCTCTCTTGTTCATAGTTGGGATGTTTTTAATTTTCCCTAAACTTTGTGTTTGAACTGCTACATTACCATTGAAGGCACTTAAATGTAACTATCATGTTTGGGCTCTAGATTTTGCATAAATAATCACAAGTACACCCTCTTATTACCTGGTTAAGACCCACCTCCAAGTAGAATGTTTGGCACCCTATCTTCAACACATTTATAATGCTAAAATGTGTCAATAAATTTTACAGTCTCCAAAAAGGAGAACTTTTAAAATCTTGGGATTTGAGAGTGAGGAGCTCCCTCCTACTGATGAGTTGTTGGTTCGAAAGACATCGGCCTTGGAAGACATGTTGGTAAACATAGGATGGCTCAGTCTACATCCCAAAACGAGCATGCATATGATTCTGGAAATCTTCCCCCAAGTATCCAAGAGAATCTTTGTGAGAAATTTAACAACAAAGGAATATGTAACACAGACAACATGGAGCACATGTATATTAAAAAACCTTTTTCATGTAGCAACAATTTCTAATCCAATTATAGGAATGGGCAGTCCACAAATTATCAAGCACTACTACTCCCATAGTAGTGAGCTTCTAAATGACATGAAGTCTTTAATGCAAAACAATGGCATGTCAATCAATAAAAATAGTGAGAATAACCACAAGAACCTTGGAATGGAACTTCATGTGATCATTAATGATATGAATAAACATGTCTATAAGATAGGTGTGGAAGTTGAGGACAAATGAAAAACATTAGCAGAAATCCTCAACACCTTACATGCAACCAATTAAAATTGAGAGAGAAATTATCTGCAAGCATGTGCACGTCACTCTTAATGATACTAGGAGCATTCATAGGCATATTCAAGTGTGGATGAGTACTACAAATATCCATAACATGAATACAAGTTTGTTAGCAATCAATGTAGAGGACATTAAATGCATAAATTTAGCGCGAGATTCAACTATGTGGACTTTGTTTGCATCAAATAATATTTTGGATCATATTCAATGATCTATCATCAATAAATTGTATCAAATTAATATGTATAGATCTAATAGTATTGTTTTCATCTCTATCTTTATTTCTATTTTGTGAGTAGCCAAACAAGCAATGTGTAGAAAAAATAAAAACATAAATTTGTAAAATAATATGAATTCTCTCTCCTTGTACCATCTCTCTCTCTCTCTCTCTCTCTCTCTCTGTGTGTGTGTGTGTGTGTGTGTGTGTGTGTGTGTGTGTGTGTGTGTGTGTGTGTATATATATATATATGCACACACACACACACATATATATATATGTTAGAATAACTAAGAGGGGGGTGAATCAGTTATCCACTGTTCCAAATACAAAATGTATATCCAAAAATAATTTACTTAAACTTCTGCAACTCAGTAACATAAAATACTAATCTATTTGTGCTTTTACCAGTTACCAATTAATAACTTATAGTGATTACCGATCAAATCCAATCTACAACATGAAAAGTATGATAACAAACAATCATCACAATCAACACATAACACAAAATATTTAACATGGAAACCCTATAAAGGAAAAAACCACCTGGGCCTGACAACCCAAAAATTGTTCACTCTTCTGAAGTGAGGTCGGTGAAGACCCAACCTTGTTAAAGGTTACAAAACACACTGTAAGGTGTGACCTTGGTAGAGGATTTAACACTAATCGTTATTATCCAACCAGCATTCACTAAGGGGTTGACATGATAACAAATGTACATTCTATGACATTACAAGACTTTCAAGTCCACTCGGTTAAGAGATTTATCTGTTTACAATGGTTAAACTGTAACAGTAGATTATCTGATTACAATACAACTTCTATTACAGATGTTTAGATCTATATTATGCTCATTCAAATCCTCTGATCAATATATCAATTATGTTTCAACAATATTCGGTAAATTACTATCTCTCGATTATAGCTTTCTGATGCTCAGTAATCTATGCAGTTCGATTCTCCTTAACCAATCTGATCAGGCATGCATGAAGCTCTATTCACATGATAGTTCTGTAGTCTCCTTCTTCTGGCATAAGTTTCATCATGAAACCCTAGTCTCTTAAATAGACAAGTAAACCATTTTAATTTCATCCATTAGATTTTGCCGCTTATTCTTCTTCGTTGATTTTGGTGCTTAAACCTTCCTCAGCTGATGTGTCGGTAACACATTTTATTTCAATCCTTTAGATCTTCTTCAATATTTTTTAGCTATTGATCTGCGTAACAAACATTATCTCTAACCTTGATGTCATACACTTTCCATCTCATCAATCCTTATTAGCTAAACTGATCATTTGATTCCTTTCTTCATGCTTAGTTAACAAAGAAATGCATCGGTGAACACAAGCTCAGTTTATATTGTGCTCGGTATACACTACACTACTCAGTGTATACTGGAATGCTTTATTAACCAACCACACTAATTTGTAACAATTTGCTTCTATCTTCATAATAGATTACTGTAACATAATCAAGTCAACAATATGAAGTCATAGATTCATCAATAAGTTACCAAGAGTATTCCTTGTCCTCATCTATCCTATCCATATTCATCAATGTAGATATCTCGATTCTTCATGTTTCTCTTCTCTTCTATAGATGTTTAGATATATGCAACTACCATGATAAATAATGTCAAACCTAGTTGACATTAATGACAACATAAAGCTGATTTAATTATCTTACATCACAATTCAATGCTCAGTGATCTCTAGTCACTGAAGTTCTTCAATTAGGTTCTCAATGAGTTGTAGCTCATTAATCTCTCCCTTTGGCATTGATGGCAACTCAAGCAATATGAAGTATACCATACACATACCAAAAATGTATGCTAAAACTCTGTAAACAAATGTCGTAACTTGGTATAAGCTCTCCCTAGCTTAATATGTTTAATCACTACGTTACTTAACATCATTACAAGTGTAGGTCCTATCTTCTGCAGAAATGATCTTTGCAGCTCTTAGATTTCTTCTTCTATTCTTAGTAACTAATCTTCAATGCTCTCCCTTACTTTCAGATCTCCCATTAACTTTCTCTCCCTTTGTCTTTGTTTCATATTGAGATCTCTCTCCCTTTGACAACAATTCTAAAGAAAATATAAAACATACAGCTCTGTAGTAGCCATGTAACTCTCTGTTGTCTAGTGCATTCTTTGTATCTCTATATACTGTTATGCAAATCTGTTCTAGTTCTTCAAACTTTTCACAACCTTAGACAAAAAAGTCCAAAGTGTGAACTATGCTGCATCAACATGTATGATCTTTTGATAAGATTAGGCTGATGCAACCTCTAGATCACATTAGTGACCGGTAGACAGGGATGGACCCCAAGTCTAGTCCTCAAGTATTCAAATGTATCCTTCGATAGAGGCTTGGTAAATATGTCTGCTAGTTGTTCTTTAGATGTAACAAATTCTAGCTTCACTTGCTTCTCGTGTACTTGTTCTCTTAAGTAGTGATACTTAATAGATATGTGCTTTATTTTTTAGTGCATCACTGGATTGTGTTTGAAATGTTAATAGCACTAGTGTTGTAACAATATATAATCACTAGCTCTATGATTACCTCATTCATACCTTCCAACACTTGCTTGATGTATGTAATATTTGAATAGTTTGTAGCAGCAGCAACATACTCTACTTTAGCTATAGACTGGGAAATGCAAGATTGTTTCTTACTTGTCCATGTAACAAGTCTTTCACCAAAGAAAAATGCTCCTCGAGTGGTACTTTTTCTATCATCCACATTTCCAACCCAATCAACGTCGGTGTAGACTTCAAGTTCAAATTTTCCATCCTTAGGATACCATAATCCATAATCTTTAGTTTTCTTCAGGTATCTTAAGATTCTCTTTGTAGAAACCATGTGTGACTCCCTAGGATTTGCAAAAAATCTAGCAACTATCCCCACAACATGTGCTATGTCTGGTCTACTGTGTACTACATACATTAACTTACTAATCATAGATTTGTATAGTGTCTAGTTTACCTCTTTAGTTTCATCCTCTTTAGTCAATTTACATCTAGTAGTCATCAGTGTTCCAATAGGTTTAGCATCTGCCATACCAAATGTCCTCAGTAGTTCCTTGATATATTTGGATTGTGTGATGAATATACCATCATTCTGCTGAATCACTTGTAAGCCTATAAAGAACTTAATCTCTCCAAACATAGACATTTCAAATTCAGTTCTCATTTCATCAACAAATGATTTAAAGATGTGATCTTGTCCTCCAAATATTATGTCATCCACAAATATCTCAACAATCAAAATAGCATCATCAGACTCACCTTTCATAGATCGATTGCTATTCTCACTAGTTCTAACAAAACCAATACTCAGCAAATAGTTATGCAGCCTTTCATACTAGGCTCTCGATGCTTGCTTTAAACCATATAAAGCTTTATGTAGTCTACATACCATATCTTTCTTGTCTGGATCCATGAACCCTTCTAGCTATTCTATGTAGACTTCCTCTTCAAGTATCCCATTCAGAAAAGTAGATTTAACATCCATTTGGTAAACTTTGAACTTCTTGTGTGTAGTATATGCAAGTAACATTCTGACTCCTAATCTAGCAACAAGTGAAAAAGTTTCACGATAATCTATTCCTTCCTCCTGTGTATATCCCTTCCATACTAATCTAGCTTTATTCCTTGTTACCTCTCCATTCTCATTAAGCTTGTTTCTGAATATCCACTTAGTACTAATAGCATTCTTATCTTTAGGTTTGGTTACTAAAGTCCATGTCTTGTTTTTCTCTATTTGTTATATTTCCTCTTTCATTGCATTAACCCATTCATCATTTTCTAATGCAACTTTTACATTCTGGGGTTCATATTCACAAACTAAACATGTACTTTATCTCATTTTACCCCTTGTCATCCTGCCAGCACTTTTGTCTCCAATTATTTGGATCTCAGGATGACGTCTCCTAACAAATCTTGTGATGAATGGTGCCCCCCTTAATACCACAAACACATAACAAAAATAGAGAAACAACAACAATATGCAAGAACAGAAAATTGGCTTCTTATTATCTCCACAAATGTGGAATTACAAACTTTCAGAATTACAATATGCAAAGCCCCATGGGCATTCCCTTACAATATTATGTAGGACAAAGCCTCAAATTATTGTCCAGATCTACTACCCAGAACTACTCTGAACTGCCTAAGACAATAATACAGCCTTCCTTATATAGGCAATTTTCCACCGCCTGGGAAGGTTCCAGAATTTTAACCAATAAGGCCGACCAAACTTAGAATTATTTTATTTTACATTTTATTACATCATAGTCGGCTCAAGATAACCTTTGAAACCCTGAACAGAAATTTTGAAGAAAATTATTTTCCGCCATTTCGGGTGGCCCAACTTTCGAAGACCATAAGTCATCACCAGTTGACCCAATCGGCTATTATAACCCCATTTCAGAAATGCCACGAAGTGCTCTACAGGCCTGACCTGCGCAAGCACCCGTCACCCAAATTTTTGACCTCATCCAGGGCCTCTAAAGCCTTCAAAACTGAGTTCAAAGTTTCTGTACCCTGCTGCCAATACCGAAAATCTTCAATATCTTCCAATATACACTTGATCTGGCAATGAAACTTTACTGGCAGACTTATATGACCAAAATCAACCTCCAAGAAAGAAATCAGATCATTCTGAGCACATACAAAAATTATCAAAAATAGTAACTTTCCATAAATAGCAGCTCTGCACAAAATAGCCCTTATTGAATACAAAAAATAGAAATATTTTTTGGTGATGCAAGATTGCTCTTACACCCAGGATGCTCCTGCATCAGACACCCGGGGTAATTTGAGAAGTGACCCTGTCACGACTCAGGTGTGCAGAGGAAAACCAAGACGGCTAACCTCCTCCTTTGTCAGCCATGATGAATCTTCAACAGGTCGTCCTTTCCACTTGACCAGATATTCTTCATATGTCCTATTCCTTGTGCTTCTGCCAACACGACTATCCAGTATATCTTCGATCTCCTTAGTGTCTGAACTAGTTGCTGGAATACTCCACTGTGCTGCTGTGATCTCATCTTCAACACCTCCTTCATGATACTCTGTCAGATCTGAAATGTTAAACACTGGTGAAATATTTAGCTTAGTAGGCAATTCTACCTCATATGCATTTCCTGAATCATGTTTCTTCAGTATCCTACATGGTCCAAACTTCTTCATTTTCAGCTTGTTATATGTACCAACTGGAAACCGCTCCTTCCGCAAATGAACCATGACTTCGTCACCAACTTGAAGTTCTTTATACCTCCTTTTCTCATCTGCCTTAGCCTTATACTATGCATTCATCTTGGTAATATGCTTCCTCACCTCTTCATGGATGTTCTTCAAGTGTTCTGCAAAATCCTCAGCTTCAGCACTACTTATTTCTCCTTTATCTATCTTCCTCAATTCAGATGCATTTCTTGGACTACTTCCATATACAATCTAGAATCGTGATTTACCAGTGCTCCTGTTGACAGAATTATTGTATGCAAATTCCGCCTGTGGTAAAATCAAATCCCATCCTGTTGGCTTATCTCCAACCAAACATCTCAGTAAATTTCCCAAACTCCTATTCACCACCTCTGTCTGTCCATCAGTCTGTGGATGATGTGATGAACTAAACTTCAAATCTGTCTTCAACTTCTTCCACAATGTACGCCAGAAATATCCAACAAACTTAGTGTCCCGATCTGAAACTATGGTCTTTGGCAAACCATGAAGTCTCACTACTTCTTTGAGAAACAATTCTGCTACATGAACAGCATCATTAGTCTTCTTGCAGGGAATAAAATGTGCCATCTTTGAAAATCTATCAACCACCACAAAAATTGAATCGGTAAACCAAGAACAAAGTCCATGCTGATATCCTCCCAAGGCTTCTTTGGTACGGGTAATGGCTGATACAACCCTGTATTCTGCTTCACTCCTTTCGCCATCTAACATACTCTGCAAATCTGTACAAACTTCTTCACATCTTGCTGCAACTGTGGCCAATAATAATTCTCACTAACCAAAGAAAGGGTTTTGTCACGACCAAAATGACCAGCCAATCCTCCGCTATGCTTCTCCTTGATGAGATTCTCCCTCATAGAACTTCATGGAATGCACAACTGACTCCCTCTGAATAGCATATCATCCTGGATGATGAAATCCAACCATTTCATTCTATCTAAAGTAACAGGTTCTGTACAAGCTTTCCAAGCTTCACCAAAATCAGGATCCTCTGGATACAAATTCTTGAGTTCCTTGAACCCAACCACTTCAATCTGCATTTCTGTCAGCAATAGTTGCCTTCTGCTAAGAGCATCTGCAACCCTATTAGACTTTCCACTCCTGTGTTTCAAAACAAATGTATAACTCTACAAAAACTCAACCCATTTCAGATGCCTTTGATTCAATTTTTCTTAACTATTCAAATATTGTAAAGCTTGATGATCAGTATACAAAACAAACTCCTTAGGAAGCAGATAATGTCTCCACTTCTTTAATGCCTGAACTATAGCATAAAATTCCTGATCATAAACAGAATATTTTCTCTTGGCATCATTTAACTTCTCACTGAAATAAGCAACAGGTTTACCTTCTTGGCTCATAACAGCTCCTATTGCAGTACCACTAGCATCACAATCTACTTGAAACACCTTATTAAAATCTGGAAGTGCTAAAACAGGTTGTTCTGTAACTTTTTGTTTCAATAATTGAAAACTCTTTTCTGCTCCTTTAGTCCACTTAAACTCTTTCCTATCCCCTCTCATTGTTTCAGTCAAGGGTCCACAAATACTGCTAAAATTTTTGATAAACTTTCTGTAAAAGCTAGCTGGACCGTGAAAAGATCTTACCTCAGTAGCACTCCGTGGAGTAGGCCATTCAAGGATAGCATGTACCTTCTCTGGGTCTATTTTTAGACCTTCTGCTGAAACTACAAATCCCAAATACACTAACTCTTTCTTCACAAAACTGCACTTCTTCAAATTAATCAATAATTTCTCTTCTCTCAATTTCTCAAATACCGTACGAATATGCATCATATGCTCATCCAATGTCTTACTAAAGATCAAAATATCATCTAGGTAAACAATGACAAACTTACCCAGAAATTCTTTCAGAACCTCATTCATGAGCCGCATGAAAGTGCTCGGTGCATTGGTTAGCCCAAAAGGCATGACTAACCACTCATACAGTCCTTCCTTTGTCTTGAAGGCAATCTTCCATTCATCTCCTTCTCTGATCCGAATCTGGTGATATCCACTCTTCAGATCTATCTTCGAGAAATACACAGCTCCACTCAAACAATCCATAATATCATCCATTCGTGGCAATGGAAACCTATACTTGATTGTGATCTTGTTTATTGCTCTAGAATCTGTACACATCCTCCACTCTCCATTCTTCTTTGGTGCTAATACCGCTGGTACAGCATAGGGACTCAGACTCTCTCGAATCAACCCCTTCTGCAATAACTCATGTACTTGTCTGTTCAACTCTTCACTTTTTGCTGGTGTCATTCTATGTGCTGCCTTATTCGGTAAACTCACTCCTGGGATCAAGTCCATCTGATGACTGATCTTCCTGACTGGTGGTAATCCCTCAGGCACGTTATCAGATACAATATCCTGAAACTCATTCAACAAATCTGTAACTTCTACAGGAACATCTTCTACTTCCTCTTTACCAGCTTTTGGAATTAAAGCAAAACATACATGCTCATGCCTCATACCATCTAGGAAATTTCTTCCATCAACAAAAGTTATCCTTGCATTACCACATACCTTTTCTTCAGTCTCCTTCAATGGTTTTAGCTTATGTCGCACTCCATCCTTTGTCAGGGAATAGGTATTCACACGACCATCATGTACAGCACATCTGTCAAACTGCCACGGTCTACCTAACAACATATGACATGCATCCATAGAGATGATATCACATAGCACCTCATCTTGGTACCCGCCGATCTTGAACTTTACCAGGCACTGTTCACTGACCATGACCTTGTGGTCATCCTGCACCCAGGCAATCCGATATGGATGTGGGTGTTTCTGTCTCTTGAGCTTCAACTTTGTCACCATCTCTTCTGACACCAAATTGTCAGTGCTTCCACTATCGATAATCACATCACAGCATTTACCCTCACACTTGCATCTAGTGCGAAACAGGCTCCTCCTTTGCTCAAGTTCATTCTCACCACTCAACAGGACTCTTCTGTTAATCAATGTTTCTCCTCTCTCAGCATCTTCAAAATTTGATGATCTGGCATCTTCATCTATATGTGCAACTCTGGCCTGGCCTTCATTTCTCCTGTCTGTTCTGCCTTGGCACTGAGGACATTGAAATGCCCTATGACCTTCTTCTCCACAGTGAAAACATGTTCCACGGAAGCCACCTCTTCCAGATCCTTGTCCTCTTCCTCTTTCTCTCTGATCTCTATTATTCTAATCCTGGAAGCGATTGGAATTATTTTCGCGCTGATTCTGACTGCTACTGGCCTCATCCTTCTTTTTCGGATCTTCATTTCGGCCACCATATGACCGTTCACCAGATCGTCCACCGCGACCTCTTTCATTTTGTCTGCTCTCAAACTTCTTGTTCAGCTTTTCCTCTACTTTTAGGGCAAACTGGTATGCCTCTTCAATACTGTTCATTCGAACCAGATTCAGCTCCTCCTGAATGCTTGGCCTTAACCCATTAAGGTATCGGGCAACTTTCTCCTTATCAGCTTCTGCATGGCCTGTTCTGATGAGAAGTCGATAGAACTCCTTTGTATACTCCTGAACAGATCTTCCTGCTTGCTTCAAACTCTACATTTTCTTCAGTAGGTCAAGCTCATAATCAACAGGAATGAACTGTCGCTTCAATTTATCCACCATCCGATCCCATCTTGTGATTTTATCCTTCCCTCTTCTATTTCACTCCAATTGAATTTCTTGCCACCGGATCTTCGCATGACCTTTCAGTCTGGCCTTCGCAAATTTGACCCTATCAGGATCCTCAACATCTTCATACTCAAAATATTCCTCACATTCATTGATCCAGTCGATCAATTCCTCTAGGTTAAGATTTCCAGAAAATGTAGGAACCTCAATCTTTGGTCTTTTCCCAATCTTGGAAATTGCCCGAAAAAGTCTTTCTTCCTCCTGGTTCACAATTTCAGCTTCTCCTTCTTGATATTCTTCTTCAGCTTCATCCTCGCTTTCGTCTCTGACATTAAGATTCATTCCTCTGCAAATCTCTTCTTGCAATGCTCGCACTTGTCTTTGCAGCTCTCTAACCTCAGGTGTCATAGCACCAGCTCTTCCGCCACGTTCTCTTCGTGGAGGCATTTTCGCGATGCACGCTGAAACCCTAACCACGGTCCTGGTGCAAACTGCCTCACAGTCGGTGATCTATTTACACACTCAAGAACTCCCGCTCTGATACCACTTGATGAAGGGTGCCCCCCTTAATACCACAAACACATAACAGAAATAGAGAAACAACAACAATATGAAAGAACAGAAAATTGGGTTCTTATTATCTCCACAAATGTGGAATTACAAACTTTCAGAATTACAATATGCAAAGCCCCATGGGCATTCCCTTACAATATTCTGTAGGACAAAGCCTCAAATTATTGCCCAGATCTACTACCCAGAACTATTCTAAACTGCCTAAGACAATAATACAGCCTTCCTTATATAGACAATTTTCCACCGCCTGGGAAGGTTCCAGAATTTTAGCCAATAAGGCCGACCAAACTTAGAATTATTTTATTTTACATTTTATTACATCATAGTCGGCTCAAGATAACCTTTGAAACCCCGAACAGAAATTTTGAAGAAAATTATTTTTCACCATTTCGGGTGGCCCAACTTCCGAAGACCATAAGTCATCACCAGTTGACCCGATCGGCTATTATAAGCCCATTTCGGAAATGTCACGAAGCACTCTACAGGCCTGACCTGCGCAAGCGCCCGTCACCCAAATTTTTGACCTCATCCGGGGCCTCTAAAGCCTTCAAAACTGAGTTCAAAGTTTCTGTACCCTGCTGCCAATACCGAAAATCTTCAATATCTTCCAATATACACTTGATCTGGCAATGAAACTTTACTGGCAGACTTATATGACCAAAATCAACCTCCAAGAAAGAAATCAAATCATTCTGAGCACATACAAAAATTACCAAAAATAGTAACTTTCCATAAATAGCAGCTCTGCACAAAATAGCCCTTATTGAATACAAAAAATAGAAATATTTTTGGGTGATGCAAGATTTCTCTTACACCCAGGATGCTCCTGCATCATCTTGCTAGTACTTGATCTCTTCTCTATTGTTCATCCTATGCAGGTTCATTTTCTTGCTTGGTAGGTCCTTCTTGCTCGTCGGTTTCTCTTTCCTGTTCCTCGGTATTATTTTCCTGTTGACCAGTTGTCACAGTCTGCGGCTTCGGTAGATACTCTGGTTGTTCAATGTAAGTGAATCTACCATAGTCTTTCAGTGCCTTTGTGGTTTCCTCTACATTCTTATCATCAAACTCATCAACCCAAACATTAGCACTTTCAATCATTTTATTAGTTACTTTGTTAAGACACTTGTATGCTTTACTTTTAGTAGAATATCCCAGAAATATCCCTTCATCACCTTTTGAATCAAACTTTCCATTTCTTTCATCTTTCAGAATAAAGCATTTACTTCCAAAAATTTTGCAATAACTTACAGTGGGTTTGTGTCCAAACCATAACTCATAGGATGTCTTATTAGTGTCCTTCTTCAATTGTAATCAGTTTAGAACATAAACAGATGTGCTAACTACTTCTCTCCAGTATGTCTGAGCAACATTCTTTTCTAACATCAATGTCCTTGCGTAGTCAACAATTGACCTATTCCTCCTTTTGGCGATTCCATTTTGTTGAGGTGTCCTTGGTGCAGAGACCTGTCTTTTTATACCATGCTCATTACAAAAGTTAGTAAATTCATCAGAAATAAATTCACCACTTCTGTCAGATCTCAAACATTTTAACTCTTTACTAGTCTCTTTCTCAACTTTTGCTTTATACCACTTGAACATCGTAAATGCCTCTGATTTTTCTTTCAAGAACATGACTGTCATTAATCTAGTGTAATCATCAACAGAAAGAATGAAATATTTGTCTCCATAGTAACTTTGAGTTCTCATGGGACCACATAGGTCGGTTTGAACTAACTCAATTATTTTCTTTGTTGAGTAATCTTTTCTTTTGAAACTAGATTTTGTCATTTTACCCTTCTGACATTCATGACACATAACATGATCAGGCTTTGATAAGTTAGGCAAACCTCTAACCTTTTTCTTTTTATTGATCTTAATCATGTTATCAAAATTCACATGACATAACCTTTTATGCCACAACCATGCATCCTCATTTTTCATCATTAAGCAAGAAGACTCACCATTATCAAGATAAAACAAGTTACCTTTTGATTGTGTTCCTGTTCCAACAAGTCTTCCTCCATCATCAAGTATTTTTACTTTATTGCTCTCAAAACCAACTTGGTGACTAGAATTGTTCAGTTGTGCCACACTTAGCAAATTATAGTTTAGTTCTTCTACCCAATAGGAATTATCACATTTTATTCTATCATTTATCATCATGGATCATTTTCCTCTAACCATACAGGGTGTATCATTACCCATTTTTACAGATCCTCCATTGTATTGCTCAAGATGATCAAATTCTTCTTCATCACCAGTCATGTGACATGTACAACCACTATCTATGATCCATGTATCATTTTAATTTACTTTTGAAATCAGTGTTGTTTCTACATACCTCTCTTCTTCCTCTGAATCATCCTTCATAGCAACAAATACAACTTCTACATCATTATCTGAATCAGTGTCAGTATCATCTTCTTCAGCAATCTAACATACCTTTTTACCTTTTTCATTGTTGTCTCGATTGTCTTTGTTGTAGTGTCGGTAACTTCTATTGTTTCTTCTCCCATAACTTCCTTCACTAGATCGGTCTTTGTTTATGTCATCTTCCTTCCTATTTGGACATCTAGCAGCAATATGACCAACTTCTTTGTAGTTAAAACATGCTAAAGTTAATTTACCCTTATATCTACCTTTACCTTTAGGTAATATTTTGGCCATAAGATCTTCAAGTTCATCAAGCTCATTATCAGTATTGCTATCATTATCATCATGTCTACTACTAGACTTACGAATCTTCAAAGAAGTCATGAAAGAAGAATCAACAGTCAGTACAACACTATTATCATAGTTATTAAGCTCAAATGTAGTTAGCTTACCAATCAGATTGTCAAGTGTGAGAGTATTACCAGGTGTAGATCTTATTTCAAGGATTGCAGATAGTCTGATTGCATAAACCAGTAATAAGGTTCTAAGAATTTTTCTTACCATAATATCTTCTTCAATAACACCATCAGATCCTCTTATAGCATTAACAACATCCTTTATTCTATTTGTATACTGCAATATATTTTCACCTTCTTTCATCTTTATATCATCAGATCTTTCTCTTAAGCTTTCAGCTCTAGCTCTTTTGACATTATCATCACCACTATAAACTTGAGCAAGTTTATCCCAAATTTTCTTAGCAGTAGTATGGTCCTTGATATCTTCAAATTTGGCATCTGTTAAGGCAGCAACAATCTCCATCATAGTAACATTATGCTCATGCCTATCTCTTAATTGATCAAGGGTCAAGGGACTAGAGGGCGGTGCAAGGTAGCCATTCTCAATTAGTGTGAGGGAAAAATTCCCAATTCCAGATACATGCAACTTCATTCAGCTTTGCCATATTGTGAAGTTATGCTTGTTTAGCTTTGGCACTTCCGTCTTATACATTTTGTGATCTTTGTGCTGAAGTCCTTAAAACTCTGTTCCAAGCAACCAAGCAACTCTGATACCAATTGTTAGAATAACTGAGAGGGGTGTGAATCAGTTGTCCATAGTCCCAAATACAAAATTTATATCCAAAAACAATTTACTTAAACTTTTGCAGCTCGGTAACATAAAATACTAATCTATCTATGCTTTTACCGATTACCAGTTAATAACTTGTAGTGATTACCGATCAAATCCAATATGCAACATGAAAAGTACGATAACAAATAATCATCATAATCAACACATAACACAAAATATTTAATGTGGAAACCTTGTAAAGGGAAAAACCACCTAGGACTGACAACCCAAAAATTATTCACTCTTCTGAAGTGAGGTCGGTGAAGACCCAACGCTGTTAAAGGTTATAAAACACACTATAAGGTGTGACCTTGTTAGAGGATTTAACACTAACCATTATCATCCAACCAGTATTCACTATGGGGTTGATAGGATAACAAATGTACATTCTATGAATGACATTACAAGACTTTCAAGTCCACTCGGTTAAGAGATTTATCTATTTACAATGGTTAAACAATAACAATAGATGATCTGATTACAATACAACTTCTATTGCAGATGTTTAGATCTATTATGCTCATTCAAATCCTCTGATCAATATATACATTCTGTTTCAACAATATTTAGTAACTTACTGTCTCTCGATTATAGCTTTTTGATGCTCGATATTCCTTGTAGTTCGGTTCTCCTTAACTAGTCTGATTAGGCATGCATGAAGCTCTGCTCACATGATAGTTCTGTAGTCTCCTTCTTCCAGCATAAGTTTCATCATGAAACCCTAGTCTCTTAAATAGACAAGTAAACCATTTTAATTTCATCCATCATATTTTTCCACTTATTCTCCTTCATTGATTTTGTCGCTTAAATCTTCCTTGGTTGATGTGTCAATAACATGTTTTGTTTCAATCCTTTAGATATTCTTCAAATTTTGTTAACCGATGATCTTTGTAATAAAAATTATCTCTAACCTCGATGTCATACACTTTCCAGCTCATCAATCCTTATCAACTAAACTGATCATTTGATTCCTTTCTTCATCCTCATTTAAGAAATAAATGCATCATTGAACACAAGCTCAGTTTATACTATGCTCGGTATACACTACACTGCTTGGTGTATACCAGAATGCTTCATTAACTGACCACACTGCTTTGTAACAATTTGCTTCTATCTTCATAACAGATTACTATAACATAATCAAGTCAACAATATGAAGTCATAGATTCATCAGTAAGTTACCAAGAGTATTCCTTGTCCTCATCTATCCTATCCATCTTCCTTAATGTAGATATCTTGGTTCTTCATGTTCCTCTTCTCTTCTACAGATGTTTAGATATATGCAACTACCATGATAAGTACTATCAAAACTAGTTGACATCAATGACAACATAAAACTGATTTAATTATCTTACATCACAATTCAATGCTCGGTGATCTCTAATCACTGAAGTTCTTCAATCAGGCTCTCAATCAGTTGTAGTTCATCAATATATATATATATATATATATATATATATATATATATATATATATATATATATATATATATATATATATATATATATATATATATATATATATATATTGTTGGATACAATTGTCTGAAGGACATTGTTGGATTAGCTATGTGTTGTCTTTGATGTCACACAAATGTCATATCAATTATCATTCTCAATGTCAACCGAGTTCAGTCAGTCAGCTAAGTGGTTCTCAGTGTCTACCAAGTTCAGTCGGTCAGCTAAGTAGTTCTCAGTGTCTACCGAGTTCAGTTGGTCAGCTAAGCGGTTCTCAGTGTCTACCGAGTTCAGTCAGTCAGCTAGGCGGTTTTTAGTGTCTACCAAGATCTCTCGGGTGTCAAAAGGAAACATGACAGGGAAACAGTGTTAACTGAGCCTCCTCAGTTATCGAAGGAAAATTAGTGGTTACTGAGCTCTCTCGATCACTGAAGGAAATCTTTTCAGGATTAATGTTTACCGAGCAAGGTTGACCCTTCAAAGGATTTTGTTATTACAGTTTGTTTATCCAAGCCGACTGTTATAATAATTATTAGTGCCGACTTGACAACCTAAATGTTAATTAGAATTGCATATATGTATAGAAGGTCAAGTGGTGAATAGAAAACATACAGCATGCAGAAATCATTTTTGAAGAAAGGCATGTGTGAATTTTGAAGGATGGTTAGATATCCTTGAGGAGCAGCAAAGATTTATTTGATCAGTAAGGATCTAGTGAAGTAGAACAGAGATCTATATTTCCAACAATATTATATGTATATTATATGTATATATGTATGTGTATATATATATATATATATATATATATATATATATATATATATATATATATATATATATATATATATATATATATATATATATATATATATATATATATATATATATATATATATATATATATATATACACACATACATATAGACATACTATATATATCCCCACCTCTCTCTATATTTATCCTTCCCTTCAACTCTCTCTATTTCTATATATTACAACTATAACATAAGCTTGTTGGTTATGGTTGGAGTATCTTTCCAATTCAAAAATTTTATTTATTTATG
This sequence comes from Chamaecyparis obtusa, assembly GCA_027943335.1. NCBI lineage: Eukaryota > Viridiplantae > Streptophyta > Pinopsida > Cupressales > Cupressaceae > Chamaecyparis > Chamaecyparis obtusa. The sequence continues at coordinate 225,686 of BSBK01001836.1, read as the reverse complement.
TTTGAAGCTATATAGGTAGATGCATATTTTATTTGACATTATCTTCTCTACACAAATATAAGAAAAAATAGACCATTTTTTTTAATTGACCTTCTAACCCTCTTCTGCATACCCATTGCCCACTATTAAAATAATTATGTCAACATGAATCTCCTTTCCCTGATTGACCTCCAAATGAACTCCACGGTTATTAATTATGTCAGCATGAATCTCATTTGGTTTATGGTTCTAAGAATAAATGGCCCCACATTCCTAAATAATAAGAGATCATATTGTTTCTCATTAAATATTATATACTTGATTTTTTACTTATATTATCTTTGATCTCTCTACCTAAAGATATTGTGTCAACTAATTATTCATCACACTTATCATCATCCAACTAAGCTAGACAATAGTTTATGGTTTAATATGGTTAATTCTTACCTTGGCATCTTTAGATTTAAGTATTTGAAAGAAGTCCTTGGACCCCTTGTCTCCATGAGTAAGCCAATTAATTTTGGCTTAGGTTTTGGCACCCTAGATTTTAATACTCTGGTATTTTCTAAGGGCATCTCTAGTTTTTGCTACTATTTTAAACCATTGTTTGTTTTATAGAAACAATTTTTTTGATAGTTGGTATTTTAGACCCGTGGCTATTCAACAAGCTAAACCGTATGTTATTAAAGAGAATTTAAAGAAATGAACTAAGTTTCATCTTTGTAGGGTTAGCATTTTAATTTACTATTAGATGCACCCATGTTAATTAGGAAGATAGAGATAAAAAGTGATATACAAAGAGAGATAGAGAGAGGAAGGGTTATAGGGATAATAAAATATGGAGGTGTGTGTGTGTGTGTGTGTGTGTGTGTGTGTGTGTGTGAGAGAGAGAGAGAGAGAGAGAGAGAGAGAGAGAGAGAGAGAGAGAGAGAGAGAGAGATAATGATAAAGATAGAGGTAGAAAGTGATAGAGATGATAGAGAGAGGTGGAAAGGGGGATAGAGAGTGATAGATAGAAAAAATAGATAGATCAAGAGGTAAATATAGAAAGAGATATACGGAGATACAGAGGGAGACATAGAGAGGGAGAGATAGAGAGGAAGAGATATAAAGATACATAGATGGTGAAATATATTGATACAAAGATACAAAGTTCTAGAGAGGATGAGAGGGAGTGAAAAAGAAAGGGACAAATAATTAAATGAACTTTCCATAACTCTACGACGTACCCATTGCAAACTAAGGTGCAATTGCTAGTATTTATACTATGAAACTATTACTTCATTATTTGATGATGAAACATTCACGAGAAGGAAATGTCTATGACTTAAGGAAAGCATGCCAGTCAAAAATATATTGGACATTGAAGAAGATAGGAAAGGCTTTATATTATTATTGCAACGTAGTGGAGGGACCATCCACTCTCTGTGTGGTAGACAATTTATCTTTTCAACTAAACCCATCTCAAAAAGAGATTAGATTATTAAATATTTTATTTACTAGTGATTGTACCTTGGTGTGCAATAGGTACACCGAAGAAATATTGAAGAGGACATTAAAATCTGAATTTTTATTTGATGTGATGACTTATAGCATCAATTTTTGTCTGCTACTTTTGGTATCATCAAACTTTAATGGTTCTTGTCTTTCAGCTTATCCATTTTTAGGTAGTTCCATTGTTGGATGCACTCTGCAATCAACCCCTTTGTTTGCCTCCATGCTTTCTAAGTAGAATATTGATGGAGCAAGGTGAGTGTTCTATCACATATTCTCAAGTATGATTCTAGCATACAACCCAACAATCAAAGAATTCCAACAACATGTTTTCATGTTACCCCAAAAGAGACCATGTGTTCCAAGATGGACTACCTAATTTACAAAATCGATGAATCAAAGTTTGTAAGAAGTGATAAGATGATTTAGTCGATCCTATCCATTAAACACATTTCACCATTTGTCAAACTCATTTTCCCACCAATCTCTCCTTTCTATCAGGTGCTTCCTGCTATTTTTAACATGTCCACCAATTTTAACACAACTATTTCTATAGTAGCCACACTAAAATTATCCCTAATATTCCCCACGCACTTTCCATTTTTCATATCAATAGTTTTATTTTAAAAATATTGAGAATTTAAATTAATAGCTCTTATATATCAAAATAGGGGAAACATGAGTAGGTAATTATAGTTTTTAAAAATAATAATTTCATTTAAAATATTGTACTACGTCATTTTGAGACAGACATGAATAACAAAAGTATTAAGGAAAAAAACTTCTTTGCTATGATATTAGAATATTTCAATTATAATTATAATTTTTAAATATAGAAGATATTGTATAATACTTATAGATTTCACAATAAGTATAGCATGAATATATGGATGGAGATAGGATAAATATAAAGATCAGTCTTTATTTTGAATAATATGTAGCAGTGAAAAAGGTAAAATTATTGTTTTAACTCTTTTTTCGTAAAACAAGTACTTTGATTTATATTTTTTTAATTTATTTGTTATTTTAAGTTTAATTTATAAGATGATAACACTTTCTTAATAAAAAAAATTGTAAAAAAAATATTCAGTAATGATAAATTAGTTGTATATTATTAGTATAGATTTATATTATTCTAATTATTTGGACTTATATCAACTTCAATTATATGCAAATCAATTTCAACACTTATTATGTCTCATACATTTTTTTTTGTCATTTTATTCCAATGCATACTTCATAACCCCCTTATGTTTATGTCAACTAGTCCACACTTACCAATACTCTTATGTTTATTAGCTATCCTATAACTATTTTTCTCAAAATATTTAATATATTATTTATTATTTTTCTAGAGATTTGATTACAATATATTTTAAATATTATTTTGTTGACTATTGCAGATCTCTAGCAATTTATGCATAATTTATTATTTTCCAATAATTTGTTAAGAATGACCAAAACCTCTTTAAAGTTATATGTGTTTGTTTATCACTTTCTATGTTTTTTTGTTGGAAAAAGTGGCAGAGCCACAAATTTTATTAATATAAAATAAAGTATTTATAGTTTTTTGGTTTAGGTGGGTATACTGGCGAGCAAAAACCAAGAACAAAACCCCCGGTTGTAGCCAAAGTAACAAAGGATGAGTCCTAGGAACTACCCCATCCCCCACCCAAAAAACCCACCTTAGATTTATGAAATTATATAAAATGAAGAAGATATACATCATATTACCCACCCAATCCACATACATCTAGAAAATGATACCCATGAGAGAAGAGGGATGAAGAAGAGGGGTCAGATGGAGAAGGAGATATCCTCAATGTTGAGGGCATGTCCAGGTTCATATCATCCATCACCACCAACGGAGAAGAAGTTGACTCTATGGCCTTGTCCATGAAATCTGGTGTCTCCAAAAGAAAAGGTAACTGGTCCTCATGTGTTGGCGCTACAATATGTAAGGGAGGCATTAGGAGAATGCCATCTCTAATACATCCATCCCGATGCATAATTATAGTACAGATAACTAGGTAGTCTAATAATAAAGGTTAAGAGACAAAGGGGTCAGTCGTACCAATCAATCGGGCATACTCCTACACTAAATAAGAAAGTTCACCATCTTACAGTGCATTCCAAATAAAATATAAAAGAGATCTCTGTAAAAATTATTTTCTGAAAAAAAAGAAAAGCATGCTATAGGAAAAGATCCTCGATGGATATCATATGAAAGTAAAAGTCTGAATAATAGGTCTTCATCATATGCATCTTCAATGAATATTATTTTAGAAAAATTAAAAATAAAATTAGGATCTTGAGAAATATCCATTAAAACTATTGAGAATCTTGAAAGCACCTATGAAGGAACAGCATATGAATTATCCTTCAACCAATCAACACCGAAGAGGGTACAAAGTGCAACATCAATGTGAGGATAGGTAATGATGAACATCTTTTTGAGTTTTTCTATTTCATATGGGGTAGGGTCCCTTTCTTTCCATTATTGGGATGGGAACTGAGCATGATATTTCATAATTAAAACACTCCCAAACAGTACAAGCACACCAAGATTAACAAAAAAGCTTAAAAGTGACAGCTACGATTGAAAACACAACTTCAATTTTAATTTAATGTTCCAATCATTAGACAGATTTTGAGTGGTGAGTAAAATTAATCAACCACAAATAATTACTATGTAAATGATAGGCTTGAGTAACTTCGGTCAATGTAATCCTTATACCATCCTCAAATCGCAAGTATGTAAATGTCCCACGCATAAGTGTGAGGAGAGTACAAAGATACCAACCGTTATACTTGTTTAAATACACTATAGGAATCGAGACATAAAAACCCCACAATAGCCGACTAAGCATGATAAAACTAGGTAAAGTGTGAGAGGTGGCTGATATCAACTTCTTGTTGTGGATAAGGATCATCTATATTTTTTTTGCGAGGAAATCAGCCAACATGTTAGCTTCCCTAAAACAATGTTTGATTTCAAATGATTGAAAAGACCTCAATTTGTTGAGAATCAGATCTAATCTATACTTGAGCTTCAAAGATGAATTTCATCTAGAAGAAACTATATTAAAGACTACCATAGAATCTCCTTCAACAATGATATGAGGGATGTCCATGGAGGTAGCAATGGATAGACCAAGGAGAAGTGCTTCAATTTTTTGTGACATTGTTAGAATCATGAGGTAATTTCTTACAAACTGCTCTCATGATTTTGCCTTGTGAATCTCTAATAACAATCCAAGCTCTAGCAATGCTTGGATTTCCCCTAGAGGAACCATCATAATTCAACTTGATAGACCCAGATGGGGAGGGGGGGTATCCAAGTAGCATATCGTCAATATGATATAGTTGGCTTTAGGGTTTGGCAACTGTGGGGTGGGATAATTTGGAGAAGAGGCCAGTTATCATGGATGAAAAAGTCCCATTTTGTGAAATCTTTTTTGTTTCTAATATGTTTGGCATGATAAGATATCATGACCTTAGAAATTGACTTTTCTATTATGTAAATAACATGTTCCCATGGGGAGGGCTTATTTCTGAATACCCTCTTGTTCCTCTCAAGACAAATATTCCAAATGAGTATTGAGGGACTGATTTCCCATAATGCTGCAATTGTGGAGGACTTAAACATTAAAGGCCATGATTTAAATTGATCACATATAGTAGGAACAATTTCCATTGACCACCCAGTTCTTTATAAAAGCCAATACCAAGAATATTTGGCAAATGGGCAGTGAAGAAACAAATGGTCTAATGTTTCCATGAAATAACCACATAGGGTACAAGGAAATACAGCCATGATCCAAAGCCTATATAACCTAGCTCCAGTAAGGACCCTATCTTGAATGGTGAGCCAAGAAAATGCACCTACTTTTGGGAGGCAGGTCAGTCCCCATAAAAGTTTAGTAGGTCATGAATCCTCTTGATGATGTTGGAAGTTGGACTCGTAACCCATCTTGATTGTCTATTGGCCCAAAGGGGATTTGAGCCAAATAAGCTCATCTTGAAGGGGAGAAAGAGAAAAAATTCTTGAAGAGACTATTGCTTGTAACTCTAAAACTAGGTCTAATGCATCTCTATATTGGGGAAGGGTCTTCCAATTTACAACATCATCATGAATATCTAAGTAATGGCACACTCGATCACCCCAAATATGTTTAAGATAGCCATCTAAGGGGGACCAATCCCTTAACTAAGATAGGGAGGATGCCCATTCCATGATTCCCCCCAAAACCAGGTCTTGGATCCATCATGAATTAGCCAGGATAGGGAGGATAATATAAGATCCCAAAAAGAGATCATGAAGTTCCACATGAGAGACCCTTTAGGTAGTATTGAGGTTGTAAGGATCCAAGTTCTCTGTCATTGGATTCCAGATATTTGGATGTGATTAACTTAGCCCATTTCGTGTTAGGATTTTGATAAAATTTCCAAAGTACTTTAGCAACCACGACTTTGTTTTGTAGGGACAGGTCCCTAATCCTTGAACCTTTATGAGATTTAGGAATGTAGACTTTAGACCAGACAAGAAGAGGTAGTTTTTTCTTCTTTGATACATTGTCTTCCCATAACAAATCCCTAAGAATATATTGTAACTCTATTATCAGTTTAGGCATGCTAAGAGCCGAAATCAAGTATATAGGGATAGAATTTAGGACAAATTTGATCATAAGTATTTTACCTAAAAGGGTTAGCCACTTGTGCTTCCATGAAAGGATACATTGTGAAATTGCAAAAATAATCTTAACCCAAAAAAGATGTTTTTTTATGAACTAGGCAAAAAGGGAATACCAAGATATCGACAAGGAAATTCTCCAATAGAAAAGCCCCAAAAGTTTTGAAGACGTTGTTGGACTAATGGTGAAACATTTAAGAAGAAAATCTTTGATTTAGCCGGATTGATCAATTGGCCAGAGGCCAGAGAATAATCCTCTATAACTTCTTTAATGGCTCGAGCTTCGGATAATAAAAATTTATAGGTGACATATTCACTCAGTAATCAGTCTACTAATAAGTAACTAATCTTACCCAAAAATTAATATGTATTATAAAAATTTCATGATTTTAATAATCCAACTGTACGCCATAATAATTCCACCAGTAAACTTGATAATGCAATCTTATATAATTTAATTAATAGATGTTAAAACATATATAATCTATTTCTATACATATTGATTATGTTTTTATAAATAGATTAGATAAATTTGATCTCCAATCATTATAAAATTAAAGTTGAAATAGATTAGATAAATTTAGGTTTTGAGTATGTTTCAAAGAGAATACGAAACATAGAGATATGGAGGGGGCGGGATAAAGATAAAATATAGAGTGAAACATTGAAAGGGAGAACGAGAGAGAGAGAGAGAGAGAGAGAGAGAGAGAGAGAGAGAGAGAGAGAGAGAGAGAGAGAGAGAGAGAGAGAGAGAGAGAGAGAGAGAGAGAGAGAGAGAGAGAGAATGAGAAATAGAGGTAGAAAGGTGGAAAGATAGAAAGATAAAGATGTATGAAGTGATATATGAGAGGTATTTAAGAGGGATTATATATATATATAAGGAATTAAAAATATAAATATTTTACAATAATTCAAATTTTAATGAACAAAATAATTGTAAATTGAGCTATTGATGACTTTTGTTTGTCATAGTAATTTCTAGATCTATATTAGATTAAAAAATCTAGGAAAAAATAGTAAAAATATAAAAATGTAAATGTAAAAATAATAATAATTTGAAATATATAATATTAATAATAAATAATATAATCTAAGTATATCATTAGCTTATTAAATTATTTTTAAATACTTAAATAAGTGATAGATAATAAAGGTGATAAAGACAAGTGGGTGCAAGATAAATAATTTAAACGTAAAAAGAAGAAAAATAATTATAAATTAAATTATTTATAATAGCTTTTATTTATGATTGTGATAACATAAATAATTAGAATAATTTTAAATTTAAATTTAAATAAAAATAAAAATAGAATAAACAATAATGTGTATCAATAAAAATAATAATTAATAATAAAATAGAGTTTAATATATAATTTGTTTAATAAGATAATAAATCTTTAGATAAAATTGGCTTATTAGATTAAATCTAAACGAATCATGTATAAAAAGTATAATAAATATTAAAGAATAGTAACATTATTAGTACTTGTACTAATAAATAAATATTAATCTAAATATAAAGGAATCATGTATAAAAAGTATAATTAATATTAAAGAATAGTAACATTATTAGTACTTGTATTACAAATAAATATTTTTTTCTCCTACTTTTTAATTGATTAGACAATATTTTTTAATTTTCAGAATGAAAAAATAATTTAACCCCAACAAAAATAGGAGTATCCAATAAGAAAAAAGAAATACTTTTCAAAAAATTCAAAATAAAAAACAAGGCACTTCAAACATTGGAAATCATGTTTAATATTTTGCGCAGGCATTGCTTTTTAAGCAAAGTAATAGCAAAAAATCAATTGAAAACATAAGTCTCAGCCTATAAATAGGTTGGACTAATAAAATTAGTACTTGTTGTGTATGTCATTAAATGGTTCTAATTGTAGATTTGAATAGATTTTAAAGTTTCCAATACATTGGTTATAAATTTGACTCATCTTGTACTATATATAAAGAAGAGGAAGATAACAAAGAAGAGGGATGGAAATAAACATGTAACAATTATTTATTTTCAACAATGCTTACTCCTCACAACATTGAAGAGTCGCTTTTACATTTCAGCATGTGTCAAATTAAGTCACATGCTAATAAATTGTTAAGATTAAATTATTATTATAATATTATATAATTACTCTTAAAAAAGGAAAATTGATTCTAGATAATATTCTTAGGAAATGTCTAAATAGAAACCTAAAATGTATTTCTTACAAAGGGGACATAATTTTTTTCATTATTCCCTTTATAATATAAGCATTTTAGTTGGTTGTTTAGAGACAAGTGTATTATATGGTCAAAGTACGTGAAATAATGAAGATGTTGTCATAAATTCCAAATTTACATTCAATAATGTCTACCATTTCATTCATGAGCTATTTAAAATGAAGCTTAGATTCTTCCTTGGATGTTGAATATTTAACACATAACATGTAGTCGCTTGTGAGGAAGGTGCAAATTATTTGTTCTCTTGTCCACCTACAGACTAATCAGTTCACAAGACTTTAAGATTGTTGTGTGTGTATGCCCCACTTATTGACAATTTGGCATTTTGAAAGGACTTATCGAAAGTAGAGTTGAATTACAGGGTAGAGTATATTGAGCATGTTAAAATGCAAGAAGAGAAGGACAAGGATGACAAGGATGAGGATAAGGACGACGAGGAGTTCAATGATGAGGACAAGGATGAGGAATAAGAGGAAGAACAAGAAGAAGAGGACGGAGAAGAAGAAGATGAAGAGGAAGAAGAAGATGAATAAGAGAAAGAAGAGGAGGAAGAGAAGGAGGACAATGAGGAAGAGAAGGAAGAGGAAGAGGAGGGTAAGTGCACCAAGTTTCTGGTAAAATAACTGGTCACATAATGAAAAAAATACAAATTTTCACAAAAATCATGTGTGTTATTTAAGATTTGAAATCACTTAGTTCGGGGAAACCAAGCCTAATTTTCTCTATTAAAAAGCATTTAAAAGTTCTTCATAACCCACACGGGTTATGAAGAGTTTTATATTTTTTTTTGCATTGTCCGTGACCAAATCATTTTCACCATGAAAAATGACTTGACAACGTCTTCTAGGTTCTCAAATTCCACATAACTCGAGCGTGTTTTCCTAGATATTTACATTTTTTTAGTGTTTAGACCAATTTCTAATAATGCCATGTTGTCGAATAGGTAAGAAGAATAGGAAGGAGGAGGAGGAGGAGGAGGAGAGTAGGAAGAAGGGGAAAAAGTAGAGGAGGAGGAAGAAGAACAAGAACAAGAACAAGAAGAGGAACAAGAAGAGGAAGAGGAAGAGGATTATGAGGAAGAAGAATAAGAAGAAGAAAAGGAAGAGGAGGAAGGAGGAGGAGGAGGAGGAAGAAGAGGAAAAAGATGTTGGCATAAATGATGTAGAGATAAGCTGAGTATGTTATGGCATGTGTTTGATATAGATCTGATGTTAGGTTAATCAATTATGATGTTGTCGTTGGTGTCAACCTAGTGTTTATTGGTTGATAGTGTGCTTGTTATGCTAATATATGTTCAAAAGGTTGGATCTAGAGCTGTTTTAAAAGTTAGAGTTGCGATTGTAATGGAAGACTAAGTGATGTATCTAGATGTTGTATCTATGATCACATGTTTATCATATGTATTATGTGACTCATGATCAATTGGAGGTTGCCAAGTCAATAGGAAGAACAATCTATAGCCAAGGAGGAATGATTTGATGATTGTGTCTAATAGGTTTGGATTCGGGTGTTGCAATTCAGGATCTGTTACCTTGACTATACATTATGGAGTTGTTATTGCGACCACATCATGATTGGTGATCGAAAGAAAAAGTTTCAATGCACAAAAGATCACTTAGTGAAAAGAAAATGAAGTTCTTAGAACAATCAATTAGATCCTCAACCGGTGAGGTTGTATCATGTTGCGATAAGTGGTTATGTGTTTCAGGGATCGTACTGATGTGGAAGATGGACATGGAGTGATGAGTTGGCATTTTTATGATTGTTATGATCAAATTTCTTGAAGTTGTGCAAGAATATTAGAAAGTGTGATGCGAGAAATGATTTTTCTTTGTCAAATCGATGTGTGATTTGAATTAGTGATCGAGTAGATTTTGTTATTGACGGATTTGGTTTTGCCAACATGTTTTGGTGGATCTGAGATGAAATTCAAATGTAATTGCAGTTATTTTTCCACCTTAAGTCGTAAAATATTTTATATATCATTTTGATGTATTATGAGAAGTGTGTGTGGAAGAGAAAAATTGCAAATGTAGTTGTGTGATTGTAGGGTTTGGATGTTTTGCATATGAAGCAGAGATTGAGCTTGAACTGGATTTGTACTAGTAGAGGAGGATTGCTACTTTCTCAGATCACTTTTACTTGTTGATTCTTAACAATTTCATCAAGATAAATTCCTTAACTGAGTAGACCCTAACAAGTCTGATTGTAAATCTTTTACCCTGATGACTCTTTAATTAGGGTTTGAAATCCCTTAACAGGGGTAAAGCTCCTAACAAGGCTAGAGGTAAATCTCTTAAACGAGTGGCCCCTAACAGGGTCTTTCTCTTAACCAAACATTTGTAAGCTCCTAATAGGGCTAAGCTCTTACCCGAGTGTATTTTAGAAGAGTGCAGAATTATTTGTGGGTGTCATTCCCACACGTGGTTTTTCCCAATTGGGTTTCCACGAGAAAAATATTAGTGTTAATGTGTTGCATAGTTGTGGTTGTTTATCTTCATTGTTTTGTTTATTCATACAATAGATATTAATTGATGCAAGTTGTTGAATGATTTATGAAAAGTTTAATTTATTAGATTACCGATTCAGCCCTCTTATTAATCTTGAACCTTGAAACTAATAATATTAAGAAAGGTAGAAGGAAGAAGAGGAGGCCTCCTCCTATTGAAAATTTGTCAGAGGCCTTTTTCATTTTTAGCTCAAAAGGACTCATTCAAGTCTCCCTTTATGATTTTCCAAATTCCATAACCAAGTCACTTTACCTTCGCAATGTAAATTATATCAAAGTTCAACATTGCGAAGGTAAAGTGACTTGGTTCCAAATTGTGAACCAGAATCTGACACAGTAATTATGAGAAACATTGTTGAATCATGCAAAGCCCCATGACAGAAGCCTTGTTAGAAAGGGTCTCTATGGACGACAGTGTTATTTACAGTGAGTTGGTACTGTCTATGATGATAAAGAAGAAGCAACGACCCCCATAACTATGAGCATCAAAAAGACACCGATTATACACACTACTATCAAACAGATGACTCTTCATCGACATAGTTGATGCACTTTGTCTCAGGTTGCTGCTGAAATGAGTTCTGAACCCATACGAAGCCCGATCTAGTTCATAAAACAATGCTCGTACTTGATCAAAGAAGCGAAAAGAATGAAATTCGGCCACCATCTACACAATAAAGCCTCCGGGAAAAATCACCCCTAGGAGAGGTTTCTTGACTTGAAATCAAATATCGATCACAAAATGATTGAATTAAAGACAGTTGACAGAAGTAAGGATTCACTATCGAGCCTAATGAAAAGTTCTCAATTTCCTGTTCTACCCCATGTTTATCGATGACACTATTACAAAGCTATGGTCACCGATTAGTTACGAAATCTGAAAGTGGGCATTCCTGCGCCCTTAAGAAAATGCAATCAAGTTTTTGGTATATACAGGGAATTCCTAGTAAGACTTATTTGTTGGCGCCATCATTAGGGAGCCTGGAAGGACAACAATGATTCAAAACAAAGATAGATATTGCTTTCAAAAAGTCATTCCATTGGGGTTACACATTAAGAATTCAAGCTATTTGACAGAGCGCTACAAGGGATGCCATTTCAAATACTAAAAATAGACGGAGCCTCCACCTGTCACTATATAGCGAAATGTGTCAAATTTTGTCATAATGTTTTCATCAAAATGTATTAATTCATTGATAAGGAATAAAACATTAAAAGGGTGAAAGGTGAAAGGAGGAAGATGATTTCAAGTCAAGAAACCTCTCCTAGGGGTGATTTTTCAGTTTTCAAGAAACAGTTACCGAAATGAAACTGAAAAGTCTCCATCTAAAGTGGTTTCAAATACCTAATTGAAAGACATTGGAGGGATCGACAATTTTTCATAAAATTCTCCCTTTGTTATCACAATTGTGTGAGACTCAAATTTTGAGTTAAGCATTCATTAAAATTTGAATTGTTTCTTGTTGAATAGATGAATAGAATGAATTAATTGCAGATATCAAATTGTACTTTTGAGAATCGATAATTATGAGATATTTTGTGTGACAGTATTTGTTATGTTCTTCTTTTTGTTTATGTTGTTGGCAGATCTTTATTTCTTACGGTTATGCATTATATCTGATTTTCACAGTTGAGATAAGTGTACAGAAGTTAGTTTTATATTTAAGCATTTGAATCTGTATTTGATTCGTAAGTGTCTCATGGTGATAGGTATTCATTACATGTTCCTTTGCTCTCTAGTTAAGAGCATATTTCTTTTTATTTAGAAAATAAATAAAATATATATTCATTACATATCTATCTAAGGGAGTTGTACCTTTCAATTCAAAGATCAAACCAATCATTAGTTTGTTCAAATGTTGCTACATAGAGAGGTTTTTTGAGGGCTTGAGTCATTTTAGTGAAAGACCAATCTGTTAACTAATAGATTTTGGCAACTCCGCTAGGGAGCGACTGTATTTTTAGAATCTTCAATCATAGTCTGGTTTCAACAAAGACTATGTGCCACTTCTCTAATTGATGATGATGACAATGATGACGGTGAAGACAATTCTTCTTATAATATGGTTATGGGTAATTTAATCGATGTGGATTTTCTAAAGAGTTTCTACAATGTCATGAAATTTCAACCCCATGAGGTGCATCTAGCTTTATTTCAAAATTTACAAGATATAGAACAAAATGATGATAATAAAGCTCTATTTTTTCTCCTTGTCAAATGGGCTCTAATGTCTTCAAAAAAATAAATTGTCACTCATACGTAGCTTGATATCTGAAAATAAGATTGTTAATGAGGCAATGCAAGAAGACATAAAAAATAATGTTGAAATGCATCATGTGTTTATGGTGGAAGAAGAGGAAGAGGAAGAGGAAGAGGAAGAGGAAGAGGAAGAGGAAGAATGAGATGAAGAAGAGGAGGAGAAGGAGGAAGAAGAGGAAGATGAAGAGGAAGAAGAAGAGGAAAAGGAAAAGGAAGAAGATAAAGAAAAAGATGATCATGATTACTTTTAATATATTGACAGGTTACCTATCTGAAGAATCTGTTGAAATGTTAGTCTTTGTTTTCTTAGAAGGAAAGTTTATATATGCACTATTGTTGGATGAAGTTAAAACTTGCAAGTGATATGAAGTAGATACATATAGATGTGCTTGCTTGACGTTTTTGTGAAGATTATTTGGCTTTGATATATGTATTTTAAGAAGGATTATTATTAATTCTACTAATTTTGATGTGATGTATAGTTTGTTTGTATATCCATTACCTATGATATTTGTTGACATTCAATATTATATTAACATGCTGATATTATGAGATCAATATTTATGCTTCATTATGTTAAATATGTCAATGATTATTTATATGTTTATGATTTTCAATGGTACTAACCCTACTAATATTTTATTCATCACTATGTGTATGTGACTACTTTACAATGATTATATTTAGCACACATGTGTATGAAGAGGGATGAAGTTGTAGTTACCCTTATGGGAGATTCACATGATGTCTCAATCCCCTTCATTATTTGTCATTGTCTTCCATGATATATCTATATGTATATCTCATCTTTGTGATGCGAGCTTGCAGATACCAGGCATAAACTCTCCTAAATTGGCAAGATTGAGTGTGTCTTTAGTCGATGGGATGTTATTGATATGGAGATAGCATAAGGCCCCAAACCCTTTAGAATTAGCCAACCACCATCCTTCATTTTTCATCGATTCAAGTTGTTGAGAATACATCACTGGATCATCCTTGTTCCTTATGCCCATTGATTGGTATGTGAGGATGTTGTTTATTCTTTTGGTTTTCATATTGTCTTTGATCATTTATTTCTAGTTGAATTGGTGGTAGTATTTGTACTTATGTTTATCTTGTGGTTTTCTAATCTTGGTTAGTCTTGCGATCTCTTATGTTGGATGTTTTCTTCTTGATATGATGTTTAATTATAGGATATTAAATATTATTATTTGTGTGATACATTACTTTTAGGAGTAAGTCAAACCCAAGGGGCGGAGGATGTAGTACCCTTCCTTGTTGGTGTTGGTGCGTGTGCTTTTAGGGTCTAATTGTGATGCTCTTGGGTTAAATTCTCTATGATTTTTTGGTTATGTCATTATGCTATTTCTCATTATTACCATAATATAATGTAATTAATTACTATTATTAATATTATTCTATATGTATTATTACAATTTAGTTTATAAGTTTATTATTTGTATTCTTTTGTATGAGTACCTAGATGGTTATGTGTCATAAAAGTGTATTAGCTTTGACATTGATCTATAATATTATTAGTATCCTTACCAATAAAATATTATTATTATTTGATTATGTTATTGAGATTATAATGTTATAAGATTCTTATTTGTATCTAGATATTATTTAATACAGATTCTTCTAGCAATTAGTATTTGTATAGATTAATATCTGCATTATTAATTTAGTAAAAGAGTAATTGGATTAGTATTATACTAATATATGAAGATATAGCTCTGATATAATAAAATAAGATAACATTTACTTATTGAATTTTGAGTAATTATGGCAATAATGTAATTAATATTCTTAACGCCATAATAAGATGCAAGCATTATCAAATATAGAAACATTAAACATAGCTTAATTGTTATGACTACATTTTTTTGTTATGTGACATCAATTTTTTATTAAATTAATTAATAGATGTAATAAAAGAATTGAATGATCTATCATTTTGGAAGTTTCCATACTGTGGCAGAAATAAATGCACTTGAAAGTTAGTTGTGTATTAGCTCCTTTAGGGAGGGGTGGTGAGTCTTCATTAAGGTTGCAATCTTATTGTATTCAAGTTTGGGGGAATTACAAACTATTGACAAAAATATACCTTCATTATTCCTTGACAGATGTTCATACCTTGTTCCAAAGCTCTCATTTTATCACAGCTAGGAGGTTGCTAGAAAAGGAGACAAAATTGAGCTTTTCACCTGCTAGTTGCAATTGCTTAAAAATTTCTCAATCCTCTTTAACAAATTTATTTATACAGATCCTAAAATAATTACATTTCATGAAATTTCATCCCTCTTATAGCATCCTATCTGATAGATTGCAATACCCTTATTTTCCCACTCTCTTATCACACAATCGATTGTTTTGGCCTTATATGTCTATGGTCTACTCTCAATTGTTCGCTTCCTATCTTTAGGCATTTCCTGTCATAACCCAATCTAGTTCTCCTGATTTTTAGGACTTTTTAGCGACTATATTTGACTTATGTTAACTTGGTTGAATGTTACAGGCCCAAGTCCTATTAAATAAATTTTTAAGACATAGATATTATTATGTTTCATTTAATGATTTTGTGAAATAAGTTGATGTATGGAAATTGATGTTAAGTTATGAAGATTTGAAATGTATTATGAAATGTCATTATTTAAGGTAATCGATGAAATTGGAAATGATGTACATGTTATGTAAATGATTTATGTTTTTCAATTCGATTATGATTTAAAGGGGCTAACCTACTGATGATCTTTTGAATTTGAGCATTAATGATAGGAGTGTTGGCAAGTGATGTTTTGGGGCACTAGGGATCACTTGAGGGTTGTCATTCATGGAAACACTTATGCTGGAGTGATTGCATGCAGAGAGTTTTGGTAATGGAGTCACAGTCATGAAAATGACTAAGTATGGAATCAGGACAACAGTGTACCTTTGGATATGTAGGACCTTCAGTTGAGGTTGCAAGTGATTTGAAGGTATGCAAAGACAAAGTATTAGTGTAATAGGGCACACGAATAGTTGCAATGATTGAGAGAAGAATAGTGGATATGGTAACATTCTAAGTCAGATGGATAAAGTATATTGCCAACACTTTGGTAATATAAGATCCTTGAATCTATGTTTATCATTTACATATAATTTATTATTATATTCTGTATGGTATTTGTGAAGTTGACTGGATGGTAGATTTTGTATAAGTATAGAGTTTTTTGTGAAAGCGATAAGTATTATTTGTAATCATGATGTGATGATGTGAATCTAAGAGAAAAGAGCAGATACAAGATCAGTGCTTGACAGAGCTACACTTGGAACTATCTAAGCAAAGGAAGTGCTTGTATTGTTTATTTTTGGAGAACTCTTTTGAGACAATTTTGATTGTATGAGTTGTATGCTCACCATCTTTAACCAGGTGTTTGTATCCCCTAATAGGGTTTTGTATTCCTCTAAAAAGGAAATGTACTGTAACAATCAGCTCTTAATAGGCCTAGATCTCCCAACAGGGATATAATATTTTAGTGCATAGTTGTGGGTACCATCCCCACCGGGGTTTTTCCTTGGCAAGGGTTTCCTCAAAAACAAATCATGGTGTCATGAGTTATGTGGTGTTCTTATATGTTCTTTTCATTTCAACATTGTTATGGTTTATTTATAATTGGTTAAAGTTTAAATTAAAGTGCAATAATATTGATTTACCTCCCCTCTCAGTATTACCTAATCCTAACAATTGGTATAATAGCTATTGGCCATTGGAGAGAAAGCCTAAAAACTTAAGGGAGATCAGAATGGATTCAAAAATTTTGCAAGATAAATTTGAAGAAGCACTTGAAGATCTGGGAAAAGAGAAGGCTAAGAATGGTGTGTTGAAATTCAAATTGAGAAGAGCAAAAGGTTTCATCAGGAAACTAAAGGAAAAACTTGAGCAAGTAAAGAAGCTGGAGCGAGAAAAAGAAAAAATCAATCTTCTGATGATTAAAGAGATTCAACATGAAAAGTATGTAAGGAACAAAGTTGAAGAGTCACTAAAAGAAGAAAATGAGCAGATAGGACAAATGAAGATTGAACTTGATCACTACAAGGATAAATGTCAAGAATTGGAGAAGTACAATCAGATCATAAAAGGAGAACTCACTCAATCTAAATTACATATTGAGAAGTTTCACACAAGTGGTGATAAAATTGATGAGCAAAGAGCAAGATAGAAACATAAAGGAGATATGACTAGCGTTGGATTCAATGAATCAGAATGTTCTAAGACCAATGAAGAAGAAAATGAAGGGAAGACTGAAGAAAGATCTACTCATGAAGAAGCTAAAGAATATATCAGACCTTTCAGAGGTAGATGCTTTGGATGCAACAAAGTTGGACACATGAAAAGAGATTGTAGAAGTAAAGGGACCTCTAAACCCTTTACCAGCTACTGTTATAACTATTATGAGTATGGACACAAGAAAGTAGATTGTAGAAAACTAGAAAGTCAAGGTATAAACAAGATTATGTCAAAGAAGACTTAGCAGCCAAGGTCACATGTCTTCAATGCACAATAACTTTGTGCATACTACAAGATATTCAATGAATTTTTAAACATAAAAGTAAATACATACATCTTTAACCTGAAAGTGTTGAAGGATCTCTTGAATACTCACTGGTATTGAGGTGTTTCACAAATTATGATGATGCAGAAAAGTAACTATTAGGAAGCAAAGTTCCTCTAACCTTCCTAAGAAAAGAAATAGGATTACAGTAACAAACTATGGAAAATAATTATCTGAAAAGTAGAATAATAGCAGTGCATAAACATTCCATGTGAAGCATAAGGTATAATAACTATCAAAGTAATCAATATACCATAGGTTTTAATTCAAAGATTTAAACCAAACTTTGCATTTATATATTCACACTGAATCTGATCAAAGTCAAAATCCAAAAAAATAGACAATTACTATTCTTCCTGATAAATCTTTACTACTTCAATCAAAACAAACTAAAAGTATCTAAAAACTACTCCTATCAGAAATTTCTAACCCTCTTAAAGTTTAATGCTCCAACATTTAGAGTTTGAGATCCAAGAGAGCCTCTAGAAAAACTCAGCCTCTCAGACACATAGCAGAGAACAGTTAAAAACAAACTACACATTAGACAAAAGTTTTAAAATGCATGTTCTTAAAATAGTAAAAGCTATAAAATCGCCCAAAAATATGCCATCTTCGCTCACTAACCTTCTAACATGGCAGTCTTAACCAACTTCCAAGTTATGAAAGTATTAACTAACTCCTACGCCGGTTGTAAGTGCAAGTTCTTTAATCCCATTAACTTTTCCCGAACTACATTCTTTTCCCATTTCAGTTCTTAGATTCTTTGTAACTGTTTAGGAAGTTGTCCTTTGTTCAACAGGAGTATGGATTCCAAATTGGTGATCTTGGCTAAATCCTAAACTATTGGTTCTTCACTTTCCTTCAAAGCTCCCATGGTATCAACAAAGACTTCAATTATAGCATTAGCATCTTGATTACCCTCATCAATTTGCAAGATGCCTGACAGGCTTACTATCTTGATGTCTTTTAGGGCATTAGCATGCATGTCTTTACCTCTTCTCCTATTGCCTGAACCTATAAAATTATAGCTTTGAATAATGAACCTTTCCAGTTGAGATTTTGTTTGCAAATAAATAGCATACAAGGGTCAATGAGCTTCATAGGATTCTCTACCAAGAATTTGGTTACCCCAAAAGTTTCTATCTCTTGTATTTGAGCACAGACCACTGTACATTTTTCTTTTTCCAATTCCTAGGTAGGAACCAGAGTTTGTATTTCACCAAGAAAAGCTTCACCATCCATACAAGTAGATACAAACTCTCATATGAAGGAGCATCCTTCATCAATGATGCCATCTATCCATGCTTTCATTACCTCTATTAGGACTTTACCTTGTTTCATCTACTTCACTAGCTTCTTGGTTTTAGTTGAGTTTGAATTGAAACTTTGTAGTGACTGGGCAAGTGGCAATGCTCCAACATCAGTAAGAGAGGAAATGAACTCAGCCATAATTATCACAAATTGCTTCAATTCACATTTCTCCCTTCCATCCTTCTGCGACTGGTTCAGCATATGATCAGTCAAGAACTTGAAAATATGATCCTTTGAATCCCTAGTCAAAACACCAAATTCCATTTTTGTAACCTCGAAGTATTTTGCTTCAGGCTCCTAGGATCCTTCTTTAGGTTTAAAGGTTTCTATCTCTATTGTTACCTTTCCTGTAGAGGGATCAGTAGAAATTCTTGCATTAATTTTCATCTTTTTGGCTTTAGGAGTTTGAATGGCATACTTTGTGATAATTTCCTTTAGTGGTAGTGAAATCGGCTTGAAACTCTTCCTCTTATTTACTGAATCAGTTAGCTAGGGAGGACTTGAACTATTAATTATCTGACTGTCTAGTGTTTTAGTAGGTGTGTTTTCAGCTTGAAGATTCTATGGATTATTGGTAGGTATCTCTTGACCTTTGTCTTGTTGCTCTGGTGAAAAAGAAATTTCTTCATCATTGATTTCAATATAAATGTAATTGGATGCTGAGGACACCATTTGGGAGTGACTTTTTGATCTTGTTCTGGCTCTCATCCTTATTGTAGTAGGATCTCCACTAGGTGCTACCTTTTTCCTATGAGATGAAATCTTACCTGCATTAGGAACCAAAGGAGACACATTAGGCAAGGTGTGATTCATATTCATTGAAACAGAGTCTGCATTTCTTCTCTTTTTAGGAAGGGGGTTCTTTGTTCCTTTCTATTTTTTCTTTATCAACCAAGCCTTCATAATCCCAAGAATAGTTCTAGCCCTTAGCTTTATATCATCTTCTTCCTTCCGTGTCCAGTCTATGACTAGGGAACTCTCTATTTTTGGAATATCACCCTTTGAACTTGTGATTTCAAAACTATCCTCATCTATCCCATTTGTATCAAATTTTAACTCCAGCAATTCAATCTGTGGAATTAGGAGTCTAGAATAGTCCCTTTTTCTTACTTCCTTCTCATCGCTGAGGTCTTCCCATAAATCTTCCATCTGTGAAGTTGGTGATGGGTGAGTACTTAGACTTAGAACATGTCTGGCAAAGCCCTTATTATCAAAGCCTCTCCTTGATTCATAGAACTGCATGTGAAAGCTTAGCAAATTGCAACTTATCACAAAGGCATCCATCATATTATTACAAGCTAGGGTTCCCAACCTAATTGGAAACATTGAGGCCCATTTCTCTTCTGGAAGACTATTCTTAATGACCGTAAATAGCTACCTACAGACCTCGGCCAATATAAAACAATGAAAGGCAAATCTAGGGAG
The DNA here is from genome assembly GCA_027943335.1 of Chamaecyparis obtusa. Lineage (NCBI taxonomy): Eukaryota > Viridiplantae > Streptophyta > Pinopsida > Cupressales > Cupressaceae > Chamaecyparis > Chamaecyparis obtusa. The sequence continues at coordinate 205,188 of BSBK01001836.1, read as the reverse complement.
CCTGAGAGGATCCTGATTGAACCCTGCAATCCAAATATAAGTGAAATAGGGAAATTAAACTTAAAAACTCCCATAAGTTTGAACCAACTTCTGGGCTTTTAATGATATTCTTTTATTTGAATCCCCCACCAATTGTTGACATAGTCTTCTGAAGAAGACATCATGGACTCACCTGTAATCCCCCAGGACCCTATCTTTTCTCAACAAAGCACAATATTCATAAATATTTAAATCCTCACTCCATGGGGTATGCAGAATGGGCCCTAGATCTTTTGTGCATGCAAGACAATATATTAGATAAGAAGACATTAAAAACTCTTTCTTGACTACTTGAGCCTACTTGAGTTGATCTCTTAAAGAACTGGCAATAATCTCTACCCAATCAAGATGTTGCCTCCCTTTGAAAATTATCTCTACGAAATGATACATCCATTCTTAAAAAAGGAGAACCAGCTCAGAACCCTTCACTCAATGAAGTAAAACCATCACAACATGAATAGGAGGCTTCATATGGTCCTTGGTCAAAAAATTTGGTAGCCAAGACCCTCCTTTATAGTTAGTTTGGGTCCATTTCCAAGCCATGTGACTACGATTCTTATCTATATTTTCCTAGAACTGAGCCACTAATTGGGTCAGGGTAAAGATGGAAAAGAATTCTTCTAGGATTTTAAAGATGGACATAATGGTTTTCCTATTCACAGGTAACAAAGTTTGACCCTCAGCATTCAGTATGCATTTAGACTTGATATCATATCTATTGATACATTATTGAATTAGCTCCAGGCTTACAACTGGTAGGGGGAAAGCCGCAGCTTCAAGCAATCCGTTTGACAAAATCTCAAGAGTATACTCCTCTGCAGAACATTCTGTGAGGTGAACTACCATTTCTTCTACTTCAACCCCTACAAAATTTCTGTCTGTGATAACCAGGGCACGACACTCCATGTTCTTGAAATTCCCAAAGAAATGCATGCTAGACATCATTTTTTCTACTGGAAAACTAACCAAAGCAACCCCCCTTCTTCAACAAAAATTATCAAACAGGAAAAGGAAATAAAAGAAAGCTTTCAGGGGCTACATGTTTTCTGCAGACTCAAAAAAAACAATTTCCTCTTCCACAGCCCAGACTCCGTAGGATAACAAGAGGAAAGAAAGAGTGTATATAAATACTTATATTTTTTTTAGGAAATCATGCCACAGAAGATCAACTTGATGGGCATTAATTAGAAGCATTAATTGAGACAGAGTGGGTAATGATGACTTAACAATAGGGCATCCTTGAAAACTGCAATCCTTATGAAAATCATTAACTTTCCTTTAAACAATATCTCTCACTCTTGTTAAGGATCTCATTAATCAAGACTCATAACTTCATTTTGGATTTGCCCTGCGGCTCTTCTCCTTTCAAGACTCTCTGCATTTATAATACTTAACAATTGCTTCACCGCCAGCTTACATCATCTATCCTTTTAACTATCACATGACTCCTTGATTTTCCCACTATCTGCCCTTGAACTCCTTTGAACTGCTTCGAACCCTGGTTCAAATAGGTTCGAAGTGGTTGACTATAAAAAGGTGATATAGACTGGGGCCCACCTGCATAAACCAAGTGTTAGAAAAATAATCTTTGATTGAACCGCTTCGAACTACTTTGAATCGGAGTTCAAAGAGGTTCAAAGTGGTTCACAAGTAGCATAGGCCTTAGGAAAAGCTTTAACAAAGAAAGCTGACTTTGACAAAAATAATCTTAGAGGTTTTCAGCTTGGCGATTAGATGGTTCATGGAACTAGGAGAATTGCAGGAGGTAGACCAACAAGTGGATGACACTGGACCAATCTTTAAATGAAATGAACAAGAAAGGGTCGAAGACACTTTAATTTGGCGACTCTAAATGGACCCAGCAAATAGTTAACTCAAAATCACAGAAATCAAAACTCAACTCCTACCTCATTTTCATCAATTCTTTATTTAAAAGAATTATTTATTTAATTAGTAATCCCAATTCATGCAAATCACTCAACTTTTAAAATTTAAAATTTATATTTTAATTTTAATAATTGAATACATGCAAATTTAATTGCACATAATTATATTTTATTAACAATTAATGTTTTTAGCATTTTTTTTTAATGAGTAACAGGCCAAAGCCAAGATCAATATGGGGCTCAAGAAGACTTGAACCCAAGACCTCCCAAATGAGAGGCTCACAACTTACCATTGTGTTTTGGGAATGTTCCCCAATGTTTTTAGCATATTGATAATATGCAAATTGATAATTAAATATCAATTCATTAATTTATTAAAATGAATTATAACTAATCCCTCAATTAAGTTATTTAACTCAATCTTCTAATTTAGAACTAAAAAATCAATTCCTTTTAACTGGTGTGCATATAATTGCATGATTATATTAAAAATTATAATTAATATCTTTAGCACCACTTAATAAGCAACTTGATAAATAGTATTATTCGAACATTTAATTTAAATTTTGATTTAATATTTAATTAAACCTTTATTTTTTACTTTTAATTAATTCTTTTAAATAATCAATGATATTTAATTAATTTCTATTACTTAAGTATCCATACATTTAATATTTCTATATCAATAAGATATAGTTATTTTAATCTTATAATTAATCTTAATTAAATCTTTAAAGCATTAATAGCACAAAATTCACATCAAGACACCCGACAAACAAACACGAAGGAAAAACTGACCAAACCCATAAAGTAATAATCAAGCTCAAAGAAAAGGGTTCATGATTGATGTCACCTTGAGAAATTCAGAGGTTAGCAGATAAGATACTTGTCCACTATTAAAGGACAATAATTGACTTAGGTTGAAATTTAGACCTAGATACTATCTCCCCTCTCTTACCATTGAGATATTGTGATAGGGCACGCTCAACCTGATAATTTAGGAAAGTCGATGACCGGTATCTAAAATCCTGCATTAAAGATAAGCATGTACACCCACACACATATTTAATAGACAATGGTGGGGATCAGTCAATCGTGTGGATCTCGCAAGCAAGTAACTATGACTTTGTCCCTCAACAACATCAGACACATCCAACAAAAATATAAAGCATACATGTCAACCATACACATGCAAGTACGGTGTTAGTAAAAACCATAACATAAGTCACATCATCACATTTAAATAAACATCATCATACAACTAACATGATATAAATCAAACGATTTAAAGTATAATAGAACTAAATCATTAAATGTAACTAAAGATCTAATATTCATAAAATGTGGTGTAAATGGGTTGACATCATTACATAAATGGGAGTAAAGGGGTGGACACTATAGTGCACATGTCCACCGGTGATAAAAAAAAATCAGATGAGATTATTGTGTTCTCAGATTTTAGCTCTTACATTATACGACTTATAACCACATGGCTTTAATGAATTCATGTGCCTTTAGGGTTAGGGTTATATGATCTTAGGGTAGAGATTTATCGTATTCCAATTAAATTTTTCAATTTGTAATTTTTTTGGGGAAAAAAATGAATTTTTAATTTTCTATAATCTATAAAAAATTAAAATAAGAATTTAAAAAAATTAATTGTAAGTTAAAAATTTATTTTAACAAAATTCATTCCTTATAATAATTGATTGATTTAATCAAAAAATAGAATAGAATGAATATTGACAAGAACTAATAATAGATTTCTATTAAAAAAAATTAACTTAAAAGTTTACAAAATGAAATCAAAATATAATCAGTACATAAGAAAATTAAAAAAATAAAAATAAATTATTAATCCTCTTTTGAGAATTTTAACAGTAATAGAAAATATGAGTGAAATGGTCAAAATCTTAATTTGATTAAAATGAAATATAAAGTACTTATTTTAGATATCTGTCTGCTTTGACAGGCTATTCACATAATGTATTAATTAGCCTTCACGAGTAGACAATAGGTACTAGTTCATTTGTCGTCTTTGAGCAATCTTGTCAAACAACTCGCATGCCTTGTATACATTCTTACATTTTGTATACATGTCTTACACAAATTTTCCAACTACATCTGATAAATGATTACCCTAATATTATGTGTTAGATGGATGTCAAAAGCTCTCATTTTAGTGCTAGCCGGAAGGATGCTGGCAAATGATGAGTCGAGCCACAACTACCAATTACATTTATTTAAATCATTCTTTATTTATAACTTAAAATAATAAATAATCTAAAATAGCTTTAAGGAGTGTCAATTTGTTTTACAATAGCTTTTCTAAGATAAAAATCTATTTCAAAAATTAATTATAAGGAGTTATTATTTTTTAGTGTATTAGAATCAAGTGTAAGCAACACAAAGATAGTAAAAGAAAAATGATTAACATGCTGTCTTATTTGCTTTGAGACATGTAAAACCAAGAAAAAAATTGATAAATAGGAGGAAAAAAATTGCTCTTTGATTGCACAATAATTGCTTAATGGTTTCTCAATAAAACTTTTAACAAGAACTATAGTAGCCAATTTGCATGCCCCTCAATATAAGCAAAAGTAAAAGAAACACACTAAAACAAATATAAACACCATTCTCTTGAACATACAACTAGATAATTGACCAATCAATCACATTGAAGAACAAAATGAATGTCTTGCTTTGAATTTTGAAGGCAAAGACAACGACATCTAAACAAAACTTAAAAGTTTATATAGTAAAAATATGCTTAAAAATTACAAATAGATTGACCTCAATATTATTAGGTGGGTCAACATTATATCATAAGAAACTAATGTCACCGAAAGGGAGAGATTACAGATTACCTTACATACACCTGCTAGAGCCATACAAGACAGACAACTGACTATTTTTGGAATCCCTCAAAAAGGTAAATGATAATGATGTCCATGACCTACATGAATTTTCTACTCCAAGTTGTGGTAAGGCATGGTATTTTATAAAAAATTCACAATGTGCATGTTACCAGAGAAGAGGGCAGCAACAGGGCAAGGTTTTTACATGTCTAGTTAGTGAGTAACTAATGTTTCACATTCTTTTATTTCTCATTTTTTCAATTCTTTCTTCTCTAGTTTTGAATTACTTCTATCTATGTAGAACATATATATTATATACCTGCAATGAGCATATCATTCAAAAGACATGCTTTTGGATGGTGGGTTTATACCATGTTTATTTTGCAGACATTGGGCTATATTCTTGTGCATGTTAAAATATCCTGATCAGATGTTGATTGAATTTATATTCTGATTTGCATACAGGTGATTAAACATTTTTAGTTCATGCCAATAACATTGCTCCATTTTCCTAGCGATACAATTTTTCCCTATGTTTGCTAGTTTTTCATCAGTGAAGCTGCATACTGTTTAGCAAATATATTGTTTCAAAGTTATTTGGACTCTGCTATTGGCTGAGTTTATGGTTGCAGGATGGAAGGTATGTTCATGAGGTGAGAGAATGCAGTCCCTCTAGGAACTGCTCTTCTCGAGATGGGCTTGGACGTGGTGCCTGCACATTTAACAATATCATAGTTGATATGGTGGCAAGGAAAAGATCTTCTTGCAATCCATGTTGTCTATTTCTCCATTGTCAAAGATTTTATTTTTGCCACATACTTGGCGACGCCAACATAGCAATATAAAAATAGAATTTTTTTGTAGTGTTCACTGATCCTTATAGCCATATAAAATTTCGTTGAATCAGTGAGCAATTTACGTTCTTAATATTGTTTAGAATCTTAAAAGATTTTTTTAGTAATTGACATCTGGTATACTTTTAGGTGTTTCCATTTTTTGTGGGATCGCTAGATTTCATTATTTATTGTGAGCCAGCAATAGGGATGATTTTAAATTACAATGTTTAGTTCATTTATGCTTGTAATCGATGCTAATACAAACTATAATTGCATTATTTCAGACTTGTCACTTTGTACTTATAAGCACAAGAGATCTTGTAAGTTGTAACTATATGTCATTCATAATCAGTTACAGAACATGACTTTTAATGGCTGACATGAAATATGTTGCTATATATAGGAATTGTTTATTAAATTTTAATTACTTGAATGTTTTGTTTTGATGTTATGGAAAATAAGCTATCCATTCCCATTGTGATATGCCTTTTTATGTAACTGTTCTTTAAATATTATAGCAACTACTATTCATGAACCAATTCCTTTGTGCTTTCAATTTTTGGAATTTTGTGTATAATTCTTACTAGTAGTTGAATTGTGGACTTTTAGAGCCTTTCAAATTTAAGTTTTCTTCTTTTTGGTTTTATGGTAGGAGCGTGTTGTGAGGAGATGAGTTTTATTTGGGATTGTCTATGTTGGGTGATATTTGGAGTAGTCTTTTTGTCTATTTTAGATAAAAGATTGAAATGGGCTCTATAGTCTACCCATTATATTGTATGAGATTTTGTAATTGACTGCATGATTCATCATGTCAAATTCTTCATTGTTCTTTTTGACTCATTATCAGATGGATTCGAGTGTATACTTGCAACAATAGAGGTTGTTGCATCAATTTCAACCAAACAGTGAGTAATAATCCCCTTTTTTCTATTTGTTTTAGTTTACAATTTTAAAGCATCCACAATTGTGCATTAAATTTGTAGGAAAAAAGGTTTGTCTGCATCATTTTTCTTGCAACCTAAACAACGAATGCCAATATAATTTGGTTAAATAAAGAAAACTTTTTGAAAAATCTTCTCATATTATTAGAACATGGAATCATCTGGATGATCTAGGATTTAAAAATTTGTTTGCATTGTATAATAATGCCCAGAATCATAATTTGTTTCTCTGTTATTTCATTTCTACATAGTTTCTTGGATTTTCTGTCAAAAAAATTATTTTGTTTCTGCATTTGATAAACAAAAATACAATCAATGCAGAAACTATTTTGGAAAGAAGCGAATTATAGTAAATGAATATGAAAAAGAGGTTTTTGGGGAAAAAATCAATAAAATTTTGTTTTGCATTGGTCGATAAAGCTCCAAATTGGAAATTTAATTTTTTATTTGTTATTGCATGTCCTCACGTTTTCTTAGATTTCCCAACAAAAAAATGTTTTGTTTCTGCATATCTATGTAAGTTTTTCTTGTATTTCTTGAACTGAAAATAAGCAAATGAATGCCTTGTTTTGTCCAAGCAGCCTGTAAACACCTCAATACAAGCAGACAATCCATTTTTGGCATATCTTCACAAGTTTTCCATTTATATTTTAATTGTGTCTAGTGTCCACTCTTTTGCACTTGATCAATGGATTAAATCCTCTGAAATATTATCTGATGGAAAATAAGGGCTTAAAAAGAAGCAAGAAATTATCGTGTTTCCTCCACGAAGATCTAACTATTTTTAGCAAATGAGAAAATCTATATCAGGAAGCTCAACTAGGTTTAAACTAATGATAATCTCAAGGATCTACTCTATTGCTCAAACTGCACCATGTTCTTGGGAACATGGGAAATACATGCTATATGAATTATGTGTTGTAGTCTATTACTTACACAACATTGCTTGTTGAGGCACATCAGGCCAGTTTGGAGAAAGAAGGAAGGAGCAGGGAAGCTGAGTGCTTGTAAAGTTAGACAGCATTAAGATAGCACAACAATCTTCTCGGATGTTAAAAATTAACAAATATTTTGTAGAAAAATGAGGGAAGATATTTTTGTTGTCATTGTCAGTGAACAGTGAAAAATTTGATGGTTGTAGACGTTTCAATCATCTTGCATGCCACTTGTATGAACCATCAATGTTGGAAACCCTACTCGATGTCTTTCATATAAGGAACCCCTTCAGGGTAATTAAACAATTGAGGTGTAAAATGGTGCTAGTTTTTGTATTAATATTTCCATTTGTAATTATAACTAGCAATTGCACCTTGGTGTGTAATGGGTATACTTAAGGGTCTGTTTGGCTGCTAGTGCCAATATTTGACAATTCTGGAAGTTTTAAATTCAAAAAATAGTTTTTGGAATATGGTTGGAACCATTTGGTTCACCTAAAATTCATAATGAGAAGGTATCTTCTGTGTTTGGTTTCATTTCATATTTCTAAAATTGGAATACCACCTGAAAAAAAACATGAGAGCTAGTAGTTACAACAACTCCTAACCAAAACACTTTGCATATATCATTAATGTTAAGGAGTGAAGGCCAATGGTCATAATAAGTTTTATTATGTCTTTTATTATGACTCTTCATTCTGAAGACTCTTCATATGTAATAATCTGGGGCCTTTATATTTGCTACTCCTGCTCATTTGTAATTAACTTTTGGAATCAATACAATATTTTGCAGTCTAGACATAGCCATGATTTGTGGTGAACTAGGATAAATCTTGTGTTTGCATTTTGTTCATTAGTTTATTTATCTGCTCTTGATTTCTCACATTTCAATCCCCATCAATTGGTATTAGAGCATAGGTTGTACAGATTGGAAATCTACGTTAAATTTCTGGAAAGATGGAGGATTTGAAAGTGGAGAAATTCACAGGCAAGAACTTCAGCCTGTGGAAAGTGCAGATGCGTTCCTTGTTGATCAAGAAAGATTTTGCAATCACAATAGATGGAAAATCGAGTAAACCAGCAATGATGTCGGATGAAGATTGGAATAAAATTGATGATAAAGCAATGACATCAATCTTTCTTTCACTGTCACAATATGTCTTGTTTAATGTCTTCAACAAAAAGACAACAAAAGAAGTCTGGAAAAACTTCAGAGCATGTATGAGATAGCATCGGCTGTGAATAAAATCTTCATTATGAAGAAACTCTACAAGCTGAAAAATGAAGGAAGGGACTATGATGTCAAATCATGTAAATGATTTGAATATTCTATTATGCCAAGCAACCTCGGTTGGTATGACTCAAGATGACGAACCCAAAGCCATCATCTTGTTATGTTCTTTACCTTAAAATTGGGATCCCGTAGTTACAGCTGTTAGCACTTCTAATTCCTCAAAGAAGTTGGTCTACGATGAAGTGGTTGCTACTTAGTGAAGATATGAGAAGAAGTAACAAAGACACCCCATCCAATGGTGCTCTTACCATGGTCAGCACTGAAAGAAGGGGAAGAAGCCATCATAGAGGCAATAATAATTACAACTACAATCAAAGAAAATCAAGATCACCCAATCGATCAAAGTCAAGAGGAAGAAATGCAGTGTTGGTTTTGTGGAAAACTAGGTCACTCAAAATGAAATTGTAGATCTTTCAAGAAAGCACAAGAAAAAGTGAGGAATAGTGAAGCTAATACAGCCTATGAAGAAGATGAAGTTGCTCTAGTTCTTTCTACAAGCGACTCAAAATTAGATTCTTGGGTGATAGATTCCAGAGCCTCCTTCCATGCCACTTCATGTATGGATTATTTTAAAAATTATCAAGAAGGCAAATTTGGAGAAGTATTTTTGGGTGACAATAAAGCATGTAAAATCATTGGAAAAGGTGATGTTGTCTTGCATCTAGAAGGTGGAGCCAAATTGCCACTCAAAGATGTTAGACATGTTCCTCAATTAAAGAGGAATCTAATTTCAGTCAGCCAGCTATATATCCAAGGATTTAAAATAGAACTCACCGATACATGGAAAATAGTCAAAGGTTCATTGGCTATTGTAAAAGGAGAGAAGACCTGTAGCCTCTACATTGTGAAACCAATCAATGAGGTGGGAGCTACTATGATAGTTGTAGGCATTGATGTGGCACTTTGGTATCAAAGATTTGGCCACATAGGCAAGAAAGGCCTAGAGTTAATGATCAAGAGGGATCAACTACTGGGTCTCCAATCAAAAAACTTGGAGTTTTGTGAACATTGTCTCTACGACAAGCAAAAGCGGGTCAGCTTCTTGAAAGATGAGCATGATATGAAGGCAAAACCATTGGAGCTTGTACACTCGGATGTCTTTGGTCCTACCAAGGTAAGCTCCTTAGGTGGTGCTAAATATTTTGTTAGTTTCCTTGATGATTGTACTAGGAAAGTTTGGATATATATGATTTCGAATAAATCAGAAGTTTTTTCTAAATTTAAGGTTTTCAAAGCTCTTGTTGAAAACCAAAGAGGCCACAAGATTAAATGTTTGAAAATGGACAATGGAGGGGAGTTTTGTTCACTGGAATTTGATAACTATTATGCAGATAATGGCATTCATAGGGTGAAAGTTGTCCCCTACATCCCTCAAGAAAATGGGGCAGTGGAAAGGCTTAATAGAACAATACTTGAGAAAGCTCGATGTATGCTTTCCAATGCAGGTTTGGGAAAAGATTTTTGGGCTGAAGCATGCAATATAGCAGTCTATTTGATAAATTGAAGTCCCTCATCAAGGTTGAACTTTTAAATTCTGGAAGAGGAATGGAAAGGAAGAAGAGTTTCATACTCTCATCTTAAAGTCATTGGCTGTTAGGATTTTGTACGTGTCCCTAAGGAGAAGCAAAGAAAACTAGATCCTAAATCACAGCCTTGCATATTCATTGGATATGGGGAAGAATCGTTTGGCTTCAGACTTTGGAGCTTAACCGATAAGAAAATTATAAGGAGCAAAGATGTAGTCTTTAATGAGAACATATTTCCTCATTCTAGAGATGAAACTCCTACGAAAGAATACATTCCCCTATTTGACATGATGAATAATGGAAATCAAAATTTCTTCCATATACTCACATGTTAATCCCACACCAAATTCCCCAGTCTCTATTCTACCCTCAATGCCTCAGCAATCACATACCTCTTCATCAAAAAGCTTGATGAATGAAAATATTCATGATTGGAATTCATATGATGGCAATCTAGCTATCCATCCACATGGATTTGATTCCCCTACTCACAGTTATGAACACTCATCACAGGATAGTTATGAAGTTCCTCGTGGTATTCACGGCAAGCATGAGCTTCAGCAAAGTCACGGTAGAGACCTTAGTAATTCTTTGCTACCTCATGACAAGATTGAAAGTCCTTCACCACATGGTAGGAGTAAAAGACTTAGTGGTAGGAGTGAAATTCCTTCACCACATGGCAGAGGAGAAACAACACATGGTGGTCTTCATCAAACTCGCGGGAGTCTTCAGCATCAAAATCACAGTCCCCTACCAACACATGGTAGTCTTCATGAAACTCATGGGAGTCCCTAGTATCAAAACCACAATCCCCTGCCATTGCATTGTAGTGAAGAACACACCCATGAAAGTTGTATAGGAAGGGGCAATAACATTGGAATTCATGGCAAGCATGAAGCCCCTCACCGCAAAGAAGGAAATACTGATGGTAGGCTTTATACACAACACAATAGCTTTGAAGATATGTTACCAAGCTATGATAGGGAAATAACATCTAGTAGTAGGGGCATTCACAGCAGATAGTCTATTGTTGACACTATGTTTGGAAGCTATGTTCCTTCACTTCCTCGTGCACCTGACTCCACCAGCAAAGAGATCACTCATGGCTCCAAAGTGAACACTAATGGCATGGAGTAGTATAGTAACAAGGGATAGGGAGACACAGTGTTTGGGATCCAACACCATCTACGACACCACAACTTTGCATCCTCTGAGATTCCAAAGGATCTTGGACAGAGAATAGAGAATCTTGGAGGACATTCTTAGAATTTGGGGAATAATAGAGGGAATGATACAAAGAGGCAAGGAATTAAACATCCAAGAACTTCAACTTTTGGCTCTCCATTGGAGCTAGTACATGATCAAATAGAAGGTGTCGAACATCAACTAAGAAGATCAACCAGACAGAGAAGAATGCCAACTAAATACTCAGATTATGACCTATTATTTGCTAAAGAAGTAGAACCTTCAATTCTTGTCTCAGAATTTGCAAAACCATCAAACACACTTCATGTTATGGATCGAAGATGCACCTACATATGGACATTGCAAAAACATTGATATAGAAAGTTTCATCGACAAGTACATCTCATGTGACTCTACATTGCTAGATGCAAATCTAGTCAAAATGCAGACACATCATCATACAAGAACATGCAAAAAATATAGAGCATCTAGTTGTCGATTTAGCTTTCCCTTGCCTCCCATGAGGCAAACAACGATTCTAGAACCTTCGCAAAATACTAGCCCTATACTAAAGGCTACTACAAAGCTATTTTTCAAGCAACTAGAGAATAAACACTACACAAAAGAAGTTTCGTTTGATGACTTCTTGCACGAGCTTGAAATTGATGAAGCAAATTACATTGAAATGTTACAATCAACATTGTCACAAAGAATTGTCTTGTTAAAAAGGCATCCTTCAGATATTTGGATAAATTCATTTGCTAAAACAGTTCCAAGCCTATGGTATGCAAATACAGATACATAATTTATATTGGATGCATATGCTGCTGCAACATACTGTAGCTCGTACATGACAAAACAAGATAGGACATTGTCACTTGCATTTTGCCAAATACAACAACAATGTACTTATACTTACAATGATAAGATACACTTCATACGAAAGCTAGGTAATGCATTGCTAAACTACCAACAAATGTCTAGTCGTCAAGCAGTTCACATAGCTCTTTCTCTACCCTTACGTAGAAGTTCACACAAAACCATTTTCATCAATACAGCCCCTACTGAAAATAGAATATTAATGTTAAAAAACCCCAAGCTACTCGCAAAGGAAAAAGATGACTCTGAAAACATTATGTGTGCCTCTGCAGTAGAAAAATATATACAACGCCCAACACTCTATGAAAACTTGTCCCTTGCAGAATATACTGCTTCTTACTCGCACAACCTGTTAAAAGAACAAAAAAAAAGAGGTAAGCCACAAATCATACGCTTTGTAAGATACAATCTGCATAAAGATCCAGAAAATCACTATAGAGAAAAACTTATGCTTTACGTTCCTTTTAGAAACAATGAACAGTCACTGTTGCTAGGACATAAGACATGGACTTTAGCATTTCATGCAGATAAATCACAAATTGCACATGTCAAAAAGATGTTCATAGCCTAGATACCTAGCACATGGGGTGACATTGAACTAGTAGCGACAGAAGCTAACAATGATAGCCATCTAGCAATAGACCTCGACAATGACTATGAGTAGACTCAAACCAAAATAGAACTAGAAAAATATGACATTATCGATGACATAGAACATGTAAAAAGTGCACACAAAAAACAAGATATTCCTCGCTCCACACACTTAGAAATTGCTCACCCGTTCTTGCTCAATAACCAAGAATATTTCATGTTGCGTAGACAATTGAATGAAGAACAACAATCAATAGTCAAAGATGTACTGATGAAAAAGAAACTTGCCCCTAACAAACCATTATACCTTTTCTTGACAGGCGGAGCTGGTACTGGCAAAACCTTCACTGCAAAAGTGCTCTTCGAAGCAATGATTAGACACTTTGATAGACAACTTGAAAGTGACCCGTACAAGCCTAAAGGAATCATTGTCGCTTCAACAGGGAAGACTGCATTTAATGCAGGTGGAACAACCGCACATTCTATCTTCCATCTTCCATGTAGCTCTTCAAAGATGCTACCCTTGGACTCAAACACACTTGACAGTCTAACCAAGAGATTGGACTAGCTACAAGTTTTATTCATTGATGAGGCATCACTATTAGGATCCAGAATGTTATACAATATAGACAAAAGGCTACACCAAATCAAACACATGCCAACAAAACCATTTGGAAATGTTGATATCATATTTTGTGGTGACTTGTACCAAGCACAGCCTGTATGCGATGCCTGGATATTTGAGGAGCCGAAAATAGGCAATGACAAAATCCCGTACACATTTTGGCTAGAAAATGTCCTTTGCTTTGAATTGCACAATGTAGTTAGACAAACAGATACACACTTCATTTCGATCCTAAACCATACAAGAATTGGCCAACAAACTGATGAAGACATATCCTATTTGAACAAGACATGTTACAAGACCCCTCCCAAGGACCCAAAATTTCCATACTTGTTCCAAAGAAATATAGCTGTCGGCGAACATAACAAAAAAATGTTGGACTTCTTGCCCACCAAGCTCTATGTGTTTGAGGCTATTGATAAGGATGAGTCTCCCCTTGACAATACCAACTACCAAGTTGAAAAATCATCCTTTCCTAGCACAATCTATACAAAGCCAGGAATATTAGTTGAGCTAATAGCTGGCAATTTAGATACACAAGATGGACTAGTTAACGGTGCTGATGGCATTTTCCAAATGCACACATCTGACCATGAGGACATCCTATGGATAGAATTCAATGACCCCGCTATTGGAAAATCTCGACGCCAAAAAAGCCAAGCCATATACACATGTTGTATCTCAGCTTCTTGGACCCCAATAATGAGAATAGCTAGAAAAGTCAAAACAGCTACAAAAGTTGTTACTCGATCGCAATTCCCTATTCAACTAGCATTTGCATGAACCATTCATAGATCACAAGGCCTAACAATGGATTCACTTGCTTTTGACCCTATGAAAGTATACCAGCACGGTCTTGTCTACACAGCCCTTTCCCGAGTAAGAAACATTCAGATATTGTACTTGATACACAAATTGCAACACCAAAACTTCAAACTATCCCAGAAAGTAGAAAAAGAAATGCAACGTCTCCAAACTGAAACACAATGGAAACTACAACATAGTCTTGCTCTTGTACCAATAGATTGTTTCATCGTATGCTCTCTAAATACTCGAAGCTTTGCATTGCATGCACAAGAAATAGGCCACGACTATGATTTGCTTAAAGCAACTATAATTTGCTTTCAAGAAACAAATGACAAGATACATCAACATCTTCACTTGCTAAATGAAAAATTTAATTTCCATTCTTCACTATGTATTCATGGCTTGTTGACTTGCTATGCCAAAACCTTGACATTGTTAAATACTGATACTTTTGCAACACAATACCTAGAATCCATAACAATTGATATATTCCATCTTGACACTACTCTTCGTATCACAAATGTCTATATATCACCAACTACACCTATAGATCGGATATTGAATCTACTCATAAACATATTTACCACACTACCAATGGATTGCAAACTCATCATTGCCGGAGACTTTAACATTGACATGCTACACTCTACAACAGCACAAACAATGCTTTCTGAACTCATGAAACAACACAAATTAAGTTTTCTTGTGGACAAGCCAACAACAAATGCAGGTAGTTTATTGGATCACTTTTGGTTGCACAACATTGATCTCTCCATAGAAAAATTCAGTTTGCTAGATACATACTGGTCAAACCATCATACAATAGCCCTAGAGCTATGCCTCTAGTGTCCAGGATTACAAACTTGTTCAATCAAAATCAAAGAACAGCTTCGTTGCTCTGATTATGATGTACAAAGCTCTTCTATAACCACTTTGTCAAAAAACATGAACAAGTATTTGTCTTGCAGCTTCCAAAGACATATTTTCTTCGATGAGGAGAACCAACTTAAAGTGCCATGATCACCCAATCCCAGATTATGAAAAAGCACAAGCTTCAGTCAAATTCTCTTAAGAACGTCGTTGAAATAGGTAGACCTTCCATTTTGACTTGCATGATGCACTGCACATTGGAAACCTCTCGGTTAGTCTTCCAAAAAAATCAATGCTAAATCAATAACAAACTCATAAGAACATGTGCATAGTACCTGCATGAAAGTCATCTTAGTTCCTTGTGAGGAATGATGCATATCATGGTCTTGCATAGACACTGTTGTTGTCTTATACTATAGTTTATCTTCGAAAAACTTTTGTATTCCTTTTCCTCCACAAGAATGAAATAATGATTTATAAAATGTCTATAAATACTAATAATACAAATCTCCTAATCAGTAACGAAATTACTTTCATCTTAGCTTTTCCGGAAAGTTATGAACTAATTCGTCAAAAAAGACACTTGAACTAGATGCTGAAGCCCTTTTTAAGCATGTTAGATAATTGGGACACCTGGTGAATAAAAAATAGTGTTTATGAATGTCATTATATGTGTAGGAATTTGATTACAATTTGCTTAAACTAGAGTCGAAATTGCCAGCTTAAAATAAATTGCACTGCTTTACATCTGCTAGTCTATCCTTACCAAACCACGAAATCAAACCAGAAAACAAATCTCACATTGACTAGAATACAAAATACTAATATGGACTAGCTCAATTTAGTTCAATATAACCCACGTCTCATTAATTAAACATACTTATATATATCTTCACTATTACATCTGTTAAATGATCCATACATCAAATTACAGATGACATTTGATCTAAGTATTTATGGAATTTAAAACACTACTTTCCTCTCTGGATGAGATTAAAATGAATATTAAGGCCAGGCAGATCCCTATGAGATTTCAGCCAATTGCCTAACTCTTTTACCTATCTTTACCATAATCATTGCTCGATCTTAATTAAATTAAAAAATCCACAACACTTGTTGCAAAAATCTAACATACACATCAAACATATGCCTTCCAAGCCTTCTCAATGATTTGTTACCAGAAAATTCTCTCTCAGCAAACTAGAGTTGCACTTTATATGCTTTTGTAGAATTGCACAGTCCTTTCCAGCTTTTTAGCAGACTTCATTTCATTACAACTAACATGTTTCATTTTTGGCAGACTTCATTTCCTAGTTGATATCTTCATTGCTCATGTTATAGTACCTGTTCCAAATTGAACTAGCTGCAATCGTCACAATGGATCCAACAAAAGCAACTGCATTAGAAACTGCAACCGGATCTATGCCCAATGAACCAGAGACACAACCATCAAGTATCAAGCAGCAAATGCCTACCAGGTTGACAGATACAAAACTCACAACACCTGCAAAAAGGTATTTCCTTCATCTCCGCTATCCTCCTTTAAGATGTATACAACTGCACTTGCATGTACTTGTACCTACATATAATAGCCACACTAACTTATCAAAAACCATTTACCAGAGCATTATTCACACCCTCTAGTCAACAGAACAGCCTTCTAGAAGATGGCAACAACATCAACAACAATCAGCAAGCAAAAAGGTCACACTTCTCCTAGCCTACTTTACTCTTTGCATTGCGATTCACATAATTGTATAGTCTAAAATACACAACCTTGTCTTTGAACAGGCTCGAAGTAAAAGTAGAACATGCATCCAGCATTGCTGATATTTGTACATTGCAATTTGCCACTGCTTTTGAGGGTGATGTCCTTGTGACTTATGGACCTGCCTATGCAAAAAACCCATCAAGCCCAGCTAAAGCACCAATATTGCATGTGGATCTGATCGACATGCATGGCCAAATGACCATTACAGCCAATATTACCAACCAATTAGTTGACAAATTCCTTTCCCAGCTCTTGCTTGGTGCTAGTGTTCGTATAAAAGCATTTGACATAAAGAGAAAGTCACAATATGAAAGGGGTGATGTAGATTATTGCCTGTAGTTTACTGCACAAACATCCATAGAAACCATTCCTAGAGTCTGCAAGAAGCAAAAATTGATGCCTAATACCAAAGTTTGTCAACTTGTCCAGTCAACTAGCCACTACTCGATCGGTACATTGGGTGTCATAGTCGCAGCACATAACCATGCACCGAAAGAGTACCAACTCCATGTGAAAGACGGAGAAGCTACAACAGACACAGCTACTGTAAGCTATTCCATCCATACATCTAACTCAATTCTGATTTTTTTTGACACATAACAATGCTTTCTTTAACATTGCCTACCACATTTCATTCCTTTGCAGGTCACAGTTCTAGATTACCATACACGCGCATATGCAACAGTTCAAAATATACTTGCATCTACACAACAACCACTCCTGCTACTTAAAAATGTTCTCCGAAACGGGCCAAAAGGAACACCGCTCATAAAAACAACACCATCCACCTTCATTGGTGGTCTCAATGATGAATATGTGAGGACAGCTCTACAAAATATCATATTGTCCAATGTCCAGGTAAGAAACAAACCCTTGTATTTGAAAAAAGACCAGAATTACATTCGACACTAACTAAATAACCATGCAAAATACATACTTAGATGTTGATTTACTTCACAGGTCACTGGCACTCTGAAAACAAAAAATCCTTATCTTGCACCATACCAACTCCTCTGCACCGTATGCCACCAGCCACCTTCCATCATCTTACCATTAACCACCAGCCATGGCCATTGCATTTCATGTGCAAAAAGAACAACATTTGGTTACGAACCCTTTTTGCAATGTATAGTCCAAACTGAAGATGACATTGTGGATTGCACTATGCATGGCCAGCTCCTTGAGAACCACTTCCCTCGTATTAAAGAAATCCCATTTCAAGACTAAAACATGAACTTGTCTGAAGTTGTTGGCCTCATGCGAGCATTTGAAATTGAAGGCACCTTTACAATAGCAATGAACAACAGCATCCTCTCCATTGCAACATAATACAACAATGTAAGCTTCAAATACCTTCTAATCCATATTCCTTACAATATGCAAATACTATATTTTTAGAACAATGTTATCCAGTTATTAGCTCTTAACATAATCGTTCACCATCAAATGCAGGTACATTAAGTCTCCAGCAGTTCACTGCAAGTTTTGCCTCTGCACATACCCTCTTCTATTTTCAGCAAAAAAAGCACTAAGCATAATGCAAAGAAAATAGATTTTGCACATGTACAGAAGAATTTTTTGCAAGACACATTCATGCCACAAAAATACATGTACTTTATTGGCTAGTACTGTTCAATATTTCCCGGTCAAGGGAAAACAATACAATGTTGTAACAAACACACTCGCACTGTTCATTGTCTTTTTTGGCAACCACCACTTGAAAATACTGACATACAGAACATGTCTTAATATTGCTTTACACACCTTACTTGACATTGCTAGTTATAAATAATAGACAGCTCTTAACACTCTACTTCCTATAATATGATTTCAATGTTCCATCAATTGCTAATGCTCTGCCTATCGATTTTGAAAATATTCTGCTTTTATGTACTGACCAATGTTTGCCTTCTATGTGACTAGTTATGTCTTTAACTGGTTCTCTTCTCTTTGCAATACAAAAGGGATGTTTATATGCTATTGAAAGTTGAAAAGGGATATACATGCCTCCCTGATAATTTTAAGTGACACTGTTAGTCAGAATTTATTAGAGAAATTTGAAACCAATTAACATTGAAAAAACCCTCAAAATATTGTTTAAAATGCCATTAGACTCTTCATACAAGGTTGTTTGGTTTGTACGTTGTAGTAGCATTAAAGGTTTTATAGGTAGTGAGGCATCGAAGGCTTTTTCATCAGAAAAATATAAAGAAAAAAACCACGCGAGAGCTACTCTTATTGCAATTTGCACACTCCTTTAAGCCCAAGAACTACAAACTAGTGCTATGAAACTACTTCACATGACATATATTATGTTCAGAGTTAACAGGAACTCTTTTTTCAGTTGCAAGATGCTTTCACTAACTTCCTCTCCTTTCGCTATCATGATATTGCTTTTTTTTCTTTATCTTTTTGTATTTTTTTAAAAAAGCTTTTGTTTATAAAATTTTACATTTGCATTTAGCTTTAAAGTTTTTTTTATTAATATATATAGACTTGATTTCTTTTAAAATTAATTTAAATTATAAATTGAGTACAATATATCAAATTTTCTTTTTCAAGATTTATATTATTATATTAGTTGATGGATTGGTTCTGGATTTTTCTGTCACTGAAATCAAACTTCAACCTTATGACACAGTTTTCAAGTAAAGGAACCATATAGAACATTTGTGTCAGTTGTCTCTACAAGTGGACCTAGGACCAGGTTCGACCTAGGACCAGCTAGAACTTGATTGAGAAGAACCCTTTGTATCCTTAGGAACAGTGATTGTCCTAGGACCTTTGCAACAGACTTTGATAAGTGTTGCAAGAAAAACCTTACATTTCCTTGTCAAAAACTATTTAGACCTTCCCTTCGGAATTGGGTTCACAAGTTGGTGTAATTGCAGGAGTATTTTACATTTTAGAAAAATGGATTTGAGATTGATGGCTAGATCCAAAAGATGAATTCAATGTTTTACATTATAGAAGCTGACTTTGTTTTGCAATTCACCGATTCACATTGCTGGGAATCTACATCACAAATCAGATTGATATCTTCATTTGCCTTAAGCAAAATGGGGTATATGGTTTAATAGCGATGTGACCTCCTGTCCAAGTTATTATATATCTCCTAAAATTTAAATGAATGAAATAGCTAGTTGTTCAGGTACTACTAAATAATCTCTTGGCCGATGAGAGAGGCCTCTTTATTGTTCAACCACATTGAAGAACCTATAGCTGTAAACTCTTATCAATATGCACAGCAGTAAGAATTAATTGTCTCAGAATACTTGGAAATAAGGATTAATTGTGCTTATATAGAGTTTATTCTTAAGCACTAATTTATAGATGCAGAAAGGATGGCTTGTCACTATATGTTTTAGTTTATTTGGTAATAGGCAAGTTCATAGACCCTTTGAGGGCACATTATAAAGTTCAACCAAATAGAAGTCGGATCTTCTTATCAGTCTAAACTGAAGTTAGATAGGGTGGTCTCTCCAGAAATTCTTGGAATTGAAGATTGTTGTGTCACTTAGAGCCTTCATTCTTCAGTAGTGATTTATAGATGTAAAAATAATTGTTTCTCACTAAACCTTTGTTTGGCAGTAGGCTAGTTTATAGACTATTTTAGTACAAAAGCCCTTTTGAAAAATTTAAGCACATGTGGTGACTTAAAGTGTCAACCATTCTGATATCGTATATAAATAATCTATCATTGGTGATGTTGCAAATAGAGGATTGGATATAGGTCAAGTGCAACTTAAATGCTTTCCTAAAGCTTAAGTGTCAGATCATTTTTTGGGTGCTTTCTAGTTAGTACTTAAATAATGTACTATATAGCCCTAGAAAGATGTTCACAACAGAAGAACCATTCCACCATCATATAATTATCCAATTCAAGTGTTTGGCATATATTTTCAATTCTTATGAATATGTTGTCAATTGTTTTGGTGGCTATCTCTGCCAGAGCCATAATAGTGTGCAACTGTCCTCAATGAAGAAGAATTAGGCCCTTGACAGTCCCGAATTGGGAGTATACGACTTACTCTTGATCTTGCTCTTGTAGAACACTACACTTTCCTAATGGTCATCCTTTGCCAACCTATGACATCAGTCACAGATCTATGGAGTAATCAACTCCATAGGCAGTGGACCAAATAGAACTGCTAACAATCTCTATTAATGGTTTCATGCAATATTTGCCTGAAAGACCACTCTTGCTACCCAATACGCTGGAAACTAGGTCCGAAACCATAGTTGATAATCTTTATTAATGACAGATTAGCGCTTTGACGATGCCCCATAATGATAACAACCACATGCTGTTCTTCTTGTGCAAAATGAGTTTCCTTCGCAAAACTTATGACCAGTTGTAGATCTCTGTATTCATCATTTGCATAGTTAATATAGGAATTGACTTGCAAAATCATGATCGACTTTTTTTGGTTGAAGTGAAGGGGAAGAAAGTGATGAGTAAAGAAGGTACTTCCAACAGGTTTTTAAAAAAACCCAGATTCTCTTGGTTGTAGCTGCACAGTTGTGCCAAATATCTTGGTTTTGCCTGTATAATCAAATTTAATACTGCTGATTCATTTGCCTTTGTTTCTAACTTGAACTACTAGGTCACGATTTTAATTGTTTCTTTACATAAATTACTTAAGCTGTAGTGAGAAAATCTTCTCTTGCAATACAATAGATCAATAATTAGCAAGAAACTGTAGCTGGTTGTGGCCTTATTGGTATCAAATTCATGTTTGTACAATATGATTTATTAGTCATACTTATTTTCTCAAAAGTAGAGTGGTTATCTTGTTTCTTGAAAGATTTAGTAGCAAAGGTTGGTTTGATAGTCAAGTCTTGTCAACCTAATCCAATTCTTGTAATTTTGCACATGTGACAATGGAAATATAGAGATGGTATGGTTTAATTTCTTTTATAACTATAATTTTCATGTGCTTTGCATAAGTGGTTTTTGAGTTTTACAGAATGTTGCTATCGTCTTTCTCTTTGGTTTTCATCGGGGATTAATGAATGATGCTAATGGGATTTGTTTCCCCAACTTTCATTCACATGGAGGAAAAATGTATTTTTATGCTAAATACCTTTATATAATTTGGGGCCTTTTGTTTCCTAGAATTATAGAATGCTGGATTTCCTAAATACTGGAATTTGCCAATTCAGGAAGTTTTAAATTCACAAAATGGTTTTTGGAATATGGCTTTTTAAATCTAGAAAATGGTTTCTAGAATAGGGCTGGAACCGTTTGCTTCGCCTAGAAGATGAGGGAGAAGATTTATTTTCTCTATTTGACTTCAAAAATCTCGAATAGGAATACCACCTGAATAATGAGCTCATAAAATGCAATGACTGCAAGATTCATGAACTCAAATGATTTCAGAATTAGCTTAAAACAGATGAATTGAAACTTTCTAGAAAATGCAACTGACAGGTGTAAAGACAGACTCAACAATCTTTCATCGCACTTCCCCACTCTACCAAAACAAGAACCTCTAAGGTTGAATAGATAAATTATTGGTCATTACTGGAGACATTTGTTTCCTAAAATGAAATCTAAATTTTAGTATTTGCAAGTTGTTGAAGATTACACAAATAGGATAAACCAAGAGCAGACAAAATTGATTGTTCCTGTTGGATTTTTCTTGCCAAAATAGTCTCTTGTCATACCTCTATACATATCCCATACATCATTTGAAGGCAGTCTAACAATGAACAATACCGAGATGAATGCATGTTATGAAAAATAAATTCTGATTGTGATAAGAGTTGATCTTGAGGCATATAGAAGTATAGAAAGCTCTGGGCTCAAAAGAGATGATATATGGAATGTACTTGAGGTAAATTATCGAGTGAGTTTTGTTTCTGTAAGAGAAGTCGTGAGAGTAGCAATAGCTCCAACAACACTTTTAAGGCTCTCCTACTTGTGGCTTGCATGTCAGGCTGAAAGTAAATTGTGCTCAAAAGATCTGCTTGTGTCATCACTAAACGCTTTGAAAACTTTTGAATGTTGTTCATATGTAGTAGAGAAGTTGTCCTAGACGAGGACAAATAATATAGGTGCAACTCCTTCGTAGGAGTCACAAACAGGGGTGCACCCAATAGAACAGTGGCACAGTCCCAGTGGAACAGGTTCACTAGATAGGCGATAAACAGTTCCGATGCATGGGATGCAGTTGGCCAAAATTCTGGCGAGCCTCAGTGCCTCATCGTTGATCCGGCCCTTTATCAAGTCCCTGACAAGAATCATGTGGGCTTAAAGAAGTTGCTGAAGTGGAATCCCCCTTTGGAGAAGTCTGAATGGATTTATCAACTTTGTCAATCAGTGTAAGTGGCATCTTATTAAAATTTTGTAATAAAAATCTTATGAAAGATTTTACTAAAACTGAACTTTGGTCGTGGTGGTCCAAATCTTGAAGCCCACGCTAAAGACTAGCCAATTGATCTAGAGTTCAAGATTGGCAAAGATCCATGTGCATCTAGAGCAAATAAAGTAGATTTGCAAAGTGATTTACTCATACTCTTTCGAGCGCGTGGAACCCTTGGTGAGACACTTAGAGGTGGATATTGAAGCGTTGCGGATAATGGACATGATACAATGCTTAATGTGGGAGATGAAGCTTCCTTCTCCTTATTAACATCATTATTTTCACTATTTGGGTCATGATTGATACAGTTTGTTTGATCTGTATTTGAGCATAATCGTTTGGCCATTACTAAATACCATTAGTATGTTCATTACATCATAATTTTCCCTATACAAATTCATCCTTACATACTTCATCATCTAATGGGACACACAAATAGATTTATGAAATCAAACAGTTTGGATGGGAAGTATCTCTAGTTGGATGACTAATGTTGAGTTTAGCTTGAGGTTTAACATCAATATTTTTTGTCTGGGAACCAGTTAAATCAGTTTACCAAATGGAATGCCAAGGTCATAATATATATAGTTGCATCTTTTGATGTTTGACAGTCTGTGCATATGTGTAAATTGTGTTTGATTTGTGTTAAGTTTTTTCTGTGAGTTTGAGTCTGACCTTAGACATTACTTTTCATTACAAATTATATTAAATCTGGCCGTACAATAGAAATATTTTAATATTATGTTAACACCTTAATATCATACTATGCCCCTGCCAACGTTTTCTTAAATCTAACTTAATCTGTGAAGGTTCTGCTCAACTCTGTCACAATATCATTGACTCTCCCTGCAATACCTTCAAGTCTCCTAATTCCAGCATGCCCCATATAGCTTGAAGGTTCTCTCTAATTCTTAGCAGCCTCTCTTCAACATCGACTCTTGCAGCCAAGCAATGAACACTTCTGAATTCCATTCCCACTGTTGGTATAACCTCCTCTTAAAATTTTTGGTCAAATGCAACGATCGTGTGTGCGCTGTAGTTGACCACTCCCTTATAAAGCATCCCTCAATTTGTATCATCTCCTCCATTGTGTGAGCCTGAAAATATTTGATAAGAAATAAGACGCAACTTCTGAATTAATGTGGTTTCTCACATCCATCTCAAGTTAGTCAACGCCTTTGACCCCCATGACAGGTTTGGCTATCTTTTAACATGATTTCTTTATACTTAAGGTGGGTTAATTACTATTTTTATAGTTAAAATTAATGTATAGGAAAATAAACTATATTTCTTTAATATTAATATATTTTATATCATATTAAAGTATACAATTTAAATTAGATTACATTTTATTTATAATAAAAATATTTCTAATTAAATATTTTCATCAGTATAAATATTTCCATCTCTACCGTTGACTTCTCTTGAATGTTCACAGTAGATTAATCAATATTATTTAAATAAAATTGTAATATATTATAATGAATGTTGTATTTCATTGTAATATATTATATTGAATATTTTATTTGCTATTCGTCAGTAA
Organism: Chamaecyparis obtusa; assembly: GCA_027943335.1. Taxonomy (NCBI): domain Eukaryota; kingdom Viridiplantae; phylum Streptophyta; class Pinopsida; order Cupressales; family Cupressaceae; genus Chamaecyparis; species Chamaecyparis obtusa. The sequence goes on along the minus strand of BSBK01001836.1, from coordinate 180,234 downwards.
AAAAAATTCATAAATTTTCACCTCTTCTAAATGTCTCTTACTTGCCACCGACTGCAATATATTTTTTCCCTTTCTATTGTTACCTTTTTATCTTTTCTGTTTGAATCGAAATAATGGTTATTTCTCCAATGATCACCAATGATGAGAGTGTGCCTATTTCAAATAATCCAAATTGCCTAACCTATCAATTTTAATCATTCTAATTTATGTTTTTATAGTTCTATTGATAATACCTTCATAATTTGTATTTTTTTTTTCAATTCATCCTATTTTTAAAAATTATCAGGTGATCTTTTATTCCGGTATGTGTCAATAGATGAGCATTATAAGCATATATTTTTAATTTATATTTTGAAAATAGTTTATATATTTTTTGGCCTCATTTTATCAAACACTCTTAAAATTCTGATTACCAATTACATGTGCAATTATTTTTTAATTTGCATGTCTTTTATGCAATGACCTCATATAAATTGTTCATAGAATATTGTATGCTAAGAGTAGATTTTTGTAACTTATATTTAAATTAGTCTATTATGTAATGATCTCATATAAATGTTCATGGAATATTATATGACAAGACTAGACTTTTGTAACTTATTTTTAAATTATAATTGGTATTTTTTGTCTTGATGAATTTGTATTTACAAAATTAATATAATATAACTATTTCAAATTAGATAATAAAATATAATCTATCATAAATCTATCATTAAAAAAAAAAAAATTGAACCGAAACTCTACATCCAATGGAATAATAAATCAAATAAAAATAAATTAAATTAAATTAAATTGCTATATTATTGTATGCCTTGCGCCTTTACAGTACTTCTAACTAATGAAGGATGCTCAATTTCCTTCACAATTCACATCATAGTCTATCAATATAAAAATACAATTTCACATTATAGCACTAAAATAATAAAATCATATGATTTCTAAAAATACAAATCGTAATTTTAGATCATATTCAATTCTAACAATAAACCAAATAGAATCTTGAGTATAAACATAATTGAACATGATTAAATAATATCCAATCTTGACTATAAACATAATTAAATAATAATAATAATAACAATAATAATAATAAACATTGACACTAAACAAAATTAAATAATAATAATAAACCCTAACACTAACAAATTAATTATAATGCTAAGATTTAAATTTTGTTAGATTTTAGATTCACATGTTAAAAATAATAATAAAATTATATTTAATTTAATTTTTTTAAATATTCATAAATCCATTTGTAGTAGAAAATTAGTATAGTCTAATTCTTTAAACTAGATAATAAAGTAATATCTACCATAAACAAAACACTAAAAAAAAATTGAATGTTAATGCCAAATTCAATTGAATAATAAAACAAATCAAATTTTAATGCTAATAAGTTATTAAAAAAAAAGCCTGATATAGAATAATTATATATTTCTATGATTTTAACACTAGCTTTTGGCTAACTAATGACAAATGATCAATCTTTATATTTCTATGATCTCTAACACTAGGGGGTTTGGCTAAGCAAAGAGAAATGATCAATTTTTACTCATTTTAATATGAAAAAAAATGTCATATAGTATCATGCCCAAGATTTAACTAATTAAATCTCAACTAGACTCAAACACAAAACTTCCCACATTACTATCGTTCTGCTATAGACTATTGCCTAATACAAACCCAATTATTATATTATATCACATTGAATTCAAAATCTAATTCAACATTGACTACAAACTAAATTAAACCTTAAATCTAATTTAACCCTTTTCAAATACTAAATGCGTCCTTGACTCTAAACCCAACCTTGACAACTAAACCAAATTCAACACTAATACTAAAACAAACACAAACCTAATAGTGATAGATTGACTTTGATTACCAATTGACAATTTCTTTGTTAAACATAAGACCTTATTTCCTAATTTAAGGGCAGGGACTCCTGCTGTGCACAGCTCTTGTTTTTTAAGGTTTTGGTTTTGTTTTACAATATTATTACAATATTATTTATTTCTATTTATTAATTTTATTTTAAAATTAATTAAGATTTAAAGATAGATGAAAAGAAATATTAAAATTAATAATATTTTTAAATAATTATAACAAAATATAAATTTAAGATTAAATTTATTATTATATTATAATTATAGCTATTTTAATTAAATTAAAACCAAGGTTACAATAAATTATAATATATTTAATTGAAATTATATATAATATAATTATTTCATTGTGTTATTGTAACATATAAATATACTTTATTAATTATTATTTTAAGATTTAAACTAATTATAAATATTTTAATTAAATATATTATAATTATAATTAATAATTATAAATAATTAATAAGCATATTGTAGACGCTTATATAATACTAAGTTCAAATGTTTTGCAATAAAATAATAGTAAAGTTATTATAATAATAAAAAATAACTATAATGTAATAAAATAATATCATAATTATATTTATTTTATTAAATAAAATATGACTTTTTGAAAAACTTTATTATTATTACCATGATATAAACACCATTCTTATTAACTTACACAATTTAAATTTTTGATTTTATTTATTTATTCATCAATTGAATAAATTTATTAATTTATTTTTTAATTATAATGTAATAAATATTTTGACTTTGATACTGATAAAAAATTGTTTTTGATAAAGTTTTCATCTTCATGAACATTCTACAATCTCAATGATTGATTGGAATAAAAGACCTACACCAATTACTATGGATTTTTGGAAAATCAATTAATTTAAGTCTGATGAGTTTATTTTATTTAAATTTTTAATTTCGATTTAAATTTAAAATTTATTATAATTATTTTATCATTTTATTCAATTGCATACAAGAATTTAAAATTATCATAATTAATTAAGTTTATAATTATTTATTGATTAAAATTTTAATTATTGTAAAATAATTGTATTTTAATATATTTATAATGTATAATCATAAAGACAATTATTATATAAAATAAATATAACTTCCCTCTCTCTCCCTCCTCTATCTCTCTACTTGTATTCCTATTTATCTCTCTCGCTATTGCAAAAAATAGACCTAATTTTTCTTTAATTGACCTTCCACACTTCTTCTACATACAAACATCCTGATGATGGATCATGTAGTATGATCAGAAACGTTGATGGTTAAAAACTTTACACAATCGAATCCAGAAACTAAATACTATTGAAATTACTACTTTTATTCTTCTTTTTGCATGATTTTTCACATCTTAGTTTTCAATTGCCATTGTATATTTTACATTTTTTTTTGGTTTATTTTCATTACTAAAGTAGTTTATTGATCCTATTGTTCTTTATTTGTATCTTAGATCAATGGTGATTGAGAGAATGTAAGCTTGAGAATACTAAGTAAGATGTCTTTCATTTTCGATAGAGTTTTTACTTGCAAGATGCCTCTCCACGCCCACTGCTTGTATCCCTTTTGTAATTGAATGTTTAGAATTTTTTTATTTTAAGTTACAAATTATTGCTATTAATTTATTTTATGATTTTAATTTTTTTAAAAAATTAAAGAATTAATTGAATATAGTACATAGAAATTAAAATTAAGTTGTTGATAAAATGTTAAAATTGGAGTCCCATTTCCTACCATGTTTTATATAATATTTTCTTTTTCTTTTTTACTCATTCTTTTTGTGTTTATTCATAAACTTGAAACTTTAGTGCATAGATATATTCTTTCACTATTTTTGTAAATGTATATTTAAATATAGAATTGAAAATTTATGTCTACTGAAATACACCTCTTACCATTTTCAACCATCATTTGTCTAAGTAACTATTCATCTGAAATAGAAATGAATTATATCATCGGGACATAGGTTCTTTCTTCTATTGCATCATACTTTTTTCAAACTTTTTGAATAAATTTTAATATTTTTCCATAACAAGATAATTAACCTTATATTTTTCAATATAAATGAAATATTAAATATTAAAAAATAAAAATATTCAAAGCTATATTTTTATAAAATTTCACTTATAGAACTACACAAGGGTATTTTTATATATATATTTAAAAAATATCATTAAAAAGAGTAGGATTTGTTGAAACATTATTTTTTTGAAATAATTCTATTTTTTTGGTAATTAAACCCAAATTGGTGTAAAATGTGCATTTAATAGACATTTCCAATTGGAAAAGTTTAGGCACATATCTAACTTAGCTAGAATTAATTTAGCTAGACCATATGTTTGAACAAAATAAATTTTTAGTTACAAATATACTCAAATTCAGTTGTGCTGATAAGTTGTCCTAAAGTGTGACAAAGATTTCTACTTTCACCTAGTTTCCTTTTGTGTGCTTAACAATTCTTGCTTATCTAAATTTTTCATTCATCATTCCTTCCCTATTCAACAAGCTACTTCTTTTAGTTTCCTACATATAAGATTTTACTATCCATGGTAGTATCATATTTCCAAAATCTTAACATACTACAATATTGTTTCACCTTGTTGATCTATCTATATATCAATTCCATGTTTCAAAGCATTATATATTCACTCTAGCCATTGAATTCTATGAATCTAATTACTGTCTTGTATTTATAGACATATTAGTTAGAATATCTTTTTGTGTAAGCACCATGTTTACTTGTCATAATATATATTTTTACCCTATTTCATTATTCATATTGTGTACATTAACAAGCTAACCAAAATAAATAAACATTCATATATCATTTTTCCTCCCATGCTATCATTTCTACTATCTTCTTAAGTCAACTTCAGTTTGTTCTTATATGAGCTCAAGTGTGTTACCAAATTTCTATAATAGGTATAATTATATTACTTTCGTAGGTTTTTACATATTTTGCCACATGTGTTACTTCTTATGTTTTATAGAGTGGGCTTAATTTGACATAGATCTTCCTATCCTACCCTTGGGTTCTTAACTTCCTATGGCATTGTGTTGGCTATGGATTGGTTATCTTCCCACCAAGTGTGTATATATTATCAGTGAAAATATGTACAATGTATGGATGACAGGGTACTAGTGTATTGAGCTTATAGTGATCTAGAGACCTATTTCATTTCACATGATCTTATCCACGTAGATGAAGTGGAGTATGCGATAGAATTGTCAATTATTTGCAATCTTTATTAGTGACCTTAAGGGGGATGGAATTCGAGGGGTTTCCCTTGAGCACCATCCACTTCTTTGCAAGTTTGCGAATATGTTTCGAAGTGAAATCCTAGGCATGCCACCTAAGCGTGACATAGGTTTCCATATTGATCTCATTCTCAAAGCTAAGCCTATTTTTTAGGCACCATATCATAAGACTGCTCGGGATTTGAGTGAACTCTATTAGCAATTGAAGTAGTTATTGGCCAAGGGCCATAATCATCCTAGTGTATCCCATAGGGGAGCATCAATCATCTTTTTTAAGAAGAAGGATGAATCTCGTCATTTGTGCATTGACTATCGATAGTTGAACAAGGTGGCGGTGAAGATCTGGTATCCTTTGTCAAGAATTAATGATTTTTTCAATCAAATGAAGAGATCTAGAGTGTTCTTGAAGATAGACCTCAAGTCAAGGTACCATCATTTTTGTATATATGAGGCTAACATTCATCATACAATTTTTCACACCCGAATGGACATTATAAGTTTACAGTTGTACCATTTTGGTTGACCAATGTACCATCAGTGGTCATGAGTTTGATGAATGGAGTGTTTTGCACCTATCTTGATTGCTTTGTCCTTGTATTTATGGATAATATTTTGGTGTATTTGAGGATGGTGGAGGAACATGAGGGCCATTTTCATAAGGTTTTGTCATGTCTTCATGACCATCAGCTGATTGGCAACCTGACCAAGTGTGAGTTCTTCCAGACTAAGGTGATTTATTTGGGTCATATCATCTCAAGAGATTATTTTTGTGGATCCTTCAAAGATCTAGGCCATTATGGATTAACCAGTGACTAAATAAGGTTTGTATTTTCAAGGTTTTGGAAGGTTAATATTTCTAATTTGTGAAGGATAAGTGTGTTACAACTTTTTAGGCTCTTAAAGAGTGATTAACTAGTGCACCTATCTTGGTAGTGCCTAATTGTGCTAGTGATTTTGTGGTGTGCATTGATGCATAATTGGAGGGTGTTGGGAAACTCTGATGCAGGAGGAATGAATGGTTTCACATGAATCCCAAAAGCTCAAGGACCATGAGCTAAACCACTCTTCCCATAATTTTGAGTTAGTTGTGGTTGTGCATGCACTAGTCTACTAGAGACATTTATTTTTAGGTCATAAGCTTGAGTTACATATCAATCATCATAGCTTGCAATATATCTTTACTTATTTGAACATGAATGCACAAAAGCGTCATTGGATGTAGTTCCACTATGAGTACGATTTTGATGTCCATTGCATCAAGGGGAAATAGAACATTGTTTGCTTTACCTAGTAACTCTTGGTATAAGGAGGTTAGCTTGTAGAGATTGAGTATGGGTATACCCTCATGGATTAGTTTTTTTGGTTACTCTTTAGAGTCATATGGATTTTTGTGGCACCTTAGATACATTTATGTGTTGGTGTCAGGTGATCTACATTCCTTGGTTTTTCTAGAGGCACATTATGCATCGTATTCCACATTAGTGTAAAGAATATGCATGTCGATCCTAGATAGTTGTAGTATTGGGCTAGGATGAGGTGTCATGTTGTTGATTATGTGTCTATATGTCTTGAGTGTTGGAGAGTGAAGGCACAACAAAGGTAGAAGGATTGAGATCTTAGTTTTATCTCTTAGTATAGATTTGTGTAGTTGTATTCTTGAGGCTTTACCTAGTAACTCTTGTATGATTATAAATTGGAATAGATTGCATGCATATGAAATAACCACAAGATTCATACAAAAAAACATGCAAAGCAACTCTAATCTACGCATGAGAAACAACTTAGAAAATGAAGAATAGAAATCTATCTAAACTCCCTCCAAGATTTAGTTCTCATGTCCTCCTTTCTTCTCCCAAAGATGGGTTGATGTAGCTCTCCAAATGCCTTGAAATGCACTATATGTTTGAAAGCAATGCTATGAGAATACTAAGAGTGTGGTTTAGAAATAGATAGAAGATAGAATAGAAGAATTTGGATCCCTTAGATCTATAATAACAATGCTAATGAAGGCTCCCTTTGTAAAGGGAAATGAAGTCCTATTTATAAGATTTTTAGGAGAATCAACGGTCAGGATTGAATGAAGATCAAGGGTTGAGATTCTCTCATTTTAATTATTTAATTCAAAGTGGGTGAGTGGGTGGATCCACTTTGAAAATTGAAACCTACTACCCAAATTCGTATGGAATGCTTAAGTGAGATTTTGGAGGGTTTAGGAGGCTTCTAGAGGGTAGTTAGAGTCAAATTTAGCTTCTCCATTTGATATACTTAGGGTAGGGGGTTGAATTTTGGTCACTAGGTGGCCCAAGACTCATAAAAGAGCCTCCAAAAATGACCCCAAAGTCCAAATCCGAGTTTGTGGAGTTTGGATTATTTGGACAAAGTATATTTCTTCCCATGTGGTTATTTTTGACTTAGAAGGATAAGTGAAGACTTTAGAGGTTAAAGAAACTATTATTTTAATTTTAGTGGGTGGGTAGGAAAGATGAGTTTGGTGAGAATTAGGAGCCATGTGCTCTTATAGAATTAAACATAATATTTAATTCCAAGTGGGTCAAAGGAAAATATGAATTAATTTAAATAGATAAATATATTTATTTAAATTAATAGAAAAAAATAGAATTAAATGTAATATTTAATTCCAAGTGGGTTAAAGGAAAATATGAATTAATTTAAATAGATAAATATATTTATTTAAATTAATAGAAGAAAATGATTTAATGTGCTCAAATAAAATTAAATGTAATATTTAATTCCAAGTAGGTTAAAAAGGGAAATGTGAATTAATTTAAATGTATTTATTTAAATTAATAGAAGATGGAGATTTAATTAATTAAAGTACTAGGACTTTAAATTAATCAATCATAGGGTTTATTTAGCCATTATATTAAATGTAGCATGTGATTAATACAGATTTAAGATTTTCTGTATTTGACACTAAGTCGAGTAGAGTCCATTAGAAGACATAATTGCCTAGTATAATAGGACTTTGATGATTTAGAAGGATTGATATACTGAGGCCAATTTTGGGGTATTACCTTTTCCCCCTCTTTGAATTACTGCGTGAAGCATAGTGGTTCAAAGAAGAGTCTGATATGATGATTGATGTCTAGATTGGGTCTTGATCGACCAAAGATTTGAGATGTTAACGGTACCAACAATGAACTGATGATTACAAACAAGTGATAAGATGACTGATTCTGAACCTATGATTACAAAGAAGTGAGTGACCGATTCCAGACCTGATTGTTAATAAGAATCACATTGGTATCACATCTGAACCCTTCAATTATGAAGAATCGAGGAAATAGCACTGATGAACCGATAGTTATGAAAAGTTGATATAGTTAACAAGATTAAAAGAATACCAGATTGATATGGATTTTGATGAATCTGATGTGCCCCAAGTGTTGTGTAGATTTCAAGATTATCTCTAGAACAGGGTTTTGATTTCTGGAATCTAGGTTAGGTTGCCCAAATACCAGTCAGAATTGATTTTCAAGGGTTGAGATTAGATTGCCCTGAGCAATGTGCCTCAGTGGATTGACAAAAGAGAGATATGATGCCCCCTTAAAAAATTGGGCAGAAATTGATTCGAGGATAATTTTTCAAAAAGATTGAGGTTAGATAAGATTGATGGAAGGAATGTTAGATAGAGCAAAGATGATTGGTGATGATACTTGCTTTCATAAGTGCACTTCATGTCATTAGAGCTTTATTTTGATGTTGCAAAAGTGGATATGTCATACCTAGCATAGAAAGCTAGGACGATGATCCATTTGCATAAACAAACACATAGCAGACAGAGAGTGATCTCATCCTTCCTAAGACATATGAACAAATGCCTCAGGATCTCAGAAGATCGTCCAACAAATAGAAGTTAAAACAAAGAAAGGAAAATGATTATGTACAAATTTATTACAGATTTTTAAAGTATTTGATTTTATTTATTTTATTTTTTTAGGACTTTTGAAAAAAAATATTTGATGTTTTTACATGTTTTTCAAGATATTTTACCCTTTTTTTTTTTGAATATTTTTTGAGGATATTACAGAGATGCACAAGTAAGAACGTGCCCCAGCATCTGATAAGAATGTTCACAGTGACCCACACATTCACTTCATAGGATGAACAATAGGATGGAAATTCTCCTTGTATCTCCTTGTATGAAAGACCACTGGTGACTGTTGCGAGGGAAATTCTCGAGGAGAGAGATCTCAGTGATAGTTAGGCAAGAGTTTCCCCTAGGAGTTGCTGGAGTATAAGGCTGGATGGGACAAGATTCATGATCAAATGTTACTACAAGACTGACAACGATATGTACATTAGATGAAGAAAATCTCAAGATTTTCTGATAAGATTTATTTTTTAGGAAGAAGTTCCACTGCGCTATATACAACGGTTATAAGGACAAGATGAGCTAATAGTAGTAGGGTGCGTAGGCATGAATGATTAGTATTTAGCAAGGGAAGAGGCCATGGAGAATTTACAAGAGAAAACACAACAAGTGTATCAAAGAGGAAGGCAAAGAAAGAAATATTATTAGTGGGGAGAAGAAAAGGCATTAGGCATAATGGAAGAAAGTAGAAGGAATGAAGATGATGGTGATGAGAGTTTGGATGGTAGACGGGTGAGGCCAAAGCTCACGATAAGATGACCCCAAAGGGATCTAGGCCCTTTGCTATCGCAGGCTACATGGAGGGAACAAACAAAAGAAGCGGGTGAGGAAAGGTAGGAGGCCACCTCTCAGGAGCAATATGCTTCATGGAGGCCAGAGCTTAGCATAAGACACTCATAGAGAGACTCAGGTCCTTTGCTATCATAGGTTGCTTGGAGGGGACAGACAGAGGAAGCTGATGAGAGAAGGCAGGAGGCTAGATCCCAGAAGCAATATGCCTCATGGAGATCGAGCTATCCGATACTCTCCAGCTTCTTTGAAAAAGGTCCACAAGGTGATCAATAGAGATTGAATCCTATTGTACATCAACCAGTACCAAGGTATCTGATATTCTCTAGCTTCTTCGAACAAGGTCGACAAGGTGATCAACAGATATTAGATCCTATTGTACAATGACCAGGACTAGAGCCAATGGTTGTAGCACAAGCAGTAGTACCACAGCTAGTAATGTGGTGACAATTTGTGCTGTCAGAAGACTACAATGCGGTGGTGGAAGAGAGAGACGCCTTGTAGCAACAACTTGCAGTAGAAGAAGAAAGGGCGGATCAAGTGGAAAGCGAGGTGACATGGTTGCAAGGTATGATGGATAGGGTACATGAAGATAGTGCATGAACTGAAGGATCACATATGCAAGGGGTGATAGAGGCAGAACGGGCTTGAGTAGATCGTGCCCAGGCAGCCTACGATGCATTACAGAGTAGTGTGGAAGCATCCCAGAAGACCATGACAGAGATTGACACCATGTCGCAGGAGACACAAGAGTGACTGAATGCAGTGACTCAATAGGTGAACAATCTTAGACAACATCTAGAGGATGTGATGGTGAATAGAGATCGATGGAGGTTTGTGGCAGAAGCCTACAAAGATGAGCGAGATACTACACGATGGGTAGTCACACTCCCAAGAGCATCTCAACTATTGATGGAGACTCTGTCAGTCATGAGAGAATCAGCTAGAGTTGGTCAAGAAGCTACCTACTATATGGGATTGTACCATCAAGTAGTTCTAGTAGATCAGAGGCAAGCAGCATTCACAGATAGAGGAAGGGCACAGTGGGTGAATAGGCCAATTGGTGGTGTGGGTGTTCGACCACGGAGACATAGAAGTGGGGGAAGAGGTGGTTCTTCATCAGAATCTCCTCAGGCTGAGCAATGACACAGTTGTTGCATTTTGTTGTTTCCTTATTTTTCTTTTTTTTTTGGTTTTGTAATTTTTTTGGCTAGGCACATGATGTGTTCCAAATGTATTCGACAGATTTATATATATGAAGGGAAGATTTGTATGTGCCCCAAATTTTTTTGTTTTTAGATGTATGTAGATGTACATATTATGATGAAATAATGATGTTTGTTTGGACAGGAAGACCAAATTAATTATTTGATAAATGACGTATTGGATAATTATCATTACAAAGAATTTGGTATCTTTTGACATGCAAGAGTTCCTCCTTGTGCTAAATGATTGATAAGAAGTTTAAATAATGCTCACAGTGACTCTTACGTTCACTTAGCAAGACAAGCGTTTACAATGTCACTTGTAGCAGAAAGAAGTCACTCAAATAGACAAGGAGAAGAACCAACCTCACCAAAGTGTCCATCTAAAAGGAGTCGAGGTACACATGGCCATCCAATACAAGATGAAGGCTCTTACAGATGGACACCCCTCTTATATGAAGTCTTTAGATCATTGGAACTAAACCAACAAGCAGAAAGAAAGAAAAGATTGTGCCCCTGGTCATCACTTTCTAAATCCTGTAAAGGACATCATCGAAGAGCTCGAAGGGACACAATATACAAAAGAGAAAAAATCTCAATGAAAAACAGTAAGCATACAAAGAGATAAAAGCATGTGAATCATAGATTGTTTTATTGTTATGTGCAAAATCCTTTTCTGGTAAGGAGATAGACTAACTGACCCAGATGAAGCTTCAAAAGACTCTAACAGGATATGACATGTCTAAAGATATACTCGACGCCATAGGATATGACATTGATTTCCCCCAAGTGTTAACCATTGATAGGATATAGATGCTTGAGCTAATTGGTGTACAGACCGACTTATTGAAAATTGGAAATGTAGAGACAAAACTGGGAGATATGTACAAACTAAAGCAAGACTGAAAGTTGGGAAAGACCAAGATTGCGCTGATAGATGGAGCATTTTGAAACAAGTGGCACCCGTTTACCAGGTTTTCACCATCTTGGTAGAGATTCAATTTTTGCTACCAAGGTGCCTATTTCCAAGTTTTCACCAAGGCACTTTTTCTTTCTTTTTTTTTTTCAGGACTTTTTCCAATTTTAAAGATTTTTTTCAGGACATTTTATCACACACTGAATGCCTTAGGCCTAGAATTTCTTCAGATGGAGAATGTTGATTGTTTCTCGGAGCTATTCTCCTTCAGTCGTTGAGAGTTGATAGGCACCAGAGCCAAAAGTAGCAGTGATTACAAAGGGACCCAGCCAGTTGGGTTCAAACTTCCCTTTGTGTTCTCGATGTGATTGATTTTTAGGATTCTCTCTCAAGACCAGATCACCAACTTGAAATTCTCTGTGTTTGACTTTCTTGTTGTAGCCTCTAGACATTCTTTTCTGATACACTCTGAGATGATCATATGCTACTTGTCTGTGTTCATCTAGTAGTTCAAGTTCTTGCAACCTAGACACTCTGTAGTCATCATCAGTTACTAGACCATGCATTCTGATTCTTAGTGATGGGATTTCAACCTCAATAGGCAGTACCGCTTCAGACCCATAAACTAAAGCAAATGGTGTAGCCCCAGTAGACATTCTGATACTTGTTCTATAGGCCCAGAGAGTTGGATTGATCATAAGATGATAGTCTCTTCCTGTTTTATTAACTGTACAGTGTAAGATTTTTAATAGATTCTTGTTGGAAGCCTCTACTTGTCCATTCCCTTGAGGATAGTAAATAGATGACCAATGTTGTGTGATTTTGAATTTGGCACATAAATCATCCAAGTCTTTGTTTTTGAATTGTCCACCATTATCTATGACTATAGAGTGGGGAATACCATATTTGCAAATGATGTAGTTCAAGATGAACATAGAAATTTGTTTACCAATTGCTTGAGTTAAGGGAACTACTTCTACCCATTTTGTGAAATAGTCTATAGCTGTAATTATATGGGTATGTCCATTTGAAGAATATGGATAAATAGTCCCTATAAGATCAAATGCCCATTGTTGAAAAGGCCATTGTGTTGTAAAGGGGATCAAATCTCTCCCTGGTGCATGTATCAAGTTTCCATGTACTTGACACTTTTGACATTTCTTGGCATATGTAACAGCCTCTTGTTCCATATTTGGCCAATAATACCCAGCCCTAATAAGTTTTTGAGCTATTGTTAAACCGTTGGAATGTGATCCACATATACTATCATGGACTTCCTCTAATGCGCGTTGAGACTCTTCATGTTCTAAACACCTAAGAAGTGTACCATCTAGACTTCATTTATATAGATCATTACCAATGATGACATACCACGATGTGTTTCAGATAAGGGAACATTTTTCATGGTGGTTAAAAGAATCGAGAATGATTTGATCTCGAAGGAATGAGAAAAGGGGTTTGTATCTAGAAGAATCATGACCAACAACTGTGCAGATCATGCGAGTTTCTGGACAATCATATGCAGGGAATGACAGTGCTTCCACTAGGAACTCATAACGTAGCTCATGTTCTGGCTGCTGTAGTAGAGATGATAATGTTGCCATAGCATCAACAACCTTGTTCTCTATTCTAGGAATTTTCTCAAAAGTGACTGTGATGAAATACTTCTTAAGGTCATCAACCATGCATTTGTATGGAACTAGTTTCTCATCCTTTGTCTGGTATACATCATTGACTTGGTGTATAACAAGCTGGGAGTCTCCTTGAATGTGTAACTCTGTCACTCACCACTCAATTCCTATCTTCATGCCATTAAGTAGAGCTTCATATTCTACAATATTATTTGTACAAGGAAATTTTATTCTGAATGCGTTAGGTATGGAGTATCCTTGTGGTGTTATGAATAGTATGTCGGCTCCAGATCTATTTTGTGTGTAAGATCCATCAAAGAAAAGTTGCCAAATCCTTGAAGATATGTGCATGATAGAGGAGTCTGGAAATTCCATCTGTAATGGTGTGTCATCAAACATTGGTGCTTCAGCCAATTGATCGGCAATGACTTGACCTTTGATAGCTTTTCGTTCAACATATTCTATGTTGAATTCACTCAATAGCATCACCCATTTAGCTAATCTATCTGTGAGGGCAGCCTTGCTCAATAAGTATTTTAATGGGTCAATCTTAGCTATCAACTGTGTTGTATGAGCTAACATATAGTGTCTTAGTTTCTATGATGCAAAAATCACAGCTAGACAAGCTTTTTCAATCTTTGAATAGTTCTTTTCATATGCTACCAAGGTTCTGCTGATGTAGTAGATGGCTCTCTCTTTATTGTTGTCATCATGTTGTTCCAGTAATGCCCCTAGTGAGGTATCTGTGGCGGAGACATACAAAATCAATGGCTTCCCCTGAATGGGAGGCATGAAAATAGGAGGATTTGAAAGATATTGCTTGATGTGGTTGAAGTTCCTTTCACATTCTTCATTCCATGTAAAAATCACACCCTTATGTAATGTGTTTGTGAAAGGTTGTGATATATCTGCTAACTGAGATATGAAGCGTTTGATAGATTGCACCCTTCCTTGCAACGTTCTCATTTGACTGATATTTTTAGGAGGTGGCATCTCTATGATAGCCTTGACTTTAGCAGGATCTACTTCAATGCCTTTCTTTGAGACAATATAGCCTAGGAGCTTTCTGGAAGTGACACCAAAAGCACATTTCTTAGGATTTAGTCTAAGACTAAACTTCTCCATTTTGTCCAGTATTTTGTGCAAATCATTTAGATGTTCTGATCTTATCATTTATTTTGCTAAGGTGTCATCAACATAGTCTTCCATGGTTTTATGCATCATATCATGGAAGATAGCTGTCATAGCTCTTTGATATGTAGCACCAGCATTCTTGAGACCAAATGGCATGACATTCCAACAGAAAGTACCCCAAGCACAAGTAAAAGCTATTTTCTCCTGATCTTTTGGAGCAATCTTGATCTAGTTGTAGCCAGAAAAACCATCCATTAGAGAGTACATTTCAAAGCCCACAGTCATGTCCACTATCATATCAATGTTCGGTAGTGGAAAGTCATCCTTAGGGCATGCTTTGTTTAAATCTCTAAAGTCTGTGCATATCCTGATAGATTTATCTAGTTTTGAAACTGGGACTATGTTTGATATCCACTTGGCATAATCGATGACTCGGATAAATCCGGCTTTTAGCAACTTTTCCAACTCAACTTTGACTAGAAGTGCAATATGAGGATGCATTTTTCGTAGCTTTTGTTTGATAGGTTTGACTCCTGGAGCTATGGAAAGATGATGCATGATTAGCTTAGGATCTAATCCAGGCATATTAGAATATTTCCATGCAAAGTTGATTTTCTTTTCTGATAAGAACATAGTGAATGCTTGTTTTTCTTCTTCTGACAGAGATTGAGCTACATGGATTAACTAAGGTTCTTTTGTTGTGCCCAAGTTGATAGACTGAGTTGGTTCTATCAATACTGGAGATTGGTCCTGTGAGTGACTTGGAAGGACATCAAATATCTCATCCTTAGGTGCCTCTGAGAGGTTTTCACCTTTGGATGCATCTTTTGTTTTTACTATTTTATGTTCTGAGACTACCACATAGTGGTTTTCACCCTCAAAACTCTTTTTCCTTTTGTTTTTACTTTTTTGACTGAGATATTTGATGTTCGACTCTGTCATGCTACTGCTAGATTTATTGATGAAAGTCATCATGGGTTCCACTACATTGAGGTAGCACGCAAGGGTGTAGTTAGTCGAAAAGATATGGACATCTTGGTTTGGGTCAGCCGAGTTTTGGTCTATGAGGTCAGGATGATGGACAGTCAATGTATGGAAAGATTGACTGATGGTGTTTACGCTTATGGTGTTGTCATCATCAGTTTTAACCCAACTCTTGAATTTGAAGATAGTATCACTACTAAGAATGTCTAGTTCATTAATCATTTCAACGGTGTTAGTGATTCCATTGTTAGTATTAAGTGAATCAGATTCATGAGGTTCATTAATTTTCTCTAAACTTATGTTAGGTGTAGGTGAGTTTTGATGAGTCGCATCTGTGACAAGCTCATCTTTTTCTGATTCTTCCTCCAAATCAAGAACATGGGTGAAATCAGGACGAATTCCCCAAGCAGGATTTCCTTCAGATTCTGAGTGGAACTCATATTCATGGGAGTCTATTTTAGAATCATTACTGTGTTCAAGCTATTCAGTCAACATTCTTTCAGGATCAGTCAGTTTTTTGTGTGGTGACTGTCTTTTGGGTGTCCACTATACTGATTCTCTTTATGGGATCATCTTCAGCATCAAGGAGGTTTGTTATTTCTTTAGGAAAATGCTCGTAAGGAATGAGCTCCTCAGTAGTGTCAAAATCATCACTATTAGATTGTTCTGTTTCTTCTTTCTCAAGAAGAGTTTCTCTTGGCTTGATTTTCTCTATGACATGAGAGGAATTCTTGCTAAGATAGAAAGGCTTCTTCTTGTATCCTAGACCTGTAGTATCCTTATTTGCCCAGCCACAATGTTCAATGGGTGATATAAGACCTTTGCCTCTTATTCCCAGAGATCCTTTTCCTGTGTATCCCATTTGAGTCATTAACTTGCTACCTAGTCCATATGATTCTGCAGGAATCTTGTGTGATTGAGAGCCACAATTTTGAATTGTGTGGGATTGGGTCTTTTCTTTGTATAACCAGGTGAGTACACCTATTTCTTCCTCCAATTCTTTCTTGGACACTTTCTCTTTGACAAAGCTCCCATTATAGATGACTTTTGGTGCTCTGATTGCTAGTTTTGTCTTTTATGAGGGTTGTCCATAAGACTTAGGTGAAATTGGGAGAGAAGTGAGAGACAATACAGGTTCCATTCTATATTCTCCCATGCTAGTGTCTTTGATTTTGACCTGCTTCATTACATCCTCTACTTTAGAGTTAGAGGTTGTGTTACTCTGTTTAGTGGTGGATTCCCTATTGTGTGGAACAAGTTTGTCTGCACTTTCTTGCAAAGCATTGCAAGAAGTTGTAATGTTTGCTAGTATAGTGACCTCGACTCCATCATAGGGAAATTTTACACATTGGTGATAGGTTGATGGAATAGCTTGCATGTCATGGATCCAAGGTCTTCCTAGAAGAATGTTGTAGGCCAGTGGGAGATCCAGTACTTGGCAGGTGACATCTCTGATTACAGGTCCTATTCTGATAGGAAAGACAATGATTCCTTTTGAGGATCTTTCTTGTTCATCATATTCTTTTATGGTTATCCTCTTTTTAGGATCAATAGCATTTTCTAACCATCCCAATTGTGTCACCAATTTGTAGGAGAAAATATTGAGGCCAGCGCCTCCATCTATCAACACACGTTTGACACGACGGTTTTGGATTAAGACTTCTATATGAAAAGGTTGGTTATGGGGGTGACTTAATGAATTGTCATCTTCTTCTAAAAAGGAGATGTATTGAGGAGATATAAGATGTCCAACCATAGTCTGGAACCTATCTAAATCAAGGTCGTCAGGAACATTGGATCCAAGCAAAGCTTTCTCTAGAATGGCTCTGTGAGCTGGAGATATTCGAAGCAACTCAAACATAGAGATTTTTGCATTAGTGTGCTAGAGTTGTTGAACAATGCTATAAGATGTAGGCCTTGTATCTTTTGGATTGGAAGATTTTGAAACAACCTTCTGTTTGGAAGCAGATGAAAGATTGAAAGGTATCTTAGGGACATTAGATGAATATGGGATTTGTCCTTTCAGATGTGCCTGAGCTTGTGATTGAGTAACTGCGTTAGCTGAGGAGTGATCTCTATCTCTTCATACAATTATGATGACATCACAACTCTTAGAGAGACATGGTTCAACCATATTGATGACAACATTATTTCCAGGGTAGGCATAATTGACCTTTGCCCCCATATTAGGTTGAGAAGATGAAACTTCCTGACCATGTTTTGGAAATGGTTCTGTGAATGCTGTATGATCATTATTGCTCTTATGGTTGTCAATTAAAATCTCTTTAGCATCAATTTTGTCTTGTATGAGATGCTTCAAGCGTAAGTAGTTACTAGTTTTATGACCCTTGCCACGATGGAAGTCACAAAACTCATTCTCTCTCCACCACTTTGGTTTAGGTTTAGGGTCATATTATCAGATCTCAGGTAGAGATATGATGTTATTAGCTAATAGAGTTTTCATAGCTGATTCCAAAGATTCTCCAAGAGGAGTAAACTTGCGTTTAGGATTTGAAGCCCAAGGTTTATATTCACATGACTTTTTGTTAGCAGGTTCAGGTGTCTTCAGTTCTGAAGCCTTGATGGCCTTGGTGCCAAGAGTGAGATTAAATGCTAGTGCCTCAGATGGGGCACAGAGAGTATCAACAACACCATCTGTGACAATGCCTTTGTTCTTATTCTAAAATTTGACATTTTGGTTTTTGTCCTTTGGTTTGGAATTAGAACCTGTTTCAAACTTGTTTTCCTTGTAAAGGGATATGTCTCCCTTATGAACAAGTACATCTTCAATTTTTATGGCATTTTCTACCATCTTATCAAAAGAAGTATGATTTTATATTTGGAGGTGATAATTGAGTTCCAGAATGAGGTTGTTGATGAATATTTCAAGTTTTTCATTTTTTGGAATCTGTTGAGCATAGAGTGAAAATTTATTCCTCCAACGTTTGAGGAAAGTGAGAAGGGATTCTCCTGACTTTTGTTTCAAATTGCAAATGTCGATCATGGTGACCAGGCGTTGGATGTTGTAGGAGTATTGTTGATAAAATAGTTTGATTAACTCCTCAAAAGTCTTGATAGTTGGAGGTATTTTAGAGAACCATTTGATAGCCACTCCTCCCAAAGATCGAGGAAAAAGGTGCATTAAGTAAGTTGGTTCATGCATAAAATCCATGGATTGTGTACAAAATTTTCTAACATGATCTTGGGGGTCAGAGTTTCCATCGTATTTGTCATATTTGGGTATTTCCATTCTTTTTGGGAATGGTGGCATGTACAAGTCTTTATCGAATGGAAAGGGGCATAAAGCCTCCATAGAGAATTCCATGGGTGTTTTCTCTTTTTCTATCTGGTTAAGTTTGACTTGCATGGTATGCATTTGTTTCATCATAGCAGTGATGGGAGTTTTTTCCTCATGTTTGATGATATCTTCAACATTGAAATTAGGAGGAAGTTTGGCTCCTTGTTGAGATAGTTGTAAGAAATAAGCCTCTTTCTTTTCTCGTAAGAAATGTCTCATCATTCTTCGAAAGTCATCATTGTTTTGGTGATTGGCTATTTCAGATGGTGTGGGTTCTTGGTCCTCACCATGTTCAAATTGATGACCTTGAGAGCCATGACTGGTTCCACCTTGAGACATGGCGGTATTTTGATTCTGTTCTAGTATTGATACTGGAGGGGTTGGTGGGTTACTTTCATGAACTGATGGCAGAGGGGGTATAGTGTTAGACTCTTCTCTAGGTTTCTTGTGTGAGGATGCTCGAGTTTCCACCATCAATCTTTGGTGAATCCAAAAGAGAAAGATAAGACAACTGATAGATGACTTGATTGAGGATAAATCAAATGACACAACCCCGTCAAGATTGGTTTGGTTGATTGGGTGATAAATGATTTGGACATAAGTGTAGGATATTGTGCCCTAGTTGTATGGGTAGATGCCCAAAAGATGGTGAAAATAAGTTCACAACACCTAGCCGTTGTTTGAGAATTGATTTGAGGTTGTCCTGACAAGGTTTTGACACAAGATGAGACCAAATTCAAATAGATGAATTAGAAGGCAAAATCAAGCTAAAAGGATCTCCTTGGAAAAATGGATTGGAAGCTATTGCTCTCTATTTCATTCCTGACATAGGGTTTCCTAATAGAACTACGTGAAAGCTTGGGATGATCATGTTTACAAGAAAAGGATTCAACTATTTTTGATGTTTGAATGTTTTGAAACCATTTGTTAACAAGCACATGGGTTTGAACTATCAAGTAGCTGTAAATGCAGGAACTCAATTTTTATTTGTTAAACAAGCACGCAAGATAGCAATCAGGGAGTTCAAGCAAACCATTGTTTTCAAACAATGAGCAAGGGACAAAGCAACCTTGCACATGAAGAAAGATAGTGACTTAGTATTTCTACTCCCTAAAGAACTATTTGTGTATGTTCTCAAAATGTTTTTCAATTACGCACATAGTCCTAGCAAGAAAAATTTGGTTTCTCTATGGTTCGTAGTAATGGTTTGACTTTGTGACTTTTGTAATTTCAAGTGGGTGAACTCCAATCTCAGTGCACCAGGGTTTTGACACATTCCAATAATTTAATCAATCAGAGATGCTGAGGAGTTCTGACAGCCCGACAAGAAACTACACTCATGGAGATTTCTTCCACAAGGACATTTATATAGCGGTTGTCACTACCATGGTGAAAATGGCTATTACCGCTTGAGGTTCCATCCACGTGGTTGACCCAATAAAGGGAATGTCCACTACGGTTAACCCTCTCTAAAAGGTGACTCACAAAAGGGACCACATTGGGACTTGGTTTGCATCCAAGGATTTGAGTTTCTGATACTACCCAAAAAGGGAGTAGAGCATAGTCCTCTAGCCTCTTCACCTCACCAAAACATAGCAAACAAGGTTCATCCGACACGCTAAGACTGAAATGGTCTCACCAAGGTTCATGATGTCAACAACTCATGGTCTATCAATCTCTCCAGAGAGAGAATGCATTGATCAATAAGTCAATGACTACAAACCTAGTGGAACACAAGACATTTTCAGTATCCTCCCTACCTAAAAAGATTCTCTCATTGAGAAGAGCTTCACTAGAAGCCCACTCTCTCAAGAACCACAAATAGTGTTCATAGGGCCTAATTATTATGTGAAACACTTATGCGTGGAATTGAATCTATATTCTTTTTAGAGCCCAAAATCAAAATGTGGTTTATGAAAGTATTGAATCACACAAGCCATACACATGAGAGGTTCGTTTTATTCCCAAAATTGAAATGTTGTAGAGATGTAATAGAATACCTCAAATCCTAGCAACACGATTCATCTTTGTGTTGTTGTGTGTGAGAAATTTGGAAACATATATATTTGCAAAAGATTAGAATTAATTGACCTTAGAATATGCAAATTTGAGAGACATTTGATCAATTTTCACCCCTACTTAGCTAGATTTGAAAAGATTTAAGAACATTAGAGCATAGCTTGAAGAAATGAACGTTGATTTACTTTGAATCCTACTTAGATGAGATTCATTTTCCTTTAGGAAAATCAAAGATGTGAAGTTCTTTTTAGGTACTCCAAAAGGAAATGTGAGGATTCATGAGTATTTAGAAATTAGATTTGAAACAAGTTGAATTCATTTTGGGTATGCCAAATCCAAATATGAGAGTTCATTTAGCCTTTAGTGATTGGATTGAAACCTAGTTGTATCAATTTTAAGAGCACCAAATCCAAATGTGAGGTTCTTTTTAAGCATTTCGAAGCTAAGTGTGAAGGTTGATTTTGCCTTTAGAAATTGGAAATGGAAGGATTTGAGTTTATTTTATGTGCACCAAACCCAAATGTGAGATTTCATTAGCTTTAGAACTTGAAATGAGATGCATTAGAAGTTCATTTTAGACCCTTAGAATGGAATGGGAATAGCCAAGAGTGAGACAAGAAAGTGGAAGAATGGAAGACAAGAAGAAGTGGAAGAAATAGTCCAATCTTGCAAAAATTGTTGAGGAAGCTTCCCAAGAGCCCTACAAGCACAAAAACATCACAAAAAAAATAAATATAAAAAAGGTTAGTATTCACGTCAGGTTCACCAAAATGTATGATTATAAATTGGAATAGATTGCATGCATATGAAATAACCACAAGATTCATACAAACAAATATGCAAAGCAACTCTAATCTATGCATGAGAAACAACTTAGAAAATGAAGAATATAAATCTATCTAAACTCCCTCCAAGATTTAGTTCTCATGTCCTCCTTTCTTCTCCCAAAGATGGGTTGATGTAGCTCTCCAAATGCCTTGAAATGCACTATATGTTTGAAAGCAATGCTACAAGAATACTAGGAGTGTGGTTTAGAAATAGATAGAAGATAGAATAGAAGAATTTAGATCCCTTAGATCTATAATAACAATGCTAATGAAGACTCCCTTTGTAAAGGGAAATGAAGTCCTATTTATAAGATTTTTAGGAGAATCAACGGTCAGGATTGAATGAAGATCAAGGGCTGAGATTCTCTCATTTTAATTATTTAATTCAAAGTGGGTGAGTGGGTGGATCCACTTTGAAAATTGAAACCTACTACCCAAATTCATATGGAATGCTTAAGTGAGATTTTGGAGGGTTTAAGAGGCTTCTAGAGGGTAGTTAGAGTCAAATTTAGCTTCTCCATTTGATATACTTAGGGTAGGGGGTTGAATTTTGGTCACTAGGTGGCCCAAGACTCATAAAAGAGCCTCCAAAAATGACCCCAAAGTCCAAATCCGAGTTTGTGGAGTTTGGATTATTTGGACAAAGTATATTTCTTTCCATGTGGTTATTTTTGACTTAGAAGGAGAAGTGAAGACTTTAGAGGTTAAAGAAACTATTATTTTAATTTTAGTGGGTGGGTAGGAAAGATGAGTTTGGTGAAAATTAGGAGCCATGTGCTCTTATAGAATTAAACATAATATTTAATTCCAAGTGGGTCAAAGAAAAATATGAATTAATTTAAATAGATAAATATATTTATTTAAATTAATAGAAGAAAATAGAATTAAATGTAATATTTAATTCCAAGTGGGTTAAAGGAAAATATGAATTAATTTAAATAGATAAATATATTTATTTAAATTAATAGAAGAAAATGATTTAATGTGCTCAAATAGAATTAAATGTAATATTTAATTCCAAGTAGGTTAAAAAGGGAAATATGAATTAATTTAAATGTATTTATTTAAATTAATAAAAGAAGGAGATTTAATTAATTAAAGTACTAGGACTTTAAATTAATCAATCATAAGGTTTATTTAGCCATTATATTAAATGTAGCATGTGATTAATACAGATTTAAAGTTTTCTGTATTTGACACTAAGTCGAGTAGAGTCCATTAGAAGACATAATTACCTAGTATAATAGGACTTTGATGATTTAGAAGAATTGATATACTAAGGCCAATTTTGGGGTATTACAACTCTTGGTATAAGGAGGTTAGCTTGTAGAGATTGAGTATGGGTATACCCTCGAGGATTAGTTTTTTTGGTTACTCTTTGGAGTCATATGGATTTTTGTGGCACCTTAGATACATTTATGTGTTGGTGTCAGGTAATTTACATTCGTTGGTTTTTCTAGAGGCACATTATGCATCGTATTCCACATTAGTGTAAAGAATATGCATGTCGATCCTAGATAGTTGTAGTATTGGGCTAGGATGAGGTGTCATGTTGTTGATTTTGTGGCTATATGTCTTGAGTGTTGGAGAGTTAAGTTAGAACAAAGGCACAAGGCTTGTGCGAATAATTGTCTAACAAGGGTTTGAACTTTGGTGGTTTCTTCACCAAGTGTTTTAACCATGACACTACACATCCAAAGGCCCCCCTTAAAAATAGTTTGCTAATTTTTTCAAGGTAGTTCTAATTTGTTAAATAAAAAGACAATAAATTTTCATTTACAATTTTAAAAATTAAAATAAATAAAATTTATATGTATCTTTTCTATAAAACATTGTTGTAATATTAACAATTATTTTTATCTATTTATATAATTTTATTTATTTAATAATTTTTAAAAATACCTTTATATTAAAAAAATTTAAAATAAATTATCATACAATTTTAGCCTACAATAAAACAACAACCTTAACAAATTATTTTCTTATCCAAAACTATTTTATAAAATAAATTTATATGGAAAATATGAAATTCAAGGTAGGATGACGTGGTCTTCATTGCAATGATGTGGAGGAGATAATCTCCTCCACGTGGTTTTCTTTTTTCTCTCCCTGCTTCATTTATTTCCTATTGTCTTTCTTGTTTATTTCTTTGACAGTTGTGTGTTTTCTTTCCCCTGAGCTTTTATTCTCCCCTCTTGGTCGCTCATGTGATCTTTCCTCGGCTCCCGATAGAGCCAAAATTGGATGGTTGTGCCATTAATACCTCAAACCCTACCGAACAGGCTCATTCTAGCCTAAAAAAATCTTTTGTTGAGATTGTCACTCCGACCAGTAATGGCGTGCCCCTTACTATGAGATTTCTTTCGTTTCCTAGAGGTGAATGACCCAACAAAGAAGGTAAGAGCGCTACCATTCCCTTGAACAATTTCTTCATTTTGTCAAATGATGAAATGTTGAAAGAAATTGCTTTGGAAAAATCTAGGTTAAGTGATACTGCAATCTTCTTTGCTTGTGTTGATGTTGAAAGATGACCGCTTAGAAAATTCTTAGACGATTGGTTCCATCATCTCTAGAATTTGAAGTTAGGGCTTAAGATTTTGTTTTGTAGGAAAATATGGAAAGGTCTCTACATTATTTTCTTTAACAACCATGATTCAAATCTCAAAGCCCTCAAATGACAGTATTGGATGGTCGAAAAAACTTCCTTTCATGCTCTATCCTGGTCACAGGAGGTGGTTAATGAGGAAGTTCTTGCATTATCATGCCCTAGATGGGTCATTCTTAACAATGTCCCTCCCTTCCTTTGGCATTTTTTACCCCAGTTATTGGAGCCATTTGGGAAAATAATCCAGATTGATGAAACCACACGATTGGTGCCCAAGCTCAATGCAAGATTTCTTATCTATATTAAACCTGGGAGCGATATCCCTGCATTTCTAAACCTTAACATCAATAGGGATACCTTTGCTTTTCCTATTGAAATAATTGGTAGATTAAACACATATTTTATTTGCAAAAAAGAAGGGCATCTTCGAAAGAATTGCCCAACTATTAATCGTAGGAAACAAAAGGTTAACTCAACAAGAACCTTTGAAAACCCTAATAATGGTAAGGATTTGATCTCAAACCCAATTAATCTTCACTCGATTGAAAAATTTGCTAACCCAAAAAATAATCCCACCTTAGACTCGGCTCTTGTTTCTAAACCCAATAAAATGAACCAAACGATTGTTGACAACACACTTATGGTTTTTGAACCCGGCAACCTTACCTTCGTTTCCACAAATTTTTTTTGAGGAATCAAGCTCTGATGGTTTCCAGACAATCACTACAAGGAAATGAAGATGGAAAAATGCCCAACAACTTGTCTTGGATCAAATCTGTGTTGTTAATCAGAATGCTAACCAATTTGCGGCTCTTAGTAACCACTCCACCCTTATGACTGATGACATACCAAATGATTTTCAAAATCTAAGAAATTCCTTGGTTAATAATTTGGATGAAAAATCTAAACAAGTTGATAGTGGTGTTGGTGATGTTACCATGAGTGATAACCCTGTGAAAAAGATACTCATATGTTTGACTCCCAAATGATCTAATCCAAATCTTTCTACAGGGCTTACTCCTAATGATAACATCACCAACCCCTCAACATCTATGCTTACTGAGATAGATAATGTTAGAGTAAAGTATTAATTATATTAATTAACTTTACTCCCTTCTTAAGATATCCACTCATTTTACTTTAGTTAAATGCATATGCACTAGTTGTTTTAAATATAAACTTGCATGCATTAGTCATGTAATAGTTAAACTAATTATTGCATGCACTAGGGTTTTCCTTTTCAATCCTTTCGATCTCCTTTATAAGGATGATCCGTTGTACATTTAATTTGTTCATTATTTGAGGATATTTTCTTCATATTTTTGAGTCAAACCCTTGCCCTCTTCTTGTCTCTACTTCCTCGTAACAGGTTTTTATATGCAAGTGATCTTCGGGTATTGTGGATTTGTATTGCTCAAATCCTACATGGTATCAAAGCCTAATTTGCTATAACTTGTTTGCATTTGAAGGATTCAAATTAGGGATTCTCTGTAGGATGTTATTTTTTGTTTCTTTTTTGCCTGCAAAAAAGAAATTATTATTTTTAGCACTTTTTAGGGCTTTTTTATGTTTTTTTATTGAAATTAGGGGGTCCCTAAATTTTGGTGCACTTTGAGCTCCAACGGACTTCACTGTTGAGCTTGCAGTGCCCCAAAACCCCTATTTTGATATAAAACACATCAAAATTGGACAACGTTGCAGGGAGAGGCAAATTTTTTTTGCCCAAGGGCTATGCATGCACCCCGAGGCATGCGACCGTATGGATTTTCTTGCATAATTTTTTTTTTTTAAAAAGGGTTGTGTAGACCACATGCCACCCATGCTCAGTCCACCACCGTGCCCCTAGAACTGCACTGCCATAGAGCTAACCGCGAGCGCTGATAGCTAGCTGTCAACCCTAACCGCTAGTGGCTGCAGCTAACCGCTAGTAGCTGATGGCTGACTGCCCGTGACAGAGCCCTTGTGACTAGGGGCTGGCACCTTGGCACAAACTTTTTTGGGATTTTTTTTGTCTTTGGAGCCTCTTTCACTGAAATTGGCATTTCGAGAGCTCCAGGCATCATTTTTCAAAAAATGAGATATCACCAGAAAGCTGGTTCGGAGCCCGACACTCTCATGGAGGTTAATTTGGTATTTTTTTCCATCTAGATTTTTTTTTTCTATCAATGCTAGATTATCCTTTTTACATTTTGGGGGTGCTAATTTTCTCAAATTAGCTTCATTTTTCAATCCAGAAGAAGTGTCAAAAAGCTCTTCTCGAGCACCATTCAGATTTCTACCTATTTTCATCAGAAGTTTTTCAAGGTATGTAAGATTCAAATCTAACTATTTTTTCTCTTCTCTTGATAAAGCATACCATTCTAGGCTTAGGGGTTCGATATTTGGCTTGTGGGGGGGTGTTACTTTCTTGTTTCTATCAGTTAAACCAGATATCTATCAAAACAAAACCCCTTCTAAAAAATATGGCCGAGACCTCTTCTTGTCTAGAACTTCTGACTCCACATAATTATCACACATGGAAAACACTGATGATATAGCTTCTCCGTTCAAAAGGGCTCTGGTCTTGTCTAGATGCAGTGCAACTAGTATTACAGAGGCCCTTTGAGATCATGCAGCATCGAAACAAGATGGATGAGGCTATGGGGTTGATTACTTTATAGGTATCAGACATCTTGCATTTTCATCTTGATGGGTGCACTACCCCTCTACAAATGTGGGCTAAATTTGAGACATTATTTTGTACCATTAATGAGTTTAGAGCACTTCAAATTGAGGTAGAGCTTACCTCTCTTGTACCTGATTCTTTTCCCTCTATTGAGGACTTTCTGATGAAGTTCAAATAGCAGAGATCTTTGTTACATGGATGTGGAAAGTAAAAGACTGATAAAGAGTGCATTTATCTAATTCTGTCTAAGCTTAGGGGAAACTTTTAGATCTTCTCTTCTACCTTTCATTCTACCATGGACGCTTTGGGACCTACATTCACCATGCCCACTTTTGAGGTATTTTGTGATTATTTGACTAGAGAGTAGGCCAAGCTTACTTAGTTGGACTCTCTAATAGGATCAAAGAACCAAGCATTGGTTTCCCAGCCATCCAATGGAAAGCAGAAGCAGAAGCTGAACCAGATATCATATTCCTCTTCTCAGCACTCTACTGGCCCACCATCTTCTTCTAAGAAGGAGAAACATAAGACTGAGAGACCTACATGTTCCTATTGTCAGAAGGGACCTCATGATGATTCACATTTTTTTCAAAAGAGATTTGATGGCTATGAGAAATAGATTGTAGATTTGTAAGCTCTTCTTCAGAAGAGCACTGTTTCCTCTCCATCCTCTTTTACCTCACAGGGGTCTGCTTTTCAGTCTTCCTCCACATCTTTGATATTTGGAAAGGATTTTGGATAGGTTCATGCATTATGGGCATCCATTTCATCCCCTTCATAGGTCCCTTGGATACTGGATTCAGGTGCTTCTCACCATATGGCATCTTCTCAAGGGGTCTTCTCTACTGTTGAGGCTTCTCCAATTCCTCATATTCTCATGGGGAATAACACTATCCTGACAGTCTTCGGGAAAGGTTCAGTAGGCATTTAGGATGGCACATTCAATGATGTATTATATGTTCCATCTCTATCTATAAACCTTCTCTCGATTTATCAGATTACACATAGTGGATCAGGGAAGATAATTAAGTTCACTACAGATTCAGTCTTCATTCGGGATAGTGTGATAGGAGGCATTGTTGCTACAGGGATAGTTGATCATTCCACCCATCTCTACACCTTCTCACACTTTGGTCCACCATCTCCATTGTTAGAGCACAACTCTCCTCTTTCGCAAGAGCCTCATGTGGTGTAGTCAGGTCACTTGAGCTTTTGTATTATTCTCGAGATCACTACTATGACTGCCACACCACATCCTGTTGAGGTCTTTTCTCTTCAGTAGGATTCTTCTTCAGCATTGTTTGACCCTCCAACTCCATTCATCAAGCCACCAGGTGCACTTGTTGAGGATTCTATAAAAGACATTTATCTCCTCTTTCATGACAGTGTCAACACACTTGTCACACCACCTACATTGGGGATTCCCTTTTAGGATCCTTGTGTTTACTCCTTTGAGTATCAGCTCGGCCTTCCTATAACACCTCATCTTTTGAGGTTATCTCTTCAATGTCCACTAACTTTCACTCCTTTGCATTGGAGTCACAGTGGTTCGATCATTTCCTTAGGGGTTCCATCATTCTGGGGGGCTTTGGTGTCTCATCCCTCTCTCATGGGGGGGTTAGTTGTAATTTGAGAGAGTCTCTTGACCCATTTCTTTTTCTGCATTTTTCTATCTCTTTTTGGAGTAGAGTTTTTTCCCACTAGGTTTTCTCTATTTCTCCATTTTACAGAGATTTGGTTGTGTTGAGTACCTCATCAGGTCATGTTGCCGGGACCCATTTTTATACTTTTAGCACTGTAGTTTCCTTTGCTTTCTTTTTGCATTGTTTGTAGCTGCATTGTTGCTAATCTTAAGAGGGGGTGTTAGAGTAAAGTATTAATTATATTAATTAACTTTACTCCCTTCTTAAGATATCAACTAATTTTTCTTTAGTTAAATGCACATGCACTAGTTGTTTTAAATATAAACTTGCATGCATTAGTCATGTAATAGTTAAACTAATTATTACATGCACTAGGGTTTGCCTTTTCAAGCCTTTCGATCTCCTTTAAAAGGATGATCCATTGTACATTTAATTCATTCATTATTTGAGGATATTTTCTTCATATTTTTGAGTCAAACCCTTGCCCTCTTCTTGTCTCTACTTCCTTGTAACAAGTTTTTGTATGCAGGTGATCTTTGGGTTTTGTGGATTTGTATTGCTCAAATCCTACAGAGAACAATAATGTTATTGAAGTTATTTATGCTAATATGGGCTTAGAAGATATTAAGTCTTGCTAAATGCTCCCTAGGTTTCTAGGATCCCAAGTGTCTGGGTCTAACATTAGAGAAAATGTTGATATTAAAACTGGTCAAACTGAGCATAGTGAGGATGATGATGACCTCATGAAAGGATGCTCCATGGCTAAGAAGAAAGGTAGACCCGTCAGTTCCAAGAATAGGAAAAATTCTATAGAGCATAATGGTCTCCCTAGCAGTCCCTCTTAATGGGTCAGTGCACAAAGATGGGGGACCAAAAAGGGGGTATAAGATGCCACTTTTTTTTTTTTCTGAAATCAGCAAATTCTGAACTTCAACGAGAAATTGAAGATAGTTAGACTCAAAATTTTAAGATGTGACAAGAACAAGAGTTGTAATACTCTAAATCTAGTTTCTAAACTATTAATTTGTTTTAAAAATGGTTCAGATTAAGGCCCTCAAAAAGGGGGAGCACAAAAGTGGTCTTGTTTTTTGTGAAAAAACATAACATAGCGTCTGGTGTACTCCACCTAAAATGTTAACTATTTTTTTGAATTTACTTAGTAATGAGTATGGCCATCCTGCCTCCCATAAGAGAACTTACAATATGATTAAAAGTGCTTGTGCTTCTCTCAACCTTCCTAGGAACACTGATGTTGACTCTCATAGATTCCTCTCATTCTGTTGGAAAGATGGATCCCTCCTCTCCAATATCCAAGCCCAAGATATTTACAATCTTCTCAACTATGACACCTTAGTGATTGAACACATTAACTCCCTTTGGTATGTTGATTCGAGTACCTTTTCTTTGTAGAAAACCTTTGAGAAATTATGGAAGTCTCCCATCCCCCCAAGATTAAATGCTTCAGGTGGAAACTCATGCTGGATAGACTACCTATTAGGAATAACTTGGCTACTTATGACTTATGCTCTATTTGTAGGAAGGTTGAGACTATGTGACACATCTTTCTTGATTGCATTTTTGCAAAATAAGTTTGATTGATGTTTTGAATATCTCTTACCGAACATGTTTGTGCTCTTGATATTATTACTGGTTTCATTCATGGGCTTAAGAAGGATGCTAATTTGTTCTGGCAAATTCTTTCTTCTTTCATCCTTTGGTTTATCTGGAAATTTTGAAATGAGGAAAAGTTCCAAGGCAATGATAGGTCTCTTGCTGGTTTTTTTTAGAAAACTCATACATTATAAAATTGTTGTGCAGGTCTATTTTCTGATGAATCTAGAGAAGGAAAAGTTGTTGTGTTTCCTCGGGGATGGCCATGCAACTATGTTTATTTATGAAATGAAAGACGGATTTGAGTGGGAAAGGATTGCAGAGAATCAGACTGCCTTTGATGATGCACTCAAGAAGTTGATCAAGGATCTCAATGAAAATAGAGGTCCCTACTTTTACAAGCTCAAGATGTTTACTCAGATCCTAGATTAGAAGAATGTGGTGTTGATGGAAGGTCCACAAGGTTGAACCACATGGTTGGAAGATCATGATGAGATTCTTCAATAGAAGAGTTTTATTTTGCTATCATAATTAGTGAACTTTGTCTCAAGTACTGTTATTTACTCTTCTTTTTTTTGGGTCCTTTTATATATGGATGACTACATACTTTTAGTAAGTTAGTGGCTATGATTTTTTTGGCTTGATGGTTGAGGCTCTGCCTCCCATGGTTTTTGTATAAACTCTTTTGATCTCTCGATTATTAATATAAAATAAATAAATTTATATTTAGTTAACAATCTTTACTCATCTTTTTTTCATTACTATAAATATAATTCTTTTAATTTTAGAAAGTTTAAAAATAAAGATTACTTATTATTGTTGTAGATAAACTTTGATAGCTAAAACAAGAGCAATAGGTAAAACAAAAAGCAACTATGTTGTAGCTACTATAAGTAATCATTTTTACACCGAAGGTGTTCCTATATGATATGGATGACCTGATTTTAAGAATCAATGGTTGAAATTTGACAAAAATAGAAGCAAGACGATTGAAAACATTTTTTTTGTTTATGGTTTTTCGCCAAACATATTTCTCATGTCATGATTTTAAATACATTTTGTAGCATCACGCATGCAAATAAAAAATTATAGCGTAGACCAAAGTGATGGGCGATCTTACCAACTATTTTTATTAGGACACGGCTATCTTCCAGACAGAATGTACCATTGACCAAATTTGAAAATTCCAAAAACAAAACAAATTTTGTGAAATTTTCAGCATATGTTCTTCATGATCTACATGTTTTGAATTGAAAACATCCAAAAAAAATTGAAAAAAAATCATTGAAAAACACAAATCTGGAAAAAAGAAATTTGACAATAGGTGCATTTTGTTGGGAGCATAGCCGCCGCCTTTTTATTATGCTTTTCCACAACTTAGAACACCAGCAACTTGCCTACAAGTCAGAGTACAATATTCTTGTCAATTTCAAATGCATTGCATTTTTTTCTTTACAAATACTTTTCAGTTTTCATGTTTAATTATTTAATTACAATTTTGTTTATTATAACTTAATTTAGATTTTTATATTTCTCTCATATGTAAATATAATTTAAAATCATTTATTACATATTTATAATGACAAGTATACTGTAAATAACATTATATAGGAGATGTTTAATGATATTGATTAAACACATTTTATATAATAGTATATTTTATATATTGTAAATAATATTATACAGGATATGTTTAATGATATTTATTAAACACATTTTATATAATAGTATATTTACTATACAATACAATATTTACAAGTTAAAATCATTGATAAAATAAAGATAAATAGAGTTAATAAAATATGACACAAACTTAAATGGACTTAGATTATATTACTTTAAAAAATGCAATTACATTTTTTTAATTTATAATGAAAATATATTATATTATAACATAATTTTGATTTAATTTTATTACATATAATTAATATATTAAAGTTTTTTGTCTCTCAAAAGTAGGAGTTTTCATGTGGGCAACATCTCAGGGTAGGATCCTGACAATAGATAGGTTTTTAAAAATGAGATATTTGGGTCCATCTAGATGTTCTCTTTGCCTCAATAATGAAGAGGATTACAATCATTTTTTGTTAACATGTCCCTTTTCCAAAAAATGTTGGAATTGGTTGTGTTCAAAATTAAATTTGTCCTCTGCTCTTTCCCAAGAAATCTAGTCTCACTTGCTATCATGGCCCACCGTTTATGAAGAAAGCTTATGTGGTAATCTTTGGATCATCTCTCCTTCCATATTAATATGGGAAATCTGGAAAGAGAGAATTAGGAGGCTTTTCCAGGACAAAGCTATGGAAATTGAGTCTATTCTTAATAAAATTGAGGCAGCAATAGTGGAGATCATGAATTCCTGGATTCAATCTCAGTCAACTGGACACAAGTTCTAGACTAGTTGGGATGATCAATGTTAATATGATTTAGAACAACAGAGAGGGGGGGTGAATCAGTTGTTCTCAGGTCCTGATGTATAAGAAAAACTTAAAAACTTTACTTTAAATCAGATCAAACAACCAAAACAAACTCGGTCATCACTGATTCAATAATAGAAACATATAACATTGTAGTCCACTACCTAGCTATATCTAACTTGCAAAACATAGAAATGTTCACACCAAAAAATTTACACAAGTGTTGACACCAGGATTTATAGTGGAAACCCAATGTGGGAAAAACCACTTTGTAACATTCTACTATTATTTTCACTCTTTTGAAGTGAGCTTGGTTAAAAGGCAACCCTGTCAAAGGTTACAATACACACTATTAGGTGTGACCCAGTTAAAGAATTTCAATCACCCTGTTAAAAGTGAGCCTTGCTAAAGGACTTACATACATTCCATTAGAATGAAACCTTATTCAAAGGAACTTAACATATGACTGTTAGGTCAACCTCTGTTAAAAGGATTTTGACTGTTACAATGGTTAGAAAGTAGCACCAGTATTGATCTAAAAAATATACAACTCACTTTGCAAATATCAGATCCAATTCCATACACAAATGCTAGTTTACTGACTTTGAAACTTTGCCATCTCCATCTCTGATCTGCTCGGAACTTTTCTTCAAGCAATCACCACACTTCTCCTTTAGCCTTTTCTTCTTATACAGTCAATAAAACTTATCTTCCAGCATTTCATTTTCACCCCATGCATCAACCTTACATATCCAATGCTCAGGTTCCCTTAATACTTTCCTCAATTAGGTTAACTCATCTTTTGCCGTTCAATCCTATTTGTAGATCTTAGGGTTAGGTCAAATTCATTGAATCTACCCACATTATGTTCTTCGGCTCCTTTTCTAGAAACATCTCAAATCTCATAAATATTACAATAAAACATTTTACAATGCATTAAATGCTTTCAAATAATCAATAAATAAAGTCAACATGTTTTACATAATCCAAGAATTCAACAATGTCGGCTCCAAATCTGAATTCTCTTCAAATATAAAAATGATGATGCTCAGTCAATACTATGATCATCCACTTGGTCTTCATGTAGAATGCTCGATTGTTACTAGAAAAGTTTCCTCGGCTTACACTGTCATCCTCGACAATTTACTGATGTTCGGTCGATGCTAGATTTTTGGTCGGCATACACTAACTTGGTCGACACTAACATTACTTGGCTTAAACATCATTTATCCATTTTTGCTTGGTTAAGCCTACTAGTTTAGTCTTCAATCTTACTAAGATAAACAATACATTGTCTCATCATTGTGCAACATAGTCAAGTACACTTTGTAGTATCAAGATAACTCAACCTTTCCTTAAGTGCTATTGTTACCAACCTTGCCCCAATCCTTCACAACAATACAATAGATGTAGTACTTTCCTAAGTAGCAACGGTCTTACCAATTAAAGTTTTGACATCAATGACATTACAACAATTGTTTCAATTGTAGTTTCCAACAATCTCTCTCTTTGGCATTGATGGCAACACCATATGATATCACCTAAATAACACATGGATTACCAACCAATCCAAAACTTATCTGTCCATCAGAAATTTTTTTAAATATCCTTAGCTTCATTCTAATTCAGAATCTGTAAGCCTCACTTCTGTGACTATCAAAAGTATCTGGATCTCCCTCTATCCTGATCTTTCATTTCAGTTCATCATCCTTAACTTCAGTGTCATGTGTTATTATATCATCTCAGTTCATCTCCCTCTTTGACAAAAATGCCAAAGCAGCAACATAAAACATACATCCAATAGATGTAGATAATATCTATGCAGCTCAGTGTTTCTCCCTCTATCATCTTGCTTATGATTGATTCTTTGTCTTTGCTCATTTTTCACAACTCTAGGCCAGTCCTAAAGTGTGACAATCTTCTGTATCAATTTGTCAAATATTTTGCTGTAGCATATTTGATGCAGTGCTTCTTAGCTTGACTAGGCAACCTTAGTTAGTGGAAGGACCCCTCATTTTCTTCTCAGGTACTCATGAGCTTCTCTAGGTAAAGCTTTAGTGAATATGTCTGCTACTTGTTCTTTAGTATTCACATATTCCAGTCTGACTTCTTTGTCTTGTACTAATTCTCTCAAGTAGTGATACTTGATTTCTCTGTGTTTGGTCTTAGTATGCATCACTGGATTCTTAGAAATATTGATAGCACTTGTGTTGTCACATAAAATAATAATACATTAAGTGATTTCTTCTTTCATTTCTACCAATAATTGTTTTATCCATACTAGATTTGAACAGTTTACTGCAGTAGCAACATACTCGGCCTCGATAGTAGATTGGGAAATGCAATTTTGTTTCTTGCTTGTACAGGAAACTAATCTCTATCCAAGAAAGAAAGCTCCACCACTAGTACTCTTCCTGTCATCTACATTTCCTTCCCAATCAGCATCAGTATATACTCTCATT
The DNA here is from genome assembly GCA_027943335.1 of Chamaecyparis obtusa. Classification (NCBI taxonomy): domain Eukaryota; kingdom Viridiplantae; phylum Streptophyta; class Pinopsida; order Cupressales; family Cupressaceae; genus Chamaecyparis; species Chamaecyparis obtusa. The sequence continues at coordinate 144,983 of BSBK01001836.1, read as the reverse complement.
TCAAATTTGTTATCCTTCTTGTAATATAGTCCATAATCAATAGTTCCTTTCAAATATCTCATAATTCTTTTTATAGCCATCATGTGTGTTTCCTTAGGATTGGCAAAAAATCTTGCCACAATCCCAACATCTAGTGCAATATCTGGTCTACAATGTATAGCATACTGTAATTTTCCAATCATGGATCTATACAAAGTTTGATTCACTTTTGTAGCATCATCATTCTCAGATAACTTTTGTCCAGTAACCATTATGGTACTCACTGGTCTAGAATCTTCCATCCCAAAAAAATTTAGTATTTCATTAAGATACTTAGACTGCGTAATGAAAATTTCTTTCTTCATCTGATATACTTGTAAACCAACAAAGAATTTGATCTCACCAAACATGCTCATTTCAAATTTAGTTTGCATTTCATTTGAAAATCTTTTACAAAAATCTTCTTGTCCACCAAAAATAATGTCATCAACAAATTTTTTTGCTAACAAGATACCTTTTCCTTCTTCATCCTTCATGTATAGATTTCTTATGTCATTTGTTCTTGAAAATCCAATCTGCATCAGGTAGTTATGAAACCTCTCATACCATGCTCTAGGAGCTTGTTTCAATCCATATAATGCTTTGTTCAGTTTGCAAACCATATGTCTTTTGTTTGGATCAATAAAACCTTCTGGTTGTTCTATGTAAACTTCTTCTTCTAGTATACCATTTAAAAATGCAGACTTGACATCCATTTGATATACCTTGAAATCTTTATAAGCAGCATATGGAAGCAGAGTTCTTACTCCTTCTAGTCTAGCTACAGGGGAAAATGTCTCCCCGTAATCTATTCCTTCTTCTTGTGCGTAGCCTTTGCATACCAGCCTAGCTTTGTTCCTAGTGATTTCACCATTTTCATTCATCTTATTTCGAAACACCCACTTTGTTCCTATAACATTCTTATTTTCAGGTCTCAGAACTAGAGTCCAAGTATCATTCTTCTCAATCTAGTCAATCTCTTCATTCATTGCTTGTATCCAATCTTCATTTTCCAACGCTTCTCTTGTTGACTTGGGTTCAAATTCACACAGTAGGCATGTTGGTTCCTTAGTCCTGTTCTGGTCTGAATTCTAGTATTTTTGTCTCTAATTATCTGTTCAGGCTTGTGATGTCTTCTTACATATTTTTCCAAAACAGGTTCAGCTCTTTTCTCCTCTTTTTCATTAGGTTCCCCATCAAGATTGTCAAATTTAGCCTCTAAATGCTCAACAACCTCTTCCTGATAGTCAACAGCATTATCATGTTGCTCGGCCTGTTCTTGTTCTTTCTTGGCACTATTTTCCTAATGCTCAGTAGCATCTGTCTGTCACTGGGCATTGCTTACCCAAGACTCGACATCAGGTGCAAGTCTGTTACTTGCCTGTTCTTCCTCCTCAATATACACAAAATATTTGTAATCTTCTGGTTCTCTTTTGCTGTCAGCTTCATTTCTTTCTACATACTCATCAATTTTTAAATTCACACTTTCCACAATTTTGTTAGTGTTAGAGTTCAAACACTTATAAGCCTTAATTTTTGTCGAATACCCTAGGATTATGCCTTCTTCACTTTTAGCATCAAATTTTCCATTCCTAGTGTCTTTTAGTATATAGCACTTATTTCCAAAGATTCTAAAGTATTTAACACTTGGTGCATGTCCATGCCATAATTCATAAGGTGTCAAATTTGTACCTTTTATGATCTATACCTGGTTAAGAGAGTAGACAACAGTGCTTATAGCTTCTTTCTAGTATTTCTATGGCACATTCTTTTCAATCAACAATGTCCATGCACAATCCAAGATAGATATATTTCTTCTTTTTGCTATACCATTCTGTGGAGGTGTCTAGGTGCAGACATCTGTCTTTTAATTCCTCTTTCATTGCAAAATAGATTGAATTCATTTGATGTAAATTCTCCACCTCGGTTAGATCTAAGACATTTCAGGTTCCTACCTATCTCCTTCTCAACTTTACCAAATACCACTTAAAGAATTGAAAAGCTTCAGATTTTTCTTTTAGAAACATTACATGCATCATCTTGTATGATCATCAAAAAACAAGATAAAGTATCTAGCACCATAGTAACTGTTATACACTAAATTTGTGCCTCTGATCTCAAGCTCTCATAGTCTTGATAATCTAGTATAACATGGGAATCATCTCAAGGTTGTGGGACCTTTTGCTAACCGAGATGAAACCTCTAGATTCTAGGCTGGTTCCTCTTGGATAATCACCCTGATTTGCTTTTAACAAGAAAGTAAAATTTGAGGGGAAAGGGATAAAAGGAGTGCATGGAAGGGAAATGACTAAAAGAAAATCTACCTACTAGGTGATGCACCAAAAATAGGGTTTGGATCTCAGTATAGACGGATGAGATCAATGGAGGAATCAGGTCTAATAAGTCACCACTCACTAGATAGGCTTGCATAAGTATTTCATAGGAAGGCCTGGATAGAAGACTCAACTTGTGATGTGCAAACAAACATCCTTTTCTACAACTAGGTGTAGGAATGAGACAAGGCTGCTAGGGGTTGTAGTATACCCACAATACACCTAAATCAGATCAGACACAGGAAACACACAAAATTGCAAAAATTAAGAGGAACTAGGAATCTCAATTTCCATTGAAAACATGCATAAACTTCAATCCAATAAGAGACAAGCCAAACAAGGAAGGTATGAGGATAGGGAAAATGTCACAGAATGCTTTGCATTATTTGTATTATCAATGAGAACTTATAGGATGTGGAAAAATAGAGAGCAGGAAGAAATGCTATAGATGAGTTCCCAAGAAAGAGTCTTTCCTTTTACAAAATGTGAATTCTGAGCACTACTAGCTCCAAAAAACAATATATACAACCTTGCACGTAGGCAGGAATCAAAAATCTCCTTAGGGTTACATAAATCTACAATATAATAATCCCTAAAATTGGTCACTTCTGATCATAAATGTGCATTTGAAAATATCTCAACAGATCAGATATTTCTCCCTTTGTGTGTCTATTCTGCACTTGATCATGCCTGCTGACAAAAAACCTCCTCCATCTACTTCTCTGCAAGCCCATACTACCATGAATGCTCAAATCCGATCAGATACTAGAAAAGATCGAGAAATAGCTTCCTAAAAGATCTCTGCAAATTCTTAGCTACAACCGCCTCCAAAAATCATCAATTTCTTCATCTACCCGCACTTGCAAATGTTCACTTTGGAAGAAACCCCATGAAAAATGGCTACATTGCTTAAAAAAGTCACTGGTCGCATGATCGCATGAGCTAAAAAAGCCTCACGTGATCATGTGACAAGCTCCTTTGAAACTACCATCACTTGCCACAAATGCTCGAGCTCACTCTCCCCTTAGTCGCCAAGTCGCTAGAAGTTTTATTGACCCTGGGCTCCTCTTATCAACCATGAAAAATGAGTTAACCATGCAACCATGCTCTTTGCCAAGTCTGGAAGCCTGCTAAAACATATCCGCTAGCATGCAAACAAAGAAACCTTTTTACGGACACCGCCAAGTTTGGAAGGAAAAGAAAGGCCTCCGCTTATACCTCCGCCAACAAAGTTTGGCCCCATAAAATCCACCATCTATCAAACCCCACACCATGTGGCCCAACAGGAGCTGACCACACGGCTGAACCCACGATGACACCAACTGAAAGCACCAAAGAATCCAACGGTGGTCGCATGATCGCATGGGATCGGAAGATCCCATGCGAACATGCGACAACTATCAGATCTCGCATCTACGGGGCCACATGCAACTGGGCCCACAAGAACCACCACCTCTCAAGCCTCTATTCATCCTGGCTGCCACACCAGCAGACACCTCAGCACCCCTGGTATGAACCCATAGCAAACACCGCCCACGAGCATGCCAATCACTAACAGTTTGTCGCATGGTCACATGGGCTCGGAAGAGCCCATGCGATCATGCGACTAACCATATGAGGCTAGCCACTGACCGCCATTGCCTATTGCTTGTTGCATGATCGCATGCGGCTAGGAAGGCCTATGCAATCATGTGACAATGACAACTTGTGACCCCTGCTGTCAGTGCTACCGGCTTGTTAACCGCTGACGGTCTATAACTGCATGAGGTTAGCCACTAACTGCTGGTGGCACCACCAAAAATGGGACATGTCACCACCCACCAAAGCCCCCCAGATTCCATCTAACGGTTGTCGCATGATCACATGTGGCCAGGAAGGCCCATGCGATCATGCGACCACCTTTGATCTTCATCGCACTTGCGCCAATGTTGAAACCTCAGGCCCCACTAACTACCTGTCGCATGATGCTAACTGCTAAAGGATGAACCACTGCCACCGAAACCGCTGATGGTTTGTCACATGTTTTCATGGGGTCAGAAGAGCCCATGTGATCATGCGACAAACCGTGTGATGCCACCCCGATAACTGCTGATTGACCGCCGATCAGAGATACTGCATCAACGGTTGTCGCGTGATCTCATGGGATCGGAAGATCCCATGCGATCATGCGACAGCTATCAGATCGGGACTGTAAAGGAATGGCACTAGGCACTGGGACCTACCTGATTAGAGTTGGTGCTTAGGGCCGAAAACACAAAAGGGGTGTCGAAAACACAGAGGGTTTTCTAGTGGAGGTCGAAAACACACCAAATTTTTAGAGCTTACAGGTTATTTAAACACACCAAACCTATAGAGAGGAGGTCGAAAACACATTGGGTTTTTGACACTTGAGTAGAAAACACACTGGACTCTTGACATTAAAAGGTAGAAAACATAGAGAGTTTTTGACACTTGAGTAGTTCACTTGGAAAATAGGGCTGTGGCCGAAAATGAACGACAGGGAATTTTGGGCAACATTTTGGTGACCTTTGCAGGATGTCAGCCTGCTAGATAGTGGACTAGTTGCCTTGACAAAATCTATTGGTCATGGGGTCATTTCTTTTGAGCACAAAAACTTTCAGAGACAAAAATTGGATCGGCAAGACAAACTGTGCACGCGCACTTCTTGGAAAGCAGGAAACTATTCTAGAAAATAGGGGAAAGGAAAATAGGGAAACCTATCCTAACCTAGACTAACCAGTGCAGAGACCTAGTTAAACAAAGCCATTCACTGGCATGTTGAAGTAGCTACCTTTCCTCATCAGGATATTTTGCATTGGAAGCATAAGGATAGCTACAAAGAGAAGAGGCATACAAAGGATTGAGAAACAAGGATGTACTGCCTCTGTAAAAACAAGATCAAGTTTACCTTCCTCTAATTGATCACATGGAGAGGTCTTAGTAAACTCCTTCTGTGCCAAGTACCTGATGGGGCAGCCTCTTGAAAGTTTGAAGGTGGGACTTTCCTTGCTGGCTTCTTCTTTATCTTTGTGGTTGCCTTCCATCATGGACAGCCAAGTCAACTCCTCATCCACAGCCAGGGGACTTTCATCCTCTTCCTTTAAACTAGATAAGTACTCATCAAAGATGTCAATGTCTTGAAGATTTGGAACTGATCCCAAACCTTGCTCATGGAGTAGCCCCTTATGAAAAGGGCAATCCAAGACCAGACCCTCTTCAATAGGCACATGACCTTGAACCTCCACTCCAAGGAATAGGGGTTCAACATCCAATTTGTCACAAAAGAGCTCTATGATATTGGAAAAATCATACTCTTCTTCAAGGCTTTTGTCTGTGTCCTTTTCTTGGAAAGCCTCTACCATGGCTTCATCATCCTACTCCATAAAACAAGGTAGCTCACTCAATAAGGGCATGGCATCCATCATAGAATCAACCTCCTGTTGATAGTGGTCCTGCTATTCTGATTGACCTTCAGCCATAGGTAACGGCATGGTCTCTTCTTTATCATCAACAAAAAGAGGGAGCTCATCATATAAATCACCCAAGAGCTTAGGCAGAGCATCAAACTCCATCACCACACCTTGCTGCTCTATTTCACCACAGTCATCACTCTGCACTGATACCTCAGACCTCTTCTCCTCCTTGTCACATAAAAGCTCATTTTCTAGTCCTTGCTCAGACACCAGACTAGTGTCCTTACAAAGGCTTGGCATTCGATAGCTAGGAGGGAGAGTCCATTGGGGTTTCTAGATTACCTCATCACCTTGAGAAACTAGAGGGGCCTCTTGGGATGAAAATCTTTCTTGAACGGGCTGCTCTTGCAAGGTGGACTGAACCTCAAGCATGGGCTCTTGAACAAAATTTTTTGCCTTAAAACTTGGGATGTGAAACTGAGGGGGAGAGGGGGGAGACAAAGAAGGCATAGCAGCTTTAAAGCTTGGAAATGAATGCTTAGCAGGCTCCTCATGTGTAGGTTCTTGAGACAAATGGGCCCTCCAGCTTGGGATCTTGGGCCTAGGAGCCTGTTGCTGAGCAATCAGTGATCTCAACCTTGCTGTCTCCATGTTAGCTTGGCACCTAATCTCTTCTTGAAACTCTCCTACTTGCTACTCATTGACAAGAGCCTCTGTCACTTGGTAAGGGGCTGCCCCTTGCTCATAATTTTGAGCCTCCTGCTCTCTCTGTTCCCTGAGCTCAGCCACTTGTTTGACTAAATCAAGCAACAGACTCTTTGCCTCTTGCATCTCCTTAAAGTCTAAGCTCAGAGCCTATATCTGCTGCTGAATAGGATGAGAAGGGGAGGGTGGGTGGCAAGCATGATGGGGAAGCTGGCCTTTCATTTTCTATTGTGCCTTTTGTGTCCATGACCCATCCTTCCTGAAAGCTCTCTCATAACTTTGCACAAGGGAAAACTCATTTGGGGCATATTGGATATATTGATACCCTTGAGAAGTATAATAGCTTGGGGTAAAAGGAGGCTTTGGGTGACCTTGGTAAGGCTGAAAACAAGATGGTTGAGCATCATTCTCATGATAGGATGGTGAGGAACCTGACCGTCCAAAGTAACTTGACATGTCTACTCATGTAATCGGCTGGAACTTGCATATGAAGATTGAAAACATACCAGCACTTGACCTTTGAAGCCAATAGACTTTCTGGAGTCGCTAGATATGCAGCAAAATGACCTCTTCTAGGCCTGTAGCATGCTACCAGCATATCAGAGATAGCATACTTAGAACAAGAATCTAAACTTCAGTCCCATCGGGCGTGCTAGAAATGTTATACACTAAATTTGTGCCTCTGATCTCAAGCTCTCATAGTCTTGATAATCTAGTATAACATGGGAATCATCTCAAGGTTGTGGGACCTTTTGCTAACCAAGATGAAACCTCTAGATTCTAGGTTGGTTCCTCTTGGATAATCACCTTGATTTTCTTTTAACAGGAAAGTAAACTTTGAGGGGAAAGGGATAGGAGTGCATGGAAGGGAAATGACTGAAAGAAAATCTACCTACTAGGTGATGCACCGAAACTAGGGTTTTGATCTTAGTATAGAGGGATGAGATCAATGGAGGAATCAAGTCTAATAAGTCACCACTCACTAGATAGGCTTGCATAAGTATTTCATAGGAAGGCTTGGATAGAAGACTCAACCTGTGACCTGCAAACAAACATCCTTTTCTACAACTAGGTGTAGGAATGAGACAAGACTGCTAGGGGTTGTAGTATATCCACAATACACCTAAATCAGATTAGACATAGGAAACATACAAAATTGCAGAAAGCAAGAGGAACTAGGAACCCTAATTTCTATTGAAAACATGCATAAACTTCAATCCAATAAGAGACAAGCCAAACAAGGAAGGCATGAGGACAGGGAAAATGTCACAGAATGCTTTGCAATATTTGTATTATCAATGAGAACTTACAGGATGTGGAAAAACAAAGAGCAGGAAGAAATGCTACAGATGAGTTCCCAAGAAAGAGTCTTTCCTTTTACAAAATGTGAATTCTGAGCACTACTGGCTCCAAAAAACAATATATACAACCTTGCACGCAGGCAGGAATCAAAAATCTCCTTAGGGTTACATAAATCTACAATATAATAATCATCCCTAAAATCGGTCACTTCTGATCATAAATGTGCATTTGAAAATATCTCAACAGATCAGATATTTCTCCCTTTGTGTGTCTATTTTGCACTTGATCATGCCTGCTGACAAAAAACCTCATCCATCTACTTCTCTGCAAGCCCATACTGCCATGAATGCTCAAATCTGATTAGATACTGGAAAAGATCGAGAAACAGTTGCCTAAAAGATCTCTACAAATTCTGAGTTGCATTCACCTCCAAAAATCATCAATTTCTTCATCTACCCGCACTTGCAAATGTTCACTTTGGAAGAAACCCCATGAAAAATGGCCGCATTGCTTAAAAAAGTCACTAGTCGCATGATCGCATGAGCTAAAAAAGCCTCATGCAATCATGCGATAAGCTCCTTTGAAACTGCCACCGCTTGCCACAAATGCTTGGGCTCACTCTCCCCTCAGTCACTAAGTCGCTAGAAGTTTTACTGACCCTAGGCTCCTCTTAGCGACCATGCAAAATGAGTTAACCATGCAACCGCGCTCTTTGCCATGTTTGGAAGCCTGCTAAAACATATCCGCCAGCATGCGAACAAAGAAACATTTTTACGGACACCGCCAAGTTTGGAAGGAAAAGAAAGTCCTCCACTTATACCTTCGCCAACAAAGTTTGGCCCCATAAAATCTGCCAGCTGTCAAACCCCCTGCCACATGGCCAAACAAGAGCTGACCACATGGTCGGACCCACGACCATGGCAACCAAAAGCACCAAAGAATCCAATGGTGGTCCCATGATCTCATGGGATTGGAAGATCCCATGCGAACATGCGAAAACCATCAGATCTCGCATCTATGGGGCCACATGCAATTAGGCCCACAAAAACCACCACCTCTCAAGCCTCTATTCATCCCGATCGCCACACCAGCAGACACCTCGACACCCTTGGTACGAACCCACAACAAACATCACCTGCGAGCATGCCGACCACTAACGGTTTGTTGCATTGGTCGCATGGGCTCGGAAGAGCCCATGCGATCATGTGACTAACCATATGAGGCTATCCACTAACCACCACCGCCTATCACTTGTCACATGATCGCATGCGGCTAGGAAGGCCTATGTGATCATGCAACAATGACAACTTGTGACCATTGCCGTCAGTGCTGCTAGCTTGTTGACTACCAACGATCTATAATTGCATGAGGTTAGCCACTAACTACTAGCAGCACCACTGAAAATGGGACACATCACCACCCACTGAAGCCCCCCGAATTCCATCTAACAATCGTCACATGATTGCATGCGGCCAGGAAGGCCCATGCGATCATGCGACCAGCGTTGATCTTCGTCGCACTTGCACCAATGTTGGAACCTTAGGCCCCACTAACTACCTGTCACATGATGCTAACTACCAAAGGGTGAACCACCACCATCAAAACCACTGAGGGTTTGTCGCTTGTTCGCATGGGCTCGAAAGAGCCCATGTGATCATGCAAAAAATTGCGTGATGCCACCCCGATAACCGCTGATTGACCACCGATCAGAGATACTGCATCAATGATTGTCACGTGATCTCATGGGATTAAAAGATCCCATGCGATCATGTGACAACTGTTAGATCGGGATTGCAAAGGAATGGCATTAGGCACTGGGACCCACCTGATCAGAGTTGGGTGCTTTGGGCCGAAAACACAGAAGGGGTGTTGAAAACACAGAGGGTTTTTGAGCGGAGGTCGAAAACACATTGAATTTTCAGAGCTTACAGGTTGAAAACACACCAAACCTGCAGAGAGGAGGTCGAAAACACACTGAGTTTTTGACACTTGAGCAGAAAACACACTGGACTCTCAACATTAAAAGGTAGAAAACATAGAGAGTTTTCGACACTTGAGCAGTTCACTTGGAAAATAGGGTTGTGGCCGAAAATGAACGACAGGGAATTTTGGACAACAGTAACTTTGTACACCCATAGGTCCACAAAGGTCAGTATGAACCAAATCTAAAATGTTTTCAGAAGTAAAGGATTTCCTCTTAAAACTTGACTTTGTCATTTTTCCTAACTGACATTCCTTGCACATCACATTCTTAGGTTTCTTCAGTCTAGGTAGACCTCTTACTTTCTTCTTCTTACTTATTTCTATCAAATTATCAAAATTAACATGACATAGCCTCTTATGCCATAACCAAATAACATCAAGTTGTGCAATCATACATGTTTCTTCAGATAGGTCAAGATAGAACAAATTACCTCTAGTATGTTCTCCACTTCCAATCAGTTCTCCAGTGGCATCAAATATTTTAGCTTTCTTGTGATGAAATTCTACTCGGTAACCAGTTTTATTGAGCTAAGCAACACTTAACAAATTATAATTAAGCCCTTCAACCCAATAAGCATTTTCACAAGATATCTTATCAGTCAGTTTAATCAAACCTTTTCCTCTAATAGGACATGGTGCATCATTACCAAATGTTAAACTTTTACCTCTGTAATGATATAAAGTTTCAAATTTATCTTTGTCACCAGTCATGTGATGTGAACAACCACTGTCAATAATCCATTTATCATTCTTGTTCACATAGGAGATCAATGTAGTTTTCTCATCCTCATCAGATTCATCTTTCATTGCAACATAGACTACCTCAATTTCAAAATCATCACTATCAGTGTTAGTTCCTTCTTCAGTAATGTAACAAGATTTCTTACCTTTTCCTTTGTAGTCTTTGTTCCTTTGGTAGCTTCTGTCATCTCTTCTATCTTTGTGTTTGCTTTTTCCTTCATCATCTCTATCCTTCTTGTCAGGTGATCTAGCAGTTATATGACTGACTTTGTTACATGCAAAACATCTGATAGGGAGTTTACCTTTATACTTTCATTTTCCTCTTCTTAGTCTTCTAGCCATAAGAGCTTCTAGATCTTCAAGTTCTTCATCAGAAGTGTCACTATCACTTTCGCTTTCACTTTCACTTTCACTGGTGCATCTTTTTTTTTCCTTCTTAGGCTTGTTCAAAACTAATTGTGACTTGAAAGAAGATTCAACATTACCAATACTATCAATAGTGAAATTGTCATAGTTAGAGAGTTCAAAAGTAGTCAGCTTACCAATCAAACCTTCCAAAGTAAGCACATTTGTAGAGTTACATCTAGATTCCTGAATAGCTGAGATGTTAATAGCATATATAGGACACAGAGTTCTTAGCACTTTTCCAATTATAGTTTCATCATCAATAACTCCATTTGCTCCTCTAATAGCATTTACAACTTCTTTTATTCAACCACAATATTGTGCAATGTTTTCACCTTCTTGCATTCTCATCTCATCAAACTTACCTCTGAGACTCTCAGCCTTTTCTTTTAGCACATACAAGTCACCACCATAGATCTTTGCAAGAGTGTCCCACATCTCCTTAGAAGTTGTACAGTCCTTAATGTCCTAAAATTCTAGATAGCTTAGGGCAGATGCAATTTCTAGCATTGCCTGATTGTGTTCTTGTTTAGCTCTCATTTCTTTGGCAGTCAAAGGAGCAATAGATGAGACATAGTCATTCTCAATATAGTACTTTGTAGAATCATGAATACCGGCCAGATGCAGTTTCATCAAGCTTTGCCATGCAGGGAAGTTCTCCTTATTTAGCTGCAGTACCTCCTTCTTATAAATCTTGATCATTTGCTTCAAGTCCCTTTAAACTTGATTTCTGTAAACACCAATAAGTAACACGGCTTTGATACCAATTATTAATATGATTTAGAACAACAGAGAGGGGGGTTGAATCAATTGTTCTCAGGTCCTGATGTATAAGAAAAACTTAAAAACTTTACTTTAAATCAGATCAAACAACCAAAACAAACTCAGTCATCACTGATTCAATAATAGAAACATATAACATTGTAGTCCACTATCCAGCCGTATCTAACTTGCAAAACACATAAATGTTCACACCAAAACATTCACACAATTGTTGACACCAGGATTTATAGTGGAAACCCAATGTGGGAAAAGCCACTTTGTAACATGCTACTATTATTTTAACTCTTCTAAAGTGAGCTCGGTTAAAAGCCAACCCTGTCAAAGGTTACAATACACACTGTTAGGTGTGACCTGGTTAAAGAATTTCAATCACCCTGTTAAAAGTGAGCCTTGCTAAAGGACTTACATACACTCCATTAGAATGCAACCTTGTTCAAAGGATTTAACATATGACTATTAGGTCAACCTCTATTAAAAAGATTTTGATTGTTACATTAGAAAGTAGCAGCAGTATTGATCTGAAAAATATACAACTCACTTTGCAAATATCAGATCCTATTTTGTACACAAATGCTGATTTACTGACTTTGAAACTTTGCCATCTCCATCTCTGATCTGCTCAAAAATTTTCTTCAAGCAATCACCACACTTCTCCTTTAGTTTTTTCTTCTTATACAGTCAATAAAACTTATCTTCCAGCATTTCATTTTCACCCCATGCATCAACCTTACATATCCAATGCTTAGGTTCCCTTAATACTTTCCTCAATTAGGTTAACTCATCTTTTGTTGCTCAATATTATTCATAGATCTTAGGGTTAGGTCAGATTCATTGAATCTACTCACATTATGTTCTTCGACTCCTTTTCTAGAAACATCTCAAATCTCATAAAGATTTACAATAAAACATTTTATAGTGCATTAAATGCTTTCAAACAATCAACAAACAAAGTCAACACGTTTTACATAATCTAAGAATTCAACAATGTCGACTCCAAATCTGAATTCTCTTCAAATATAAAAATGCTGATGCTTGGTCAATACTGTGATCATCCACTCGGTCTTCATGTAGAATGCTCGGTCATTACTAGAAAAGTTTCCTTGGCTTACATTGTCATCCTGGGCAATTTACTGATGTTTGGTCGACACTATATTTTTGCTCGGCATACACTAACTCGGTCGACACTAACATTACTCGACTTAAACATGATTTATCCATTTTTTCTCGATTAAGCCTACCAGTTTAGTCTTAATTCTTACTAAGATAAACAATACATTGTCTCATCATTATGCAACATAGTCAAGAACACTTTGTAATACAAGATAACTCAACCTTTCCTTAGGTGCTATTGTTACCAACCTTGCCCTAATCCTTCACAACAATACAATAGATGTAGTACTTTCTTAAGTAGTAATAGTCTTACCAATTAAGGTTTTGACATCAATGACAATACAATAATTGTTTCAATTGCAGTTTCCAACAGATCAGATGATCAAATGTTGGCATGGTCTCAAAACTCCAACCACCATTGGTAGAGGTTGCAAAACTAACCAATTTCAAAGAATGTTTTGTGTTTGGAAGTCTCCTTCCTTGGGTTGGTTCAAGCTTAATTTTGGTGGTGCCTCAAAAGGTAATCCAAGTCCTTCAGGTGCAGGTTACACCATTCATTCTTCAAAAGGGAAGATTTTAGCAAAATTGGCTATTCCTCTGGAACCAGACACTAATAATATGGCTGAACTCAAAGCACTACTTCATGGGTTACCTCTGGCTAAGGAATTAGGATTGAATAGAGTGGAAATCAAGGGAGACTCAATGATTGTGATAAATGTTGTCAGTACAGGGGCAATATCTAATTGGAGATTACAAGAATCTTTGGAAATTATTTTAAATCTAATTAGCAAAATTGAATCCACAACAGCTAACCATATTTTCCATGAGGGAAATTCCAAAGTGGCTGAATTAGCAAGTTTAGCAGCCAGTGGTACATACATCAAATCAATCGCATCTGATGACTAGCCCATCCTCACATAACTCAGTTCATCACCGTTTCCCTGCGAATGGTCTTCTGCTTCTTTATTGGCATAAAACGCAAGATCTGTGGTAATTATCTTGGCCCAGATTCCTCAGATGCTGATAAGGAGGAGGCAAATGAATCTGTGGATGCTTCAGGGGAAGATGTAGAGGAAGTTTCTGAAGAGGACTCAGATGAGGTTACCACTGGGGTTAAGGCTGACAAATAGGATTCCAATGATGAGGAAGAAGATGCGTCAGATAGAATGGATTAGGGAAACATGTCCTCTTCCCAAGAGGAGGGTGATGATGTCTGCAAATCCTCAACTCAGAGCTCTAAATAGGACTCCTCTTAACCATCAGACTAGTTCTGGTGCAATTTTCCTCTCAAGAACTCATAATTTTTGCATTAATATAGATATTTATGGTTAATAGTAGCATGTGGCTCTGGTTTATATTGGACTAGTGAAATTTTGAAAGGAGTTTAAAATGGTGTTGAGCATTGTTGCTCCATATTTGTTGCACCTTCTATTTCTAAGATCATACTCATATTGCTTTTGATCTTAAAACTCTTTATGTTGATTATATATTAAATATATTAATATAAATCAAACTTTGGCCCTTTCCTGACATATATATATATATATATATATATATATATATATATATATATATATATATATATATATATATATATATATATATATATATATATATATATATATATGTATATGCATATGCATATGCATATACATATACATATACATATATATATACACATAGACATATACATATACATATACATATACATATACATATACATATAGATACATATACATATGTATGTATGTATGTATGTATGTATGTATGTATGTATATATATATATATATATATATATATATATATATATATATATATATATATATATATATATATATATATATATATATAAGGTTTAAAAATTTGTAATTTTTCTTTTTTATATTGAGAATCATTTATTAATTGCTTCTCTTTAGCTTAGAGCCAAGGGGCCTCATCCCTTTTAAGACATCTTCTCACTGGGCATGCACTAAGTGAGATTTGAACCCTGGTGGGCTCAATGAGAACCATTGAGCTTCACCTCTAGGCCAACCAACTATTGACAATTTGTAATTTTTTATTTTATTTATTTTAATAATATGATAACTTTTTAAAATAATTGTATAATTTAAATTCTAATTCTAACTTAATTTTAATTCTATTTATTTTTCTTATATTAATTAAATAGATTCTAATTAATTATAAAGAAAATGCTAATTTAAAGTAAAAAATAATATACTTGTAAATTAATTTACATAATTAAATTTCTAATAATAAAAATATATAATAAAATTTATGGTGCATCTAAATCTCAACTATAATACCATTTAACTTTATCATAAATTTTATTATTTTAATTTAAAATAACTATTTACATTAGATTATGTTCTTATATTATCAAAGTACTATACTATATTACTATTTTTTGTACTATAATCACATTTATATTATTATTTATTTATTATTTTTGTTAGAGTAATAAAGTGTTTACTTATTAATTAAATCATATTGATTTAATTACTAAGTCACTTATTATATTTTTCTACTTAAGCTAAACTTTAGGCATATAATTTAATTAATTATTTTATTAATTATTATCATGCAATCTAGGTTTGTTCACCTTTTTAAGGTTTTGGTCTCCTTTATAGGATTGATCTTCTTTGTATTCTTAACAGATTATTCATTATTGAATTACAACTTTTGTTTTTGCACATCAACGAGTTCTTTTTCATGGATCAATGTGTTTTGACCTCCATAACTCTTCTCTCTTTTTGTGACAAGTGTTTGTGTGCAGGTGTCCTTGGGAGCTATGGGTTATTTTCTCATAAACTCCAATAATTTTATTAATATTTATATTTAAACTATATTAATATTATAGTTACCATATTATAATATTATTGTACTTCTATAATTATTATTTATAATAATAATTAGGCATTAATAGATTACTACTAATATTATTTTAATACTAATATTATTTTAAGTATATTATATTTATTATACTTTATTGATTTGTTATCAACACATAATAATTGAAAAAAATGCTAAAATATTTTAGAAATCAATCCTCTTCCCTACACAAAGTAGTATTTAAAAATGGTAGACCTATAAAAAGACCACATGTAAAATGGGAAAAAAAAAGACAAAATTGAAAGTTCTTAATTTTCTTACTGAAGATGGTGAAATTTTTTGATTCCATATGCGTCAAATTATGAGTCTCATGAAAGTGAGTTGCTTGGACCATTTTGTTTTTTCGACCAATTTTGATATCAGATCTCATACTTGATTATTTTACCACATTTTGATGTGGGGTCGACTAAGCTCCAAATTGAATGTAGTGATTTCTTTACAATTTTTGTGTGGTTTTCAACCTCTGCGTCCTTTTGATGTGGTTTATCTTAATTAAGAAGAACAATAAAGAGGAGTATTTTATTTTTAAAATATTATTAACTTTATTTAAAATTTAAACAAAATAATTACAAAAATAAAATGAGGCTTATAATGTTAAAAAAAATTGTCTTTTTTGGGTGGCCACCACTATAAAGGAGACTATATGTTCTCTATTTCTATCTCTATTTCTATATTATTCTATCTATGTACACCACTTCAAATCTTTATATGTATCTTTCTCTAGCATAAACTATTATTTCTCTATTTAAACTTTTTTTGTAAAAATAATATCATTTATTGACTAGTCCACAAATTTACTTCAAATATAACTTAAATGCATGCAAAGAAAAATATACTAAAAAGCTTCCTAATTACCCTTCTACAACTCTTAGGGCCCTTTTGTTTATTAGAATTATACTGGAATTGGGATTGTCAAATCTCAGAATTGACATTTTCGATGTTTGTGTTCAAAATATGAAACTGGAATAGAGATTTGTTAATTCCCATTTACCCCCAAAATGAGCATTTGAATCTTCCATCTAAATAGGTGGAATTGGAAAATCAATTCCAATTCCACTTTAATTAGAATTGAGAATAAAGAAAAAATTATAATATTTTGAAATCCATATGCAAACAACATTTTCCCAAAACCCTAGCATCTCAAGCTCAACATATGCAATCTTTTCTTCTCTTTGCACTCTCGGTGATCGTCCTCTATAGTCGGCGATCAAGTCCTCGTTAATTATGTATTATGGGTCTTATTCTTCATAATGGATTTCATTATTCAGATATTTTTTTATTGTTTCCACATAATGGGATTTGTTATTCACTAATGGGTTTAGGGTTTTGCAGATAAAATTCTTCGAGACATTTGTAGGGTTGTTGTTGAAGTTTCTAGAGTTGGCATATGTGAGCAGGAATTCTATCTTGTTAAAAAAAAAACTAGCCATACCAACAAAACAATATCTCGAGCATCAATGATGATAATATCTACACAAGAAATAATGTCGGGGCGTTCACTTTCCACCTTAGTTTTAATCAAATCGATGACATCAAACCGTCTTGCATAATTGATGTTTGCATTGGCCGTCCAAAAGCAAAGAGGCATTACACCCCTGCATTTCATTCATGCTTACTTTCTCTCCAAATCCAACCAGAAAAAAAGGAGAAGTAGAAAGAAAAAACATCTGAACAAAGCAATCGTGAAATTGAAGGTGACGAAGAGAAGTAGCAATGCGAGGCTCTTTGAGGAGAGTGAAGTGCATCTCATTTCTTATGATGGGAAATACACACAAACAACTTTTCTCGAAGTAATGGGGTGTCAAAATAGGAAAATCTTGTGCATGCAAACACCCCATTTTTTACGACATTAAAACCAAAAGCAAAAGAATTATGCGAATTGAATCGGCCATAATGTTGTTAGTATTGTTGGATAGTTTTCTATCTTATATGTGAGGAGAGAATTTGTTGTGTTTCAATTGATGGGGATTGAAATGTGAGAAATAAAGAGTAGATAAATAAACTAATCAACAAAATGCAAACACAAGATTTATCTTGGTTCACCACAAATCGTGGCTACGTCCAGACTGCAGAGTATTGTATTGATTCCAAAAGTTAATTACAAATGAGCAGGAGCAGAAAATATAAAGGCTCCATATTATTACATATGAAGAGTCATAATAAAAGAAATAATAAAACTTATTGAGACCATTCTCCTTCACTCCTTAACAAACTCCCACCTGAAGGACAACCATGCTACAACTGATCACCCAATACCCTACTAAAGTGTTGACTTATCTTTTCTTCACAAGGCCAAGAGAAGTCCTTGCACAATCAAACTTCTCTTTGGCAACAACCTTGGTGAATATATCTGTCAAATTGATCTTATTATCAATCTTAACAACTTCCACCTTTCCTTCTTCAACTACATGACAAACAAAGTGAGCATGTGCATCAACATGCTTAGAGCGATGTTGTGAAGTGTGATTATGAGCCATGAAGATAGCGCTACGCCTGTCAAAAAATAGTTTATACTCATTTTGATGCACTTTCAAGTCACCAAACAATCGTTGAAGCCAAATCATTTCCCTTGCACCTTCAGAAAGAGCCAAGTATTCATCCTCGGCTGAAGAGAGAGCAATGCAATGCTATAACCTTGAAGCCCGGCATGATCAGAATCAGTGTAACCTTGTAGCTAAACCTAATTTCCTCCAAAGAATAATGCATAATATGAAGTTCCTTTTAGATAGCTTAGTATCCACTTAACAACTTCCCAATGAGCCTTCCTAGGATTGCTCATGAATCTGCTCACAACTCCCACTGCATGAGAAATGTCGGGGCAAGTAGAAACCATTGCATGCATGATGCTTCCAACTGCGGATTTATATGGATTTTTCTCCATGAAGTCCTTTTCTTCTTGTGTTTTAGGACACAATTCAGAACTTAAGTGGAAGTGACCAGTAAGAGGAAGAGGAGCAACTTTAGCATCAACCATACCAAACCTCTCAACAACTTTGTCAATGTATTGTTTTTGAGATAATGTAAATTCCTTCTTCTTCCTATCTCTTGTGATCATCATGCCAAGAATCTTCTTGGCTGCCCCTAAGTCCTTCATGTCAAACTTTCTTGCCAATTTCTCGTTTAACTCATTAAGTATTCTTTTGTTTGTGCCAGCCACTAACATGTCATCAATAGAAAGAAGGAGAATGATGAATTCGCCATTAGGAAGTCTCTTGAAGTAGACAAATGGGATTGATTCACATCTTGTGAAGTTGTTTTCAGCAATGAAGTGATCAAATTTTATGTACCACTATCTTGGAGCTTGTTTGAGGCTATACAAACTCTGATTTGACTTGCAATAAAGGTGCTCTTGTCCCTTCTTGATGAATCCTTGAGGCTGCTCCATATATAGCTCTTCTTCTACATCATCATGTAGGAATGCGGTCTTCACATCAAGTTGTTCCAACTCAAGATCCCATGCTGCTACTAATCCCAAGGTTGTTTAGATAGTTGTCATTTTGACAACTGGTGAGAAGATCTCATTAAAATCTATCCCCTTTTCTTGATCAAACCCCTTTACCACAAATATGGCCTTGAAGCTTTCTTTGCCTTCATCTTCTTCTTTTAACTGCTATACCCACTTGTTTCTAAGTGGTCTTCGATCTAGGGGAAGAGATACCAAGTCTTGGGTTTCATTTTTGAGTAAGGAGTCCATCTCCTCATGCATCATTGTTTTCCATTTATCACTATTAACATCTTTGAGAGAAGCTTTAAATGTTGCTCGTTTCCTCGGTTTTGGAATTCTGTAACAAAAAAGTAGTCAGATACTTTACCAAAGAGTTCTTGGTTTTTGAGCATCATCTTTCGAAATGCATTAAGCCTATGATTGAAATAGCGGCTGCAAAGCACAGGATTTTTCCTAATTTCAAAGTCTAGGTCCTTGTCCTCTATAGTTTCACTGTGCCTACTATGTTCTGTGCTTGATATGTGTTGCAATGCTTTGCACAATGGCTCCCATAAGTGCTCAGCACTTGTCAATGTCACAAAGAAAGTTGGAGGTCCTAGCTGTTGTATCATTGCAAATATGTTTTTCCTATTGTTTTCCAAGTAGTCAGGAGATGTTCGAATACTCCTCAATGACCTAAAACCCAATGGTGATTTTAATATTTTTTCTAGGTTAGCAGGGTTTCGCATGTCCTTGGCAAACAATTTTTCACCTTTCAATTCAGCTTTCCTTATACAAACCCATGCTAGCGAGGATATTTGGTGAATAATTATTTTAATAGCTTTGAAAAATATATTTGTCATATGTGTTGAAAAGTCATTGTCTTTATGCATGAGCTCCCACTTGACTATTTTTTGGTAACTGAATTTTTTAGTGATGTCTTTTGGTCGTGCAAAACCATAAAACAATGTTGGGAAATTCATTTCTTCTGAGTAAGTATCTTGGAAAATTCCAAGAGGTTTAAATCCTTCAGATGGTGCAATTTCAATAATGGTGGTATCAAGGTCTTTGATTGAATGCGCTTCATTAAACCAATGGATGAGTGATTCAGTTATGGGCTCTTCCTGAAGCTGATCGAAATCATCATCCATATCAGTTCCAGAGTCTATGTTTGCGTCTGTAGCAATGTCTGTTTGCATTTGTTGATGTTTTGATGTTAGAAGGGTTTCCCAATCTTTATTTATTGTGATATTTTCTTTTGTGTACAGTGATGTTTTGGACAAAAAATTTAGAGCTTGCATGACAAAAGCAGGTCTGACGTTGCCTTGTACATATGCATTTTTGTACTCTAATTTACGTTTTATTCTAATTGCAATTGTTTTTGTTTCATCTATATGCCTAGGCAATGCTTGTTGGACTCTATCAAAATCGACAGGAACATTGATAATTGTACCGTTCAAGCCATATTGTGCTCTTTTGTAACCCAATTGTCTTATCTGCGCAAATGAAATACGTAGGGAAACTAGTCTTTCCTCTAAGGTTGTCAAGGAACGGACAATATCTATTTGTTTACTACGTCTTATGTTCCATGGTGCAGCGAAAATGGGTAGTTTTCCAAGCTTAACAGTTGCTATACATCGTTTACAAATTGTTTGGCCTGACAGTATGATTTTCTTATTAGGTCCCATGGAAAGAAAAGAGAATTCATGAACAAATGCGTTGTTTACTTTGTAAATGTCTTTATGGAAACATAACATTTCACAAATGGCACAGGCATTAGTAGGTGTATCATTAATAGCTAGCAGGTATTGCCTGATAGATTTTTGGTTTGTGCTGTTCATTGTAGTTGCATCTTTATGGATTTTTGGGTGATGCTTAGTTCTTGCCTTACAAAATACATATCTTGTTTTTGTCTTCGCATCCGATGCTGTTCCATGCATAATATTGTTTGTATGAGTAGATTGTTGATGGTCAGTGTTTGGCAAGGGCTGGTCCTTGTTGCGGATTGTTGCTTTCAGATACCTTAATGAGCATTGTGTTTCTATTGTTTTGCTAGATAAAATTGTAGTCTGTTCAGTGTTGGTACTGTCTACTGAAAAGGGTATTGTTTTTTTTGTTGGAAATGTATTTTCAGTTCCATTCAACAAGTTATGTCTTTTCATAAGTATTTCATTTGACAAATGTTGTTTTTTTTGCAACGGCTTGTAATGACAATGGCCTGAACTAGCCTTGTAACATAACAAGTTTATTTTCTATTTGGGTGCTATGCAGTTGCATAGGACATCTACTTTAGAGGCGGGGATGATGTTCCATATATATATAGTTGTATGGAACAAGTATGAAATCCATAACAAGCAAAATTCAGAACCCTCCAAGTTGCTGTAAACATATGGCATTCCCACTTTGCTAACTAGTGCTTGTTGCTGCAAGAGGCATTGGTTGGTTGACATTACAGGTTGTTGAAGCATGTTGAAACAACCCAATGCAAAGTTATCTTGCACTACCAATGCATTTTCCAAAGACTGTGCCATGAATAGTCGTAAAGCAAGTGCATCAAACTGAGCATCAACTAAGGCAGCAATGGCAGTGAACATGCTTTCACCACACGGGGCAACAAATGCAGGGAGTTGTTGGAGGCCAATCTGATCAAGTTCTGCCTCTATTATGGTTGAATTGGTGTCAATTTCACAAGGCATAGTTAACAAATGTAGTTGCATATTGTTCATTCTATTATATGTTACTTTTCTTGAGAAGATAGGTTCATAGTGCCCAGCCAATGGATTGACATCATGGAAAAGAATTGATATCTCACAATGAGAAGCATCTCTATTGAAATGCAAATATGGTTTCTTTCTTGTTAGAGACCAGATGCATATGGACAGGTTTAACCAACGTGCTAGCCAATGGATAGAAAACGTGTCACCCCAAAGACCAGTTTCGCCAATTGTGTTGGTCTCAGTTGCAGAAAGTGTCATCCTGCGCAAGTATGTGTCCTTGTCAATAACTCCGTGCAAGTCATGAAGTATTGATGGGTGCAGCTCATGTTCATAAGAATATAATGCTGTGACACAACGGTTGTGAAGGCAATGCAAGAAATGGGTAACAAAACCATTGCGTAGCTCAGATGACATATAGCGACAATGGAGCAATACATGGAGTGTGTCAAATAAGCAATCGCCGACCTTAAAGTTGAAATTATCAATGCGGAAGCATTCTACATTGTCCAAAGCTATGTCAATTGATATGTTCTGTACATTGTCATTTGTTTTGTATGTTTCTACTATTATTGGAGTATTTGACATTTGGTGTGTTTTTTTACAATGTAATTGGAAGCATGTTGCTAAATTGGACGAGGAAGATAAATGAAGTTGCACTATGTGTAGTTTTTATATATGTACAGAAAGAGAATTGTAAACATTCACAAAAAAACCAAAATGCAAAAGGATTTGCAAGTACAATTCTTTGTTAATGTTTTATTAGAGTGGAATGTGCACAAAGCATAAAGTAAATAAACTTAGAACTATGCACTAGAAAAGTATAACAATTTGTACTAACTTTCAAGAGCAGGGGAGTAGACGTTCTTATTTTTTGTGTATGCGATGAAAAGTCCTGCAACAGAAATGAAAAGCAACTTGTAAGTACATATGCTTTAATGTAGATCAATTTGGAATGAATGCAGTATAATTCAATGCAGATGCATTTTCATATTTCTTATCCTAGTCAAATCAATTCTAGGTTATTTTCTGGAGCAGATACGATAGCAGATGTGGATCTGTCAAGATAATACATAATTGAGTCTTATCATACCATTACATGGCTTCAAATATTTTATATAAAACATGCTATATATAGTTTTTGTTTGTTTGGGTAGTTTTGACCAGGCCTTGTACTTAGTTTTGACAAGGGCTTGTACAAGCATTTGATGCTGTTCTGTAAGCGATGAGAAATAAGATTGAAACTCTTAATTAATGACAATGAGATGACTAATTACATTGTCAATTGAGAGATGATACTTCATAAGTAACTTGGTAGTTTTTGTTTGTTTGGGTAGTTTTGACCAGGCCTTGTACTTAGTTTTGACAAGGGCTTGTACAAGCATTTGATGCTGTTTTGTAAGCAATGAGAAATAAGATTGAAACTCTTAATTAATGACAATGAGATGACTAATTACATTGTCAATTGAGAGATGATACTTCATAAGTAACTTGGTAGCTACATTAAGGATGTTTAGAGACTGCACATGCTGCCATCTAGATTATAGATATTATTTTATGGTGTCACAGATCATATATTCTATATACTTGAATATAAGTTAATATAGGCTGCACATGCTACCATCTTATTCTAAATGATGTACAACAACATTGTTATTGCAATCAAATCTGTTTAACAATTTTCAAGCTTCAAATACTTATAATATGCTGTTGTGAAATTTGTTTGACAATTGATAGAAAACATTAACTTAACATAAGAAAACCTTGACAAGAGAAGCATTAAATTGATGTAGAATAGGTAGGGGAAATGGGAAAAAGATGTCAAACAAGGTAAAAATTACAAATCTAACCAAAGCAATGTTTGAAAGAGGCGAGGGAACTTTTTCTTCATATATTGACTGTCTAAGCTTTTTGGGATCAATATTTTATTAATTAAAGAGGTGTAAGTCTGATTGGATCATAGGAAAATAAGTAAATTTATTATGGAAGGATGTAAGTACATGAAGGAAGAAAAGGAAAAAAATGTCAAATTAAGCTTTTATAGACTAAAATATTATTAAATAAATTGTGAGCCAAATTATATAATAGAAAAGTAAATTTTAACTTTGATAAAAGAACATTTATTCCTAAAAGGGATGGTACACCTGAAAACAGTCATTTTTATAAAACTACAAATTATTCAAAAGATTATAGAATTTACTCAAACTTCTAAATCATTCATACTTTAAAAAAATAGTTAAAGTAACTTTTTATTTCTATTTGATTATGTTTGTAGGAATACTCAAATTCATTTATAAACTAATCTGTTCTATTAAAGAAAACTTTAGAAGACCAGATTATCATTTTCAACTAACGTCATAAATAGGCACCGATACAATATGCCCCCCTTCACTATTATTATTATATTGCACCTTAAAACTATTCTTTAGTGAAATATTACTTAGCAATTCTAATAACAATAGAATATTCTACACTATAATATACATGGAGCAAAAAGAAGCTTAAACATCATTTAGAATAATGGGGACATAGAATAAGACCAAGGGAATATCATAATAGGCTGCTCTTTTTTAAATAATAATAATATATATAGCAGGATAGGACTATCATATAATTGAAATCTTCAAAAGCTAATGCTCCTTGAATAAATATGAAGCCTTTTGTGGGGTATTTTTGTCTGTTTGACAGCTTGCACTAATTCTGCAAGATGTCATTCACAGAATCATGACAACCCATGCATATAACGTTTTTCTATTTGAGTGCATGGTGTAGGGTTGCACGCAGAATCCTAATTTGCAAGTCTTACTAGCTTGAGCGAAAAACTGAAGGCCAAATGTTTTGAACAAAACAACAAAGGAAAACAGGGAAAACAGGCAAAATGGAGAATCCTAACTGTAGCCGAAAAGTTTGAGGAAGAAATGGGAGATTTGAAAATGGTTTAAGAAAAAATAGAGTTCATTAAGTGATCTGATGTCAATAGACTTGTACTTGATCAGAATATATCTGTCATCTAATAATTGAAGTCACTGTTTGAGTAGAAAGATAGGAAGATACTGAAACAAACAACAAATATAAAGTGTCTATTGGAAAGGTTACTCTGTAATACCTATAGCTCTGCTTGGTCTACTTACTTTTTTGCTTGGTCTGCACCTGCCTCCTATGTCTTTGCTGCTCTGGCTTTTTTGTGGAGCTTGAGTCCTTGCCTTTTGGAAAAAAATGAAAGTTAAACATTGCAACTGCTGAATATTCAAGTTTTTTTAAACATTTCAGAACATTACATAGTCAATTATCTGATAAAGAACTTGAACATGTGCCAGAGATGAATCTGTGCAGAGTTTGAGAGAGAACGATTTCGGTATTCTAAAAATAAAACAGGAATATGTGAAGAGAAAAAACTTGTAATGAGTACAGAGAGGCTTAATGTACCTCTATTTTATGCAAAACAAGTATGGTAAGGGCTAGGAGGTGCAAAACAATGTTCTAAAATCATTTTTTATTTTTAAATTGTAAGAAATACGAATCAGAAGGTATTTGGAGCTTACGTTGTTGTACTGTGTTGCAACAGAGACAAAAAAAAATGGGGCATTTGGTCAAAAGTTCAAGTGATTTAGTTTAGAGGGAGACACTATGGCATTTGGTCACAAGTGCAAGTGTCTTATTTGTGCCTCGACATGTTGCAATCTCTTCTAAACATGGCATGTCATCATTCATCAAGTCTTAAAACTTCAAAAATTATTCAATCATAAAATCAAATAGTTATTGTAATAAAAAAAATCTTCCAACAAAAAATAATGTATTGTAAATAATATACTAATTATTTTATAAGAATTTGATGTTTCTATAACCGAGATCAAATATATACATGTCCTATTTTCTGTTCAAGTTTTTTAAATTCAAAGTTTATTATATGATTCATTACTTTTAGTTCCTTATGGTTTTTTAAAAAGAAATTAATTCAATAACTAATTTAAGTTGAGAGCTCAATTTTTTATTCAACAAAAAATAATCAATGATCCAAATTTTTAAATTTTGTAACTTGCACAAAACGTGAACTAAAAGTTTACTTCTTTCATTTTACCCTTGTCTAATGACTACCTATGAACTTGTAAACCCATACGAACAATATTATGAAAATTTACTCATATCAAATTGAAAATTAAAATATTGACTGATGATGCACATGACAAGGGACTTTCTCCGTGCATTTGGTTGGAGGGAGGGCAGCTAAGCTGTAGTTTTCATCATGTGTAACATTTTCTAGAATAGTTGACATCATAATCTAATCAATGATAGCTTCAAGTCATTTTATGCATCCATTTATAAAGATCTAAATATGACCAGGAAAAAAACTTGATCATTCATATATCTACCTCTATAATTAGATTCTTTTAATCTAAATCTTCATTAAAATTTATAAGATAAAATAATATTTATAGTATTGTATATTTATAATATATATTCGATTATTTTTTTATTTAATATTATAAAATACTTATAATACTTTTCATTATTGTTTATAGTATATATAATTAATTAGAATATAATAAAATATGTTCATTTATAATAAGAAAATTTAAGATATGATATCATAAAATATGTTGATAGATAATAATTTATAATATTGATAATAATTTATATTATTGATAATAATTTATATTATTGAAAATATAGAATATGTTTACATTGATTGATTTTTATTTGACATTTTAAATTTTACATTCTCAACAAAATTAATGATTTATGGTTGATAAATTATGTAGGGAAAATATAATATATAGTAATAAAAAATATTTTAAATCCAATCATTAAATAGATTATTCTTTCAATTTCTATTATTTTTGCTTTGTTCCCTTTTTTATATTGTTCTTTATACTCTTCTCTATACTCTATAGAACATAAATTAATTGTAGATACATCAAGCAAGTAATTAATATACACAAACTAAAATTTAATTATATTCTAATTTAGAGTATATTGGAAATATTTTGAATATAAATAATATATAATTTAAATTATGTATTTAGTAATATAAATAATAATTGACATTAAACAAATATATTTTCTTTTTCTTTTTATGGGATGGATCCTTCATCATTGTGAATTGCGAAACAAATGACTATCTTAACCACTTATCTCAATGTGATTAAAATCAGTCTAAACTTGTGATTAAAGTATATGAATAAATTAAAATTTTAACCCAAATTCAATTAACATTATATATATATATATATATATATATATATATATATATATATATATATATATATATATATATCTATATGTGTGTGTGTGTGTGTGTGTGTGTGTGTGTGTGTGTGTGTGTGTGTGTGTGTGTGTGTGTGTGTGTGTGTGTGTGTGTGTGTGTGTGTGTGTGTGCGCGCACGCATACGTATATATGTAATCCTCGGAAAATATATTCTTACAATATTAAAGATCAATGTAAATGAAGCTTAAATATACAAAGCGTCTTGTTGAATGATGAAGTGCCCAACTATCATCAACATCAATGGTAGCATACTAGCCATTATTATGGTAGTATACTAGCCATTATTAGTCCCTGCCATTTAGGCAGGAGACTAATGTTTTTGCTTGGCTCTTGCATATTAATCAAGTTTTTGCGAAACGTGCCTAATTGCTTAACCTAAGCTCTTTTACAATAATTCTATTAATGTTAAATTTTTCATAATTAACTCCTATTTTCTGATTGGCTGTTTCGGTTTTCACTAGTGGTCTGGCCATTTTTCCGTACGAAAAATATTGAAATAATTTATGGCATCTTGTTAGCAAAATTTACAAAGTTCTTTGTTGTTTATTAGGTGCAGGCACGTGGTCTGCATGACAAAAGACATGGATAGTTTTCATTAAAACAAGTGTCAGCATCTAGGATTGATTTAAAATGGTTTTGTTCAAAATGAATGTTTCTGATCGTTCTAGTTCTATATCATTATTTTGGTGCAGGTCATGGATGTTCCTTGTAGCATATGGGGAAGCTGAAGAGTTGGGGCCTTTTCATATCAATTTGATGGGAAAGCATTCTCTCCATATTCATGGAATTTGTGAAACTGGTCAGGTTTAAAGATTGGGTTGTGTAATACCCCCACTTTATTAAATTAAAAAGAAAAAATATTGGAATGCATTAGGATTCTGTTACTCTGTTTTCTTGTTTTAGCTTGGTTGGACTGTTGCGTATGAACTAGATTCATGTCTGGATTTAAGCTTAATTGGTGTGTTGGTCACTCAATGTTAGCTCAAATATAAAAAATTGTGTCAACTGTATGGCTTGTACTTTACACGAAAGCATCCATTTTCTCTTTAGTATACTTCTGAGCACAAATTCATGTAGATATGTAACAAATGCTCTTATTGCAGGAATTTGCAGTTGGAATACTTAGACTTGTATCTAATACACTGGCCTGTAACGCTAAGGAAAGGACATAGCCTTCCAGCAAAGGAGGAAGACTTTTTGCCTGTGGATATCAAATCTACATGGCAAAAGGGAAAGGTAATGCATAGTCACCCTGTTATTTGGTGTAGAAGTTGAAATTTCTTTAATTATTTTTCCCTATTTTTTAAATGGCGGCGTCTGTTTGGGATTCTAGGCCAAGAAATTGGTCTTTATCTTATCAACATTGTCCCAAGCATGAGTAATAAACCCTGCTCCTAACTGCTTGCTTGCTTCATTTCCACCCATAAGTCCCCTTGTTCCAATGCGATAGGCATTTATATCTTCCTTTGTTCCCTCTCCGGCTTGCTTTCAAGCCCGCTATCGAAATGCATCAATGCCCCGGGGGGGCAGAGCCTGGTGGGATTGAAATAAATGGTTTGGATCAGTAATAGGGAATTTAGGCCTTGGCAATCCACAAAAATGGGGAAATGGAGCCTTTGTCCTTGTGATTACAGAGCTGCCAAAATTCTCAGACTTATGAAATACAATAAATGCCTCAAACATCACTTGTAGCAATTCCAGTCTAGGAAGTAGCTTAACGAAGACATATATAACAACTATAATAATGGGGGCCTAGAGCCTTGCCAATTCTTTTAAAATAAGAACTAGGACCTATCCTATTGCATATCTGATACCATAGATAAACCATTGATATTCTAAGATTTCATATTGTTGTTTGATTTTTGTGCAAGCCTGAGATTGGTTGATATTCAATCTACAGGGGATTTGCTCGATTTGTAAATGTTAGAGATGGGAGCGGAGCCACTCCACTGCATCTTGCCGCTAAGATGGGACATCCAGATGCTGTCACTAATACATTTGGGGGCATTTTGTGACGGCTATGTGTCGCAATTGCGACGGCTATGTGTCGCAATAGCAACACCCATAGACGTCACTATTTTTTAGTCGCAAATTGCGACGTCTATGGGTAGCCGTCACAATTGTGACACATATCCCGTCGCAATGTAACTAAGATTTGTTAGCGGCATGGGCGTCGCCCTCCCATCGCATGGCTTCGGAGGGCCGTCACAATCACGACGGGCCTCCCAAGCAATTGCGACGGGCGCCTGCATCGCATTATGATGGGTTCCTGTCGCAATTGCGACGCCCGTGGGTGGATTAAAAAAAATAAATTATTTAATACATTGCTAATGAACCACATTAATGCTTTTTTCTTTCAACAAATGAGGACAGCCACTGTAAAGACAACATGATAATGTACACTCACTGTAAGGATAGTCACAAATGAGGACATCTCACAGTGACTGTCCCTTGTGTAATTTCCACTTGAATGTATTGCTATTCAGCCACATTAATGCTTTTATTCTTCAACAAATGAGGATAGTCACTCTAAAGACAACATGATAATGTACACTCACAGTGAGTGTACATTATCATGTTGTCTTTACAATGACTATCCTCATTTGTTGAAGAAGAAAAGCATTAATGTGGCTGAATAGCAATACATTCAAGTGGCAATTACACTAGGGACAGTCACTGTGAGATGTCCTCATTTGTGACTGTCCTTACAGTGAGTGTACATTATCATGTTGTCTTTACAGTGAGTGTACATTATCATGTTGTCTTTATAGTGTCAATATATGCATTATTACTTAAACTGAAGAGTACTCTAAATAATATGTCATTGTGGAGTTCTGATTGCTTCCAATTTGATATACGCTTGTTCTACTTATGTATCCAGCATCATGTAAGAAAAGTTGATGCTTTTAAAATAGATTCATTTAGCCATGAAATGCCTGTGCATGTTACATACAAGATTCCAAGGCCCAAAACTGATTACTCATTATAATTCATGTACAGAATGATAATCAACCACAACGAGGCATGCGTAGGCGCTGCTTAGATTTTGAGGCATCAAAAGCTCGTAGAAGAAACTTGACCAATGGCTCATGGAATGCAACAAACTTATTGCCTAAAACAGGAGCATTGGTAACCACAGATGATGGTTTTGAAAAGAACACTTCACCATCAATGTCACGTGAGGGAACTACAATTTCTGATGGCAAGCAACTTGTAGTATATAAGAGAGATGCAGGTACAAATGCTGGGAATACATTGCTAATGAACCACATTAATGCTTTTTTCCTTCAAAAAATGAGAACAGTCACTATAAAGACAACATGATAATGTACACTCACTGTAAGAATAGTCACAAATGAGGACATCTCACAGTGACTGTCCCTTGTGTAATTGCCACTTGAATGTATTGCTATTCAGCCACATTAATGCTTTTCTTCTTCAACAAATGAGGATAGTCACTCTAAAGACAACATGATAATGTACACGGGCTGTAAGTGTACATTATCATGTTGTCTTTACAATGACTGTCCTCCTTCAAGTGGCAATTACACAAGGGACAGTCACTGTAAAGGCAACATGATAATGTAGAGAAACGTTGTCATTTGTATTTTCAACAATGTCGAGAGAGATTCCCTCCACGAAATCACAGCTACAATTTCTGAGTACGTTGGGTTTATTTTTCTTTTGTCATTATTATGTAATCTGGTATTCAGCTGTTACAGAGCTAAAATACCCAGAAATGAGGACATATCTGTGTTGAATTTATTGTTAGCGGCTTTGGTTATTTAGAAGTTTAATTTTATTTGTTCATCTTTCAAGCACAAACATTTTGTGGACCGTAACATCTTCATTGTTTCGGGTATGCAATGAAACAGCCCTAACTTGCAACTACCTTCACAGTACTTGTGTACATTATCATGTTGTCTTTACAGTGACTGTCCTCATTCAAGTGGCAATTACACAAGGGACAATCACTGTGAGATGTCCTCATTTGTGACAAGGACAGTCACACATGAGGACATCTCACAGTGACTGTCCCTTGTGTAATTGCCACTTGAATGTATTGCTATTCAACCACATTTATGGGCCCGTTTGGACCACAGCACACAGTAGCATCTACAGAGAAGAATATCCCAGGTGTAACAAGTTGTAAGAATATACCAATAGTTCTAAGAAGTTCCCTAGCACATAGTAGCATCTACAGAGAAGAATATACAACATGAGGGCAGCCACTGTAAAGACAACATGATATTGTACACTCATTGTATGTGTACATTATCATGTTGTCTTTACAGTGACTATCCTCATTCAAGTGGAAATTACACAAGGGACAGTCACTGTGAGATGTCCTCATTTGTGACAAGGACAGTCACACATGAGGACATCTCACAGTGACTGTCCCTTGTGTAATTGCCACTTGAATCTATTCAACCACATTTATGGGCCCGTTTGGACCGCGGCACATAGTAGCATCTACAAAGAAGAATATCCCAGGTGTAACAAGTTGTAAGAATATACCAACAGTTCTAAGAAGTTCCCTAGCACATAGTAGCATCTACAGAGAAGAATATGGGTCAACGATGTTGACTTCAAAGCCATGCAATCTAATGGTAATAGTAATATCATAATTTGACATACTATCAGAAATACTTCCTAAATAGACTATTCAATCTTATAAGAGATGGATTCATGAGAACTATTATTTATGAAATATGAGTCAATGACTTTAATTAAAAAAATTACACAATCTAATTCTTGTAAAAATATCAAAATTTGACACATTGAAAATACCTTCCAAAAGTATCGTTAATTGATTAATATGAATCACTACTCATGAAATATAATTTTATAAACCTAATCTAAAAATTACACAATAAAAATCTTAATAGCAATATTGTAAGAAACTATTCCCAAAAGCAAGCCTAACAAAATTTGATGAAAATAATTTTTGTTTCACTCAACTTTGACATTCACAACTTCCTCTTTTATTATAATAAGAAAAAAAATGTCTTTTTAGATATACCTCATGAACCATACTCGAATAATCTATCATTTTTCTTCTCAAAAACATATTTGCAGAGCCTGCTTCTTTTACTTGTTTGTACTTTTATCTCTCTGATGGAAAGGGTTCCTTCAGGACACATTTTTCCAAGTTCACTGCTTGAGATATTTGAGGAGGGTTCCCCTGCTTGAGTATCCATCCAACCCATATTCGAGTAGTTCTACAATTGCACAGTCTAAATTAATAATACTGACAATTGAATGACGAATGATGATACATAGAATTGATATAAACTAATCCTAAAAACACTAAAACATTATTAATATATTTATATTTCATAAATAAAATTGATATAAAAGATCTGGAAAGATACATTAAAAAATAGAAAAACAGTAATTTATAATAGAAGGAAACTTAAATTGCTATTTAAAAAAAAAACAAGAGTCTTAAATCTTATCATTTTGTTTCATTATCATCCATAAGTACACACCTCTAGCATAATAATTATATTTTACCACCCATAAAATGAAAAAAAGATTTTCACAAGAGAAATTGAAGCTAGATTATAAAAATGAACCATCTTATTGGAAACTGGAACTGTTATCATACCCAAAAGGACTACAAAATTTCACCTTATCATACCCAGATTGTTGCTTTGCCTGGCGGAGGGAAATTTGATCAGTAAAATTGACACAGAGTATGTTGTCTCCATTGTCATGCTGGATAACAAAACACCAACTTTAATGGGCATGTACTGTCCCTTGTGTAATTGCCACTTGAATGCATTTCTATTTGATGCAGGGGCATCCCTAATGCAAGCCAAAGACACCATGATTGAAGGAAGTTGCCATGAAGCCAAGGAGTCAAATCCTATCAATTGGAACATAAGATTTTCACCTTGGAGCTTTGAAGGATTGACTGGTGAAAGGTCCTTTTGATTGACAAATCAGAGTCTTTTTGAATGACAAATCAGAGTCTTTTTGAATGACAATAAATTAGAATAGGAGTTTTAGATGTTTTCTTGGTTTGTAATAAATATTAAGGATTGATTTTATCTCCTTATAAACATCCACTTGTTGGACACAAGACCCCTTGGTGACTTATAAACCTTGGGCATCTTTTGAGTCCTTGGATGAAATGAGCATAGTAAGTGTTTATTAGGTGTCTTTTAGATGTTGTTAAGAAGTTTGAAGGTCCAAAATAACTTTAATAAGGTTCCTAAAGTTTCACAACACATTTTTAACCTTCTCGGCAAAGTTGTTTGCAAAGTTGTAATGCAACTTTAAAAGTTGCTTAGCAAAGTTGACATTTGTTGGATAAACTGTTCTAACCACCTAGATGGTTGAACCAACATTTGGAGAGCCTATTTTAGGCTTCAAATGGTCGAAGACAGACAAAGAACCAGTATTGTAATCATTTTGCTTTCATAAAAAATAAAAATAACCCTGTTTTAGTGCATTTCTGGTGAAAAATGAACTCTGTACGGCTGTACGGATGGTGGTTGGATGATAAAATTTGCCTGGAAGTTGTAATAGTGACATCTGATGCTTTGGAAGTTGGTTTGATTGATTCTCTTTGTTTTATATCTAAGTTATTTCAAATTTTTTGTGCATTGTTTACAAACCCTCATTTTCAGGGTTTGACTGATGTAAAGACCTTAACTCACGTTTCAACCATTGGAATTCCTTCTTCCTTGGTGGAATGAGATTTAAGGATGTATATTTGTATATTCTAAAAGCCCTGACTACTCTGCATCACTATTGAACCACATTAATGCTTTTTTCCTTCAACAAATGAGGACAGTCACTGTAAAGACAACATGATAATGTATACTCACTGTAAGGATAGTCACAAATGAGGAAATCTCAGAGTGATTATCCCTTGTGTAATTGCCACTTGAATACATTGCTATTGAACCACATTAATGCTTTTTTCCTTCAAGTGGCAATTACACAAGGGACAGTCACTGTGAGATGTCCTCATTTGTGACAAGGACAGTCACACATGAGGACATCTCACAGTGACTGTCCCTTGTGTAATTTCCACTTGAATGTATTGCTATTCAACCACATTTATGGGCCTGTTTGGACCACGGCACACAATAGCATCTACAGAGAAGAATATCCCAGGTGTAACAAGTTGTAAGAATATACCAACAGTTCTAAGAAGTTCCCTAGCACATAGTAGCATCTATAGAGAAGAATATACAACATGAGGGCAGCCACTGTAAAGACAACATGATAATGTACACTCATTGTATGTGTACATTATCATGTTGTCTTTACAGTGACTGTCCTCATTCAAGTGGCAATTACAGAAGGGACAGTCATTGTGAGATGTCCTCATTTGTGACAAGGATAGTCACACATGAGGACATCTCACAGTGATCGATTGTCCCTTGTGTAATTGCCACTTGAATGTATTGCTATTGAACCACATTAATGCTTTTCTTCTTCAACAAATGAGGACAGTCACTCTAAAGACAACATGATAATGTACACTCACTGTAAGGATAGTCACAAATGAGGACATCTCACAGTGACTGTCCCTTATGTGATTGCCACTTGAATGTATTGCTATTCAGCCACATTAATGCTTTTCTTCTTCAACAAATGAGGATAGTCACTCTAAAGACAACATGATAATGTACACGGGCTGTAAGTGTACATTATCATGTTGTCTTTACAGTGACTGTCCTCCTTCAAGTGGCAATTACAAAAGGGACAGTCACTGTAAAGGCAACATGATAATGTAGAGAAACGTTGTCATTTGTACTTTCAACAGTGCCGAGAGAGATTCCCTCCGCGAAATCACAGCTACAATTTCTGAGTACGTTGGGTTTATTTTTCTTTTGTCATTATTATGTAATCTGGTATTCAGCTGTTACAGAGCTAAAATACCCAGAAATGAGGACATATCTATGTTGAATTTATTGTTAGCGGCTTTGGTTATTTAGAAGTTTAATTTTATTTGTTCATCTTTCAAGCTAAAACATTTTGTGGACCGTAACATCTTCATTGTTTCGGGTATGCAATGAAACAACCCTAACTTGCAACTACCTTCACGGTACTTGTGTACATTATCATGTTGTCTTTACAGTGACTGTCCTCATTCAAGTGGCAATTACACAATGGGACAGTCACTGTGAGATGTCCTCATTTGTGACAAGGACAGTCACACATGAGGACATCTCACAGTGACTGTCCCTTGTTTAATTTCCACTTGAATGTATTGCTATTCAACCACATTTATGGGCCCGTTTGGACCACAGCACACAGTAGCATCTACAGAGAAGAATATCCCAGGTGTAACAAGTTGTAAGAATATACCAACAGTTCTAAGAAGTTCCCTAGCACATAGTAGCATCTACAAAGAAGAATATACAACATGAGGGCAGCCACTGTAAAGACAACATGATAATGTACACTCATTGTATGTGTACATTATCATGTTGTCTTTACAGTGACTGTCCTCATTCAAGTGGCAATTACAGAAGGGACAGTCATTGTGAGATGTCCTCATTTGTGACAAGGATAGTCACACATGAGGACATCTCACAGTAATCGATTGTCCCTTGTGTAATTGCCACTTGAATGTATTGCTATTGAACCACATTAATGCTTTTCTTCTTCAACAAATGAGGACAGTCACTCTAAAGACAACATGATAATGTACACTCACTGTAAGGATAGTCACAAATGAGGACATCTCACAGTAACCGTCCCTTGTGTGATTTCCACTTGAATGTATTGCTATTCAGCCACATTAATGCTTTTCTTCTTCAACAAATGAGGATAGTCACTCTAAAGACAACATGATAATGTACACTCACTGTAAGTGTACATTATCATGTTGTCTTTACAGTGACTGTCCTCCTTTAAGTGGCAATTACACAAGGGATTTGTGTTTTCATTTGTGTTTTCAACAGCGTCGTAACCCTCCATGAAATCACATCGGGATATAAGGGCAAAACAAACAAGAACGTTGTCATTTGTATTTTCAACAGCGCCGAGAGAGATAAACAAACTTAAAACTCAGACTTAAGAAAGATGAAGGCAATGCTTCAAAAGGTCGATGCCCTAAATACGGGAAAACACAATACCACCATTAAACGATGCCCTAGTCACCGTATCAATGCTGCCAGCTCCGTACCAGTATGCTGACTGCTCACTTTCATCCTGTGATGAAGGTAACTTCATTAATCATACTTGAAATGGTAGCATACGAACTAAAGCTGATGAACATTTATAAACTAAAAGTTTAAAACTACAGATTACAAATGTAGTAGTTTCATATGAAAAGAACTTGATGTCTGAAATTTACCATTAGAAGTATCCAAAGGAATACCACAGTACTGTTGAACTTGGAGAATCGGAGATGATCTACACAGCAAGGTTCAACAGCTGTAAGGACTGTTACACCATCTTTAGCATTTGAATACATTTTCTCCTTG
Organism: Chamaecyparis obtusa; assembly: GCA_027943335.1. NCBI lineage: Eukaryota > Viridiplantae > Streptophyta > Pinopsida > Cupressales > Cupressaceae > Chamaecyparis > Chamaecyparis obtusa. Next base: position 108,441 of record BSBK01001836.1, on the reverse strand, counting down.
GCTTCTGGTGGATCCTCAAAGACCCCCAATGACATTTTCCCTACAATTATCAATTGTTTGTCAGTATGAGATATTAATAAATAAACATTAATCACAATATTAGGCAAACAATGTTCTTGATGTCGGAATCTAAATCACAGAAAGCTCTAATAAAGCAGTTCTCAGTTTCACATTAAACTAAGTTTCAATTTCAAATGGTTATAATAATTTTTGCAAGTTATAAGTAGCTGGTTATAGTATATGACATAAAAAGAAAAAAAATCATTTTTATTCTTTTCTTCTTTTTCTCTTTCAACGAAGCTTTTGCACCACACAAATGCATACCAAGAATTTCTCAGGAGGTTTCAAGACCATTGCATACCAAACTTCTTCTCTGTAGATGCTACTGTGTGTCGTGGTCCAAACGGGTCCAAATAGACCTAGTGACTCTAGTAGGTCTCCAAAACCTGTTCTGCAGCAATAACTCTTCAATTTGACAAAGGACCTTATGAACTTATATGTTTTTTGAGTACCCTTTTTGATGTTCTAACAATCCTCCAACTCCCAGACCCTGACTCCACTCCAGCATATCAATGTCCTTATTGAGTCCGCAGACCTAATGCATGCCTTTGGGTGTGGGTTCCAAAACAAGGCATTGAAAATGGGTGCATGAAACCAAGATCAGAGTTTGAAGATGTCCACCATGCTCTAAAGATCTAGATTCAACAAGGTTTGAGGTCCTTTACTTGCCGCTACCCTCTGATCTTGCATAATCCATCAACTCCTAGTCAAGAACATTGAGATTCTTGACCTAGGGCTTGCTCTCGAAATTCTCTGGCTTAGTATCCTGTTCCAAAGCTTTTAAAATATGAAAATAAACCCCCTTAACTTGCATTTTACAAAGAACAGAGGATATCCTATGGTTTATTTGCAAGTTAAGGCTATTTGAATGCAATAACCCAAAAAATGAGGGTTTGACAGAACAACAGATAAGAAAAAGGAATAACTTTGATATAAGGTGTCTTGAATCTACCAAATAAACTCTCAAAGCATAAGATATAAATACTCTAACTTCCACATTGGTCTGCCCTCCCTTTCACATCCGTACACTGTACAGTGCTTGAAGGAAATGCACAGAAAAGGCTCTGAAATAGTGGCTCTATCTGACAGAGAGTCCATGCTAGGCTTCATGACTAACCTAGAGCACATTCCTTGTTATGGAGGAAGTTTGAATGGTGAAGAACTTATGGAATGGATAGAGGACCTAGATAACCATTTTGACTACAAGTATCTTATTAATAACCATTTTGACTACAAGTATCTTATGGATAGAGGACCTTGATAACCATTTTGACTCATTTAGTATCTTATTGAGCTTCACTTTGTTTCGAGAATATAGTTTAATATTCTCTACTAAACAGGGCCAACCACGTGAAGGTGGAAGCTCATTTGGCCCCACCCCCCTCCCCCTAACATCACTCTACATTCCCTGTTAACATCTAACATTCATTCATTCTTTCAATTATTAATAAAATGTAACATTCAATCAATATCACATGATAACATTCATTAACACATTAGATTCGTTAACACACAACATTCATCAATATGAAAATAAACACATAATTCATGAACATTCATTAGCACATAATTAAATTCATTGAGACATAAAATTCAGTCATTATCAATTAAGGTATTTAGATGACAATCATTTCTTTTTTCTCTTTCTAATTTTTTTTTCTATGTAAGCTCTAAGAGGAGCATCAGTGTTATCATCAATACCCCCCTCATCAGTTGTTTTGTTCTCTGTTCTTGATGATCTCAAATTCCTATGCTGCTGCAAAGGGGGGTCCTCTACAATAACAAATAAAAGAGTTAAATTTAAAATATTTAATTATAATTGTTACAAGTATTTAATTATTTTAAAGAACATAACTGTGGCGCTCTTTAATTACCTGATCTGGCCACATCATTTTGTCTAGACTCAACCTCAACATGCTCATGAGCACCGACCCCTCGATCCTCTACAGTTGCTATACAAAATGTTACATTAATCCAAACACCAATTGTAATTACATATAAAAATTTTAATAGCAAATGTATACCTCCACCACTAGGATGCACATCATGCGAACCTTCATTATGCATAGATTGTGTAGAAGGATTGTGAGGCTGCATTCCAATATCCTACACATTGTTATCATTGCTTTCTTAAAATAGATATACTCACTTTATATTAGAACTTAACATCAAATAGACTAATTGGTAAAGTATTCAATTTGAAATAAATTTCATTTAGCTTATTTACCTGTGGCTCAGATGCATCATTATTTGAACCTTGCACGCTGATTTCAGCTCGTAGCCGTTCAGCCATGGCTCTATAGCCTTGTTGGAAGCCAATTCTCTTGTCCTCTTCTGTGAGGCATCTATTGAACTCTGACCCCTACATTTTTGCTTGGTATGGTGAATTTTACTTGCATTGTTTGATCAAAAAAAATTTCCTTGCAATATATAAAAAAATTGATACAAGTTTTGATTTACTAATACTTACAACTCGTGCTTGAAGTTTGGAAAAACCACCAGAGCCGAGCTTGTGTGTCCCGTGCTTTTCTAATCTTGCCTTTTTTGCCTTTGATGTGTCAGGCAATCTATGAAAAGTTTGAAATATGTTAGAGACCAGTACAGGAAAAATTTAGAGGTTAATTAGTACATAATTACAGGAAAAATTTAGAGGTTAATTAGTACATAATTACATTCTCAAAAGTATCACATACCTTGCTCTACTCTCTACTGGCGTAATTCCTTTTTTCATGTCGGCTTTATACTTTCCATCCAAAATCAAAGCCTGCCACTCAGCCTCAAGAACACAGGACGGACGCTCGTGCCTTGGGTTAACCTCTAAATATTTCCTATACTGGTCCCTAATATACTTCAAACATAAACCAGCTTTTTCAAGGAGCTTGTTTCTCTCGAATGCACGAGGTCCAAAAAGCTGGGTCATACTATGTACAAGATCATCCTTCAACTTTTTATCTTGGTTATTCCACCTTTTAAGTAAAAAAAAACATGTTAGACTCATAAATGAAGAGAAGCTACCTTTAATATAGTTCAAGAAATTGATGAAAAGGAAAACTATTCTAGCAATGATATGAAATCAAAATAGTGGTTTGGGGTTTTAGTTAGGATATGATGTTCCACCATGTACGTAGGGTGGGCCCGAATATCCGCAAACACTTGTCACCAAGTTTTCACCAAAAAATATCATTCCCTACAAAATAATCATGGGATCATTAGTCGATGAAGAGTGATCAAAAACTAAATTACTATTATATCACTATAGAATAATAATAACTTTAAAGTACCTGGAACTTTGGCTACTTTTAAGGGAATGCCTTCATCATCGCTGATGATCAATACGCAATCCTTCACCGTTCCCGTACTAGGAACACGGGAACATCCAGGAAATGATGTTGCATCGGGAGTTGTTGCATCTCCTATTGCAAAAAATGAAAACCATTATCAAATGCCTCCAAGAAATAATACTTCAAGGGAAATAAATTGGTGCAGAGCACCCATGGCACAAACACAATCAAGGGATCTACATCGTAAACACATAACACTTAAACACATAACAAAAGAGAGAAAAAGAGGGATTTGTGTACCAGTAGATGGTGCAACAGTTGGTGCATTTAGGCTATGTTGTTGACATGGCAGTCGGCAAGACATTTGTGGCTGTCCTGGATCGAGGCGGCGTTGTCATATCATCATGGAAAGGAGCTGAAGAATAAAATTGTTAGAGCATGCATAAATATAGAATGCGTGGACTAGCATGGACAAGATTGTTAGAGCATTAAAAAAAAAGATTGTTCGAGCATGTATTGTCAATGATTATGATCATTCCTATATATATTCAGTGGAAAACACAAGTGGGGAATGGAACATGTGATCTACCTGAACCACTTGCAGTACCGGCCTCATCATGGGAATGGGGTTCAAAATTACGCAAATAACTCTGTAAAGACAATGCATCCATATTTTAATTAATGTCATAAAAGAGCATAACATAAAAACCATTATTGAACTCTTGTAATAATTAAAAATTTCATTAATACTTACTTTAAAGTTTTCAGAATTGCGCAACAACTCAGCTGCCCTGTCTTTTATTTCCTGAGTCTGAGGATGTATGGATACCAAACATAGAAGTTCTTTCCCAATTTTCTTTAGTAGCTTTTTAATGGAACCGATCGGGTCATCGGTCTCTGCTAAATCAATAAAAAAAGGGTCCACAAGGGGGGACTCCTGAGGGACTGCAGGTTGCTTTCCCTCTCTCCGACCACCGGCCCTCTGTGACAACAATAGTATTAGTATTATCAAAATTACTCCAAAATAATGAAGAAAATAACATTAAAAAAAATAACATTTTGCTTTTATCTAGTTTGCACAATTACAATGAGTTTTACCTGCTCATGTGTAGATGAGCTAGGAATATCATCACCATCACCTTCGGGCGGTTGCTCCATATTGTGCCCCTGTGTCAAAGATCAAGTATAAAAATGTTAGCCAAAAATTTAATAACTAAATGGTATGTTGGAGTCATTGATTAGAAGTTGGTTTAATAGTATGTACCACCCCCATGATAGTAGCCTCGTTTGTAGTTGAAACTTGTAGCTTTTAAATAGATAATGAATAAACTATGTAACCATTTAAGACAAATATATTTCTATCAAGAAATGAATATTAAATACATTAAGGATTGATGGCATACCTTTAAATTTCATCATCATCATCCTCATCATCATCATCATCATCATCATCATCATCGTCGTCATCATCATCATCATCGTCGTCATCGTTGTCGTCATTGTCGTCATCATCAACATCATCATCTTCATCATCATCATCAGTAGCAGCATCATCGTCATCATCTTCTTCTTCTTCTTCATGAAAATTTGTCAAAGGAACATCATCCAATAATTGTCGATCATGATCATCATCTACATCATCTTCTACTTCTTCGGTATCTTCTTCTTCCATCGCATTATACTTTATCGGCCTTCCTCTCGGTTCATGTCTAACAACAAATGACCAACCCGGTTTATGTGAAACCTCTGAGTAAAATACCTGCTCACATTGGCTTGGAAGAACATAGGGCTCATCCCCAACTGGCTCAAACGACCTTGTATTAACCATTGTAAATCCATTATCATGTTCAATAACAGTTCTATTAGGATCATTTGGATTAAGTCGTAGCCTGTACCATTTGACAATGAAGAGTACTAATTTGAATGAACTAAAGTCGCACTCAAGTATATCATCCAAAATGCCATAGTATTGATTTTTAGACTCTTGAGGATCTAAGTCATTTCTAGATGAAATATTAGTCACTTGAAAGACTGCAGTTATTCCAGAATCACAAGTTTTCTTTGTGTCATCCAACACTTTGACGCGAAATTTTTGACCATTACAGAACATACCCTTGTGGTGTTTAACCTGCAATAATATGTGAAACATGTCAAAATTATTATATCGTGAGTTGATAAACATACGGGTGATTAATAATTTTGTACATACCTGGAAATCTCTTAAACCATATGCTAAATCTATTTCCCTTTGCGTAACATTAGAATCTCCATTACGATGAGCTTCTTTAACCAATGAAGATACACCTTCCCATGTTAATGTGTGACCAGAATGTTGACATCGTTCAATCCATACCGTCATCCAATCAAGATTATTTGCAATATACAAATGTAGTGCATCCCACTCTCGAGCAACTGTACAAAAAAAAAATAGACGACTTACAACCGATTTATTTTGAAGATTAAGAAATAATTTATTACAATAACATCTTATAATTTATTACCTGTCACTTTCCTCAATCTACCTTTCCCCATCAAGTACTCCCCTTTGAATTTTTTAAAAGGGTCGAGATCCCAAATGCGATCTACATGGATATTTGAAGCAAACTTAGGAAGATATTCAGTAATGTACACCATAGTCTGGTATACCATGTATCCCTCTACCATAGAACCCTGAGGATGTGCTTTTTGTCGAACCAAAGCCTTCAAAGATTTCAAGTGCCTCTCAACCATCCACATTGACCTAGTGTGTGCAGGTCCACACAATTCAATCTCCTCAACTTGGTGTATGAGGTAGTGTTCTTGTGCATTGAAAAAAGTTGGAGGTAGACACTTTTGCATTTCACACAGTAAATGAGGAATTCTTCTCTTCCAATAGTTTATATCTTCTTTATGGATTTCTTTAGATGACAACCACCTACATTAAGAGATTCAAGTCACAAAAAATATATAAATACGAGACTTTACAAATAATATACAATAGATTACATAGCAAGAAAAATAAATCGTGAATATAATAAATATATACAACAAATTGAACAGATATTACTGCTTACCTCATGTATTTTCCAAGATCATATATAACTTGTTTGATGTTATTGTTGAAGTGCTCTGGGAGAGATAGAGGTAGCACGTACTGCACTAATTATAAACCAATCATTTCATTATTTTCTAACATAACATAATGAATAGTACACGTAGTTTATGAATATATTGTAAATACAGAAGAACATAGCTTACCTTGATGAAAGTATGCCAATCATGCGTTTTGAGCCCTAGCCCAAATTCACTTTTCTTTGATATGAGATTGCTTATGTTCCCAGCAAATCCTGTGGGAAATCGAATTTTTCGTATGACTTCTTTTATGGCATCACTTTGCTGCTCCGTTAATAACCAAGGAAGGGCACTTATATTAATCTGATCTCTATTGCTATTTGAGTGAATGAAATTCTTCAGTGCATGATTGGATTCATGAATGTCATTACAAATTTTGACAATTTTTTCTTTGTCACGCCTTCCATCCAGTATTTTCCACAATGTCTCTGTTATATTCTTTCCAACATGCATAAGATCAAACAAATGCACAATTTGTAGGTCCTCATAGTAGGGCAACCTACTAAATTGTCTGAGATAGCTTTTTAGTCCCTTTGGAAGGTTGTCAGTAGTGCCTTGACGACCTTCACGATCATCAATTACATAATTAGTAAACAAAAATCACAATAGAAATATATAAATTACAAACATAAACCATTAAGTGGAACGACATTACCTCGATGATTAATTCTATTATATTCCAACTTCCATAGGCGAGGTGTCATTCTTCGTGGCTTTGATGTAGTCTCTTCTTTCCCATTGAAAAGATGTTTTTCCATACTTCGATACTTATGATTCCTATGGAGAAAGTGTCTATACTCATCAAACACATGCTTTCCTAAACTTTTTGAATGACGAGATTTCATCTTTGGACCACAAACTGGACATGCAAATTTTCCCTTTGTTTGAAGACCTACAAGATAATGATATAATTGGATTATTAAATATGTTGATTTTTATAATTAGAATTATCATGCGCAACTTGAATTCACTATAACATACCACAAAAATGTGTTAGCCTTGGGGCATCATGTATTGTCCATACAAGTATTGCATGGAATTGAAATTGTCTTTGTCCTATTGGTCTAGACACGTCATACATAGTGACACCGTTCCATAACTCCACCAACTCATCAATAAGAGGCTCAATATATACATTCATATCTTTAACTTGATATTTACCTACTTGAATGAACAGTAACATTACATAATTATTGTGACCATTTTACTGTAAGATTTGTAAGTACATGTAAATTAATAACTATCAAATGATAAAATACCTGGAACAATCATTGCCAACATAATGTGCTCCCTCTTTATTGACATCCACGGAGGAATGTTATTGTTGATAACAAAAACAGGCCACACCGAGCAAACAGATCTCATCTCTCCAAATGGATTGACACCATCCGTTGCCAATGAAAGCCTGAGATTACGAGGTTCTTCTTTGAAGTGTTGCCACTTTTCCTCTATGTGCATAAATGCCGAACCATCCGCAGGGATTCGAATAATGTCATCTCGACTTATATTGCGTGCATGGTAATCCATAAATTGTGCCAAGCTAGTACACATGAATAATTGTCGCATCCGTGGAATAATGGGGATGTAACGAAGAACCTTGTGAGGCACCTTTTTTGTTATTCGATCTGTTCGATGTCTACTCGTATGACATACAGGGCATTGTGTTGCAAATTCATGTTCTTTATAATATATAATATGATCATTGGGACAAGCATGTATTGCTTGATACTCCATTCCAATATCTTTCATAATAGCAGATAATTCTCGATATGAGCGAGGTAGAATATTTGATGGTGGTAACAAAAACTCGCCTATCAATCTACAGCAAAAAATATAAGTTGTTAATATAAACAATATTAGTGGTACATTATTCACCCTTTGTTAACTATAAAGACATATATGACATACCTTAACATATGTGACATTGTTATGTTGGATAAACCATTCATAACCTTCAAGTTCAACAACAACAATATAGCAGAGAGAAGAGTTGTTTGGGAGTCTTTGTATAGGGGCTCGTATGCCTTCTCAAGTAGAGGTACATCAAGGCTATCATCATCATCATGATCAGATCCGCTTGGACTAAATGTGTCATGGATCAATGTATTTATACCATCATCTTCAATTGTGTTTTCTGGCGCATGATCGTCATCTTCCATGGGATCATTATCTTCACCTTGGATATTCGCACCCCCATGTTCCTCCATATCATGTACTTCCCTGGGGAGATCAACCTATATAAAATTGATTAACATAAATAAACCATGATCTTCAACTCATCATCAAGTGATTTCATATGTATATAAATTGTTAAAATGATATAATGAACAACTTACCAGTGGATGATAGTCATGCCCCCCTTCAATGTGACCATTCTCCCTACAATGTCTCTTAACTATTTTGATTAGCAGTCTTCTACGGTTTAAGCCCTTACAAATTTTGCAGGGACAATAACATTTTCCATCACCTTTTCTTTTCAAGTTAGACCACAATCTAGCGATTGTCTCCCTATTTTGTTCTTCACTTATATTATCTGACATGATCGTTCTTCGCAGGAAGCAAAAATTGGGCTATGAAAACTTCGGTCTACAACTTTCAGTGACTAAGCAAAATTGTCAAAAGTACACAAATCTTCTTAGACCTAGTTAAATCCTTTAATATTTTAAAAGTCTAGTTAAAATATACATTAGATTAAAAAATATACAATTTTCATGCCTGAGCGCGCGGCTACGACTAGTGCAATGGTCTTCTTGCTTAGCTCTAGAAGCTCTCTAGCAATCAAAACATATAAGCTACAAGGCCTAACAACAATTTCAAAACATATAAGCTACAAGGCAAGACATATTACATGACATGGCAAAAGGATTAAAATATACATTAGATTAAAATATATACAATTTTCAAACCTCAGCGCGCGGCTATAACTCGTGCAATGGTCTTCTTGCTTAGCTCTAGAAGCTCTCCAGCAATCAAAACATATAAGCTATTAGAATTCATTAACTTTCTGTAATTGGAAAACTCTATTTGATATTAGACCGTAAACTACTACTATTCTCTCCATAAGAACTAAGTACAAAATTCTTTCAAGTTCACATCCATGATTCCCTTTAGATTAAAATATACAGCAAAAATAAGCTAAAAGTCTAGTTAAAATATACATTAGATTAAAAAATATACAATTTTCAAACCTGAGCGCGCAGCTATAACTCGTGCAATGGTCTTCTTGCTTAGCTTTAGAAGCTCTCCAGCAATCAAAACATATAAGCTACAAGGCCTAATAGCAATTTCAAAACAAGGGTCATCAAAAGAACCAAAAACAATGTGTGCAAACAATACCTTGTGAAGTGGTATAGACAATTAGAAGATGCTACTATGTGCTAGGGAACTTCTTAGAACTGTTGGTATATTCTTACAACTTGTTACACCTGGGATATTCTTCTCTGTAAATGCTACTGTGTGCCGTGGTCCAAACGGGCCCATAAATGTGGTTGAATAGCAATACATTCAAGTGGCAATTACACAAGGGACAGTCACTGTGAGATATCCTCATGTGTGACTGTCCTTGTCACAAATGAGGACATCTCATAGTGACTGTCCCTTGTGTAATTGCCACTTGAATGAGGTCAGTCACTGTAAAGACAACATGATAATGTACACATACAATGAGTGTACATTATCATGTTGTCTTTACAGTGGCTGCCCTCATGTTGTATATTCTTCTCTGTAGATGCTACTACGTGCTAGGGAACTTCTTAGAACTGTTGGTATATTCTTACAACTTGTTACACCTGGGATATTCTTCTTTGTAGATGCTACTGTGTGTCATGGTCCAAACGGGCCCATAAATGTGGTTGAATAGCAATACATTCAAGTGGCAATTACACAAGGGACAGTCACTTTGAGATGTCCTCATGTGTGACTGTCCTTGTCACAAATGAGGACATCTCACAGTGACTGTCCCTTGTGTAATTAAGTATTGTGGGGAAGCATTCTAAATAACCAAAGCCGCTAACAATAAATTCAACACAGATATGTCCTCATTTCTGGGTATTTTAGCTCTCTAACAGCTGAATACCAGATTAAATAATAATGACAAAAGAAAAATAAACCCAACGTACTCAGAAATTGTAGCTGTGATTTTGCGGAGGGAATCTCTCTCGGCGCTGTTGAAAACACAAATGACAACCCGCTTGATTTCGCGGAGGGAATCTCTCTCGGTGCTGTTCAAAACACAAATGACAACCCGCTTTGTTCAAAACACAAATGATAACCCGCTTGATTTCGCGGAGGGAATCTCTCTCGGCGCTTTTGAAAACACAAATGACAACGTTCCTTTTTTTTTTTGCACTTATATCCCGACCAACATAAGGTCCATTTGTAATACAACATGATAATGTACACTTACAGTGAGTGTACATTATCATGTTGTCCTTAGAGTGACTATCCTCATTTGTTGAAGAAGAAAAGCATTAATGTGGCTGAATAGCAATACATTCAAGTGGCAATTACACAAGGGACAGTCACTATGAGATGTCCTCATTTGTGACTGTCCTTACAGTGAGTGTACATTATCATGGTGTCTTTAGAGTGACTGTCCTCATTTGTTGAAGAAGAAAAGCATTAATGTGGTTCAATAGCAATACATTCAAGTGGCAATTACACAAGGGACAATCACTGTGAGATGTCCTCATGTGTGACTGTCCTTGTCACAAATGAGGACATCTCACAATGACTGTCCCTTGTGTAATTCAAGTGGCAATTACACAAGGGACAGTCACTGTGAGATGTCCTCATTTGTGACTGTCCTTACAATGAGTGTACATTATCATGTTGTCTTTAGAGTGACTGTCCTCATTTGTTGAAGAAGAAAAGCATTAATGTGGTTCAATAGCAATACATTCAAGTGGCAATTACACAAGGGACAATGTCATGAGCCGTGACATATTGAACTTAGTATAATAATAAAATGATTAGATGATATATAATAATCTATTATTAACGGTATATAACAATAATATATAATTATTATCAAAAGATAATAATAATATATAGTTAGCATAATAAGTAATATGTTAATTAAATAATATTAAAATATTAATAAATAATATAATTATGATTATAATTATAAGCTTGATTAATAATAAATAATTATTAATAAATTATATATATTATATTATAATAATATATTAAGTAATAATATTAAATCAATTATTGATATAATAATTTTAATATATAAATAATATTAATAAACCTCTCAATATAAAACAATATGTTATCACTATAATAATATTTATTATAATATTATTAATATTACTAACATCATTAATTATAATATTTAATAATAACAATAACATTAATAATAATAATAATAATAATAATAACGTTTAAAGCAATATCGAATATCTGTAATCGATATACATCTACATTAAACATATGCATTATCTATCACGATGAGGAATGAAGAAGTGATACAACAATCACTAGTCATTACACATCGATACCATGAGAGGATGATTAATGAACCAAATACTATGAAGTCAAGATCAACATGATATGAATAAGGGATAGGTCGCTATGTGTTTCAGAAGATGTATTGATAAGCAAGAAGGATAACCATTCATATATTATAAATAATCATTAATTGCACAAGTTTAGACAATGACATATCCGATAAAGCAATATCAAACATGAAGACCCGCTAGCAAATATGCACCATCACTTCCTATGTTATCATGACAATAACATAAACTAGATTGAATTCTACTATCTATATCAATAGACACCACATAGGAGGATATCGACTAAAGGATTGAAAGATTATCGATTGTCTGAGATAAACCACATCTTGTAGAAACACAAAAGCATCAGTGATTATATCACAAGCTATTGATGAATGAGGCATCAGTCATGGATAATAAGTACAATGTATCCTTAAGTATTAACAGGAATGGAAGTCAATTTGAAGATCAAACTCCATTACCAGCAATCAACCAATAAATGGACAATTATCAGAAAATGATATCGACTTATATCAGAGTAGAAAGATTGGATATAATCATAACAATATGGGATAAGGCAAGAGTTAATATCGATTGACTAAATACTAATGATAGTTAGACCAAACTAATACAAACACAATGGATGTTAACTACTGGTTGCACTACCAATTAGGGAAGATTACCTTCATAAAAAGATTTGATATTGAGTCAATCTGGGAGTTATCTATGATCAGAAAATAATGAAATAATATTATGTGAACTGTCGGATTATGGAAAGGTGTGATTAACAAAGGGACATGGAGGAAGAAACAAGACACGTCTCATTCATAGCATCTCTTCATTTGTTAAAGACAATATAAGAATGCATTCTCGTCAGTCACTCAAGGCATCATTAGAACTTTATTTACTTATCCATATTTGGATATACTCAATAGAGCATCTGCCTTTGGCAGTTTGGTTTCAAGTTTATCATTGCAGATCAGAGACAACACCATGATTGCACAGATAGAAAGGATAGTCAGAAACAGCATCAATATTTGAAGTTGCAAGCATATAATTCAGAATCTGAAATAGCAACATATCACTCATAGCGATATTACACATTTGCATAATTACATCATCATATCAGACATAGCAAATACATTGCTGTAAGCAATACTTATTGATTGTATATCGATATTGTTTATATCAGACATAGCATCATTATACTATCACTATAAGTGATAGGAAACATCATATTCATAGCATATTTCATATCATTATATCCGACAGTGCTATTAAACATATTGGTATCAATATCATCTTGCACACATATTGTGATTGAATCTGAAATAGCGGTTGATATCTTAAGTAACCTCCATTACTTAGTTTAATTGTAAGTATCTGATAGAGTAAGTCTGAGAAGTGGAGTAATTGTTCCTGTTTTCCAAGTTAGCCAAAAAGGGGACATTACAGACAATCACTGTGAGATGTCCTCATGTGTGACTGTCCTTGTCACAAATGAGGACATCTCACAATGACTGTCCCTTGTGTAATTCAAGCGGCAATTACACAAGGGACAGTCACCGTGAGATGTCCTCATTTGTGACTGTCCTTATAGTGAGTGTACATTATCATGTTGTCTTTAGAGTGACTGTCCTCATTTGTTGAAGAAGAAAAGCATTAATGTGGTTCAATAGCAATACATTCAAGTGACAATTACACAAGGGACAATCACTGTGAGATGTCCTCATGTGTGACTATCCTTGTCACAAATGAGGACATCTCACAATGACTGTCCCTTATGTAATTCAAGCGGAAATTACACAAGGGACAGTCACTGTGAGATGTCCTCATTTGTGACTGTCCTTACAGTGAGTGTACATTATCATGTTGTCTTTAGAGTGACTGTCCTCATTTGTTGAAGAAGAAAAGCATTAATGTGGTTCAATAGCAATACATTCAAGTGGCAATTACACAAGGGACAATCACTGTGAGATGTCCTCATGTGTGACTGTCCTTGTCACAAATGAGGACATCTCACAATGACTGTCCCTTGTGTAATTCAAGCAGCAATTACACAAGGGACAGTCACTGTGAGATGTCCTCATTTGTGACTATCCTTACAGTGAGTGTACATTATCATGTTGTCTTTAGAGTGACTGTCCTCATTTGTTGAAGAAGAAAAGCATTAATGTGGTTCAATAGCAATACATTCAAGCAGCAATTACACAAGGGACAGTCACTGTGAGATGTCCTCATTTGTGACTGTCCTTACAGTGAGTGTACATTATCATGTTGTCTTTAGAGTGACTGTCCTCATTTGTTGAAGAAGAAAAGCATTAATGTGGTTCAATAGCAATACATTCAAGTGGCAATTACACAAGGGACAATCGATCACTGTGAGATGTCCTCATGTGTGACCTTTGTGAAGGCAAGTGCCAATTTGTACCCAAGTTACCAATATTGTGGCAAAAGTGGGAATGAAGCATTTAGGGGTCAAATTGGGCAAAGAAGTGTAGAAGTGGCCTATGTGAGGTCTAAATAGCCTAAATAAGTCATGGTTAGGGTCTTATGGTGTTTGAACAATAAGTTTTGAACCAAAATCCCAAAGGTTGTAACAAGTTGTCAATGTTGTCATTCACAACATTGACAACATTTGTGCAAGGGAGCATTTTCGAGTAAGATGGTTATGTAACTATATGAAACCATTGAATTAGGCATCAGATCAACTATAAGAGGCCTCCATCGATCTGTGCAAAAGGTTGGGGGGAAAAAAATTTGGAACTAAGAAGATTTGTAGAGTAACACAGTTTTAGTGAATTCTTGAGTTTTTTTGTTTCTTTGTTTTCAGTTGATTAATGGATTAGATAGCTCGCAGTGTCTATTGGAAAAGTTAGTACAAGTTGTTTTTTTATTCTGTGTTGTGTTTTTTTTGAGTTTTGAAGCATTCCAACTAGTTTGTTAATTCTTTTGTTAAGTACCCTATCATTGGTTTGAACCAGGCAGGTTGAACAAATGGAGTCTTAGCTCATCATTCCATTGTCAATTTTGTACGGGCTCTTGGAATGGGTGAGGAGACTCCATGTACTATATGTTTGGAAGGAGGGGCCCTGGGAAGCTCATTTTCTATGTTTGCAATGATGTCCTAGGTGAGTCAGTTGAGCACAGTTAGGGATGACAAATCATTACAAGAAGATTACAACAAGTTGAATGCATTGGTTGCTTCAACTAAAATCTCATGGAGAGGTAGACACACATCTAAAGAAGCCCCAAGTCAAATTAGAAGATTGGGTGAGTTTCTTTGGCTGCTAAGAAAACAAACTCTTAGTCAGACTGTCCAAGTTGTGTCAAAATACTTGTTTTCAGGCATGGCTGTAGCAGTTGGTGTACAAAAAATCTAGGAGGAGAAGACCTTAGATATCTTGGAGTTCTCAATAAAGGGCATCTGAATCCTAAGCCCTTTAGGTGGCTTAATATAAACAAAAAGGCTTGACAAAGGCCTAATTGCTAGCAGCCTATTTTTGGGTGCAATTGGCATGGTTTGATGAACCGGATTGAAGTACTGATGAAAAGTATAGGTGAAGGAGTACTATTGAAACCAATAGAGGTCCTAGTGGCCAGCCTCTCCATGGAGTAAAGTTCTAGTTGAATGTGTTTCGATTTGTGAAGACAAGACTAGGAGTGTCCTAGTAGCTAGATTGGTATTGAGCAGAGTTCGTTGTATTTCTTGTTGGTGTGCAGTAATTGAAGGAGTGGGATCTTGGGTAGAGATACCTAAAGAGTGTAGGGATAGTTAAGTACCCTATCAAGTCAAAACATTGGCCTAAAGAGTCCCTAGTGAAGGATAGGGAGTGAGCAAGACAAAGTGTTACATCAATTAACAAGATCATTTTTTGGTAATTGTGTACATTATCATGTTGTCTTTACAGTGACTATCCTCATTTGTTGAAGAAGAAAAGCATTAATGTGGTTCAATAGCAATACATTCAAGTGGAAATTACACAAGGGAATATCACTATGAGATGTCCTAAGTGTGACTGTCCTTGTCACAAATGAGGACATCTCACAGTGACTGTCCCTTGTGTAATTGCCACTTGAATGAGGACAATCACTGTAAAGACAACATGATAATGTACACAAGTACCGTGAAGGTAGTCGCAAGTTAGGGCTGTTTCATTGCATACCCGAAACAATGAAGACATTACAGTCCACAAAATGTTTGTGCTTGAAAGATGAACAAATAAAATTAAACTTCTAAATAACCAAAGCCGCTAACAATAAATTCAACACAGATATGTCCTCATTTCTGGGTATTTTAGCTCTCTAACAGCTGAATACCAGATTACATAATAATGACAAAAGAAAAATAAACCCAACGTACTCAGAAATTGTAGCTGTGATTTCACGGAGGGAATCTCTCTCGGCGCTGTTGAAAACACAAATGACAACGTTCTTGTTTTTTTTGCCCTTATATCCCGATGTGATTTCGCGGAGGGTTACGGTGCTATTGAAAACACAAATGACAACATTCCTTTTTTTTTTTGCCCTTATATCCCGACAACATTGCAATTGCAAGTTAGGGCTGTTTCACTGCATACCCGAAACAATGAAGACGTTACGGTCCACAAAACGTTTGTGCTTGAAAGATGAACAAATAAAATTAAACTTCTAAATAACCAAAGCCGCTAACAATAAATTCAACATAGATATGTCCTCATTTCTGGGTATTTTAGCTCTCTAACAGCTGAATACCAGATTACATAATAATGACAAAAGAAAAATAAACCCAACGTACTCAGAAATTGTAGCTGTGATTTCGCGGAGGGTTACGGCGCTGTTGAAAACACAAATGACAACGTTCTTGTTTTTTTTGCCCTTATATCCCGATGTGATTTCGCGGAGGGTTACGGCGCTGTTGAAAACACAAATGACAACGTTCTTGTTTTTTTTGCCCTTATATCCTGATGTGATTTCGCGGAGGGTTACGGCGCTGTTGAAAACACAAATGACAACGTTCCTTTTTAATTTTGCGCTTATATCCCGACAACGTCGCAATTGCGACAGTGCCAAATGTATTGTCGTCGCAAATTGCGACGGTGTCGGGCTATATTTGAAAAAAAAAAGCCAAAACCGCATGACATTTGCCTGCCGTCGCAAATTGTCGTCGCAATTTCACCCCAAATGTATTAGTGTGTTCATTTGCTGCTAGCAAATGGGGCTTTAGTTTGTGCATCTAGTGGAGCTAATGGGTAAGAGGCAATCTATTGAATCCATAGTTGGAGAAGCTTTTTTTATTGTGAAGACTTTGGTTCACTGTTGGACAGGCTTTTATAATTGCTGTAATCTCACTTGCAAAGAGCTTTTAAACTCCGACACCGAGCAGCTTGCCATATCTGTAAAGATTCTTTCAGAGGAAAATCTGTAAAATATATACCACATTCATAAAACCTTGCTTTCATCAATATCTGTAATATACTGCATATTTTTTCGTAAAGTGGTGGCCAATATTTATTAATAAATTATTTTACAACGCCATGATTCAAATGGTATCCAACACTAAAATCAGGGTAATCTATTTGCAGTTGGCTTTTATTTTAGTGCAGAAAATTGTCGTAAGGGTTTTATACCAGAGAATTCTGGAATTCTGTATACTTGCCGAGACTACCGAACAATTTTGTTCAGTTTCAAATGTCTCATTCTGGAAGCGACAAGTCAATTATGCACCGCCATTGGACCTACAGAAACCCTTTTCAGCTTTACAATTTTTGTTAGGGGAGAAAACCACTCTGAGAAACACAAGGAAAAAAAGCTTTGTCAGGGGAAAAAATCAATCTTGATGGTTCGTCATAAGCAAAACTGCGTACTGGTGAGGAGAAATACCTGTGAGCCAAATTGAAAGAACCCATTTTGTAGGGCGTCAAAAGAGGCGCCAAGGTAGTCTTAGTTTTAGACATGGTGCCTAAAATGTTTGGGAATGAAAAGGATATGAAATTGGGTGAGAAGGCATTGAAATCATTACATATTTATAACGCCCAGGCGTGGTGAGGCATCTCAAGTCAAAGCATGTAAATGTCAGTCCATACGATTGCAGAGAAGTTCAAATTCAAAGTTACAATGGAAACCGTTTCAAAATTTGTGCGGTGCACCCACATTTATTTTCTAGTCAAATACAAACATTTTAGATCAAACATCTTAGATCAACCAAGCTTTCACAGGCAACATTTGTTCCTCAGCTCGAGACAAGAATATAACAAAACAAATAGAATTTACTTAGCCTGAGACAGATACCGAAAACAATTACAGTTAGAAATGTGAATACACGACCTACCCGAGGTGGCAGAAGTTGCAATCTCGAAGAGGTTAGCTACTTAAAATGCAAAATGCCGTTTAGCTGAGCAGACGATAAAATGCAGAATGGCGGTCACAATAGCCAAAGTATATATTAATAACACCTGCAAATATTTAATTTTCACCGTCCAAATTTAATTTTCACCGTCCGAATTGTACAAAGCCATGTGAATCGACAGAACAGCTGGCGTTCAAGTTTATTAGCAATTACTGTATTTAAAATTATTTTTACCCCCACCAAAAATAGTCTACTCCAATCAGAAAAATGAAATTTTGTATTTTTAAAGAAAATATAAATTGAGCGCTCAAAACATTGCAGAAAACTTGGAAAAAATTTAAATATTTCAAAAAGCAATCCAAACTAATACCAGATATTTCACTTGAAAACATAAGTCTCTGCCTATAAATAGGCAGAGACTAATAAATATTAAATTTATTTCCCATATTTTCGCATTTTCTTCTGCGTGCCACGATGAAGGCACGATGAAGGCATGATGAACTCTGAACCGTTGATTTTAATAATGAGCTCTGAACCATTCATCAAGAAACGCTAGGTCGTACATGGTATGGACATAGAACGTTCTAGTTTGCAATTTAGACGATGCCACCGCGTCTTGTACGATTAAAAGATGTGACCAAAGTAAATGTGTGAATCCAAATCTTCGTTGTAGAGAGATATCTTTGAATGATGGGAAACAACCTTCCTCGAATTGTTTTGTCATAATTAATAAGCACTGTGAATAGTGACGAGACGCGCGGGTAGATATGGATGGTATACAATGCCATACATAAAGATTTTGTGACTGAATCTGCCGGCTCCCAAATCTTTGTGGTAGAGAGATATCTTTTCAACTAAACCAAAGTCTAATCAAGAAGACTTAACGACAGACGCCTCAGACTGCATTAAACTGGTCAAGTTTTTGGTTCCATCCGTATTTTCTCATTTACTGAGAAACTTTTACTTCATTCATTAATGATGAAACATTCAACGAGAGAGGAGTAAAGTTGTGCGATTTTATTTTATTTTTAGTATTTTTATGGGCAATGAAGAGAAGAGGAGTGGATTATTAAATATTTACTAATTTAGTTTATAAAATATTTTAGTTCAAGTAAAATAATTTATTCTAGAAGGTTATAATCTTTATTGTAAACTTGAAACTTTATGATAATTATTTTTAATATGAAAATGTTTTTATTTAATGGATATAGTTATATTAGTGAATAAGTATAATTTCATATTTACATATTTGGAAAAAAATGATTTTGTTTAGTTTATTTTTAATTGACTAATAAGAATTTATTGTCTTTTTTTAATAAAATTATAATCATCTTGGAAAATAGTAGTATTTGCTTGTGAATAATTACTATATGCATAATATTAATATTTGTTTATATGTCTTTAAATTATTCTAGTTGTATATTAGAATAGATCTAAAAGTTTGTAATACATTGGTGAAAATGTTAATTGATAATGTTTGTCTTACATATTTTTGATATAACGTTGATAACCTATTGAAATTTTTACATTAAGTTGCCTAACTCTAATTCTCTGAAATTTCATTGTCATTTAAGGGCCTATTTTGGCCTCTCATGATCCACACACACACACACACACACACAATATACATACATATATCGGTGTGTGCACACACACACCCCAAACCATACCTAAAAAACTAGTGATTGGAGACTCTAATTGTAAGAATTTTCCTAAGGCAAAAAATGAAATGACAAGATCTAGAAGCTCAATTGACAACACAAGAGAGATAGGAAAAATGATGATCAAATGAATGATTCAATATTGATCAAATAATAAATAGATACAATTGATTATGCCCAATTGATGATGACCAATTGGTTAAGTACAAAATAGATGTGCTTGGATATATAGGCAAACTTAAGTAAAGTGTAACTAGAAATATTCAATTACACCAACACCCCCCTTAAGTGACACATAGGGGAATGAACTTAAGCTCACAATGGTAGATGAAAATACATAATAGGTCCCTGCTACTAGGCCATGTTAGGTACCCATGTAAAATATGCAAGAGCAATGCAATCTCTCGTAAAGTGGAGAAAGAGAGAAAACCCTCCCCCCAAAAGAGAGATGAAAATAAATAAGATGCATGGATGGATGGAGTAATCAAGACGCCCCCTCCCCATTATGACATACATCATGCATATATAATCGAGAATCCCCATACAGGAGAGAAGAAGTGGAAGAGAGACCAAGTAGCCCCCCCTCAATGTAGAATGTACACCTGTGGTAAATGCTCCAAGCTCGATGTAGAGAATACTCCATGAGTGTAGAACAACGTTCCTCCCCTTAGGAAGAAACAAAACCAAAGGTGCATGTATGAAGCTTCCTCAATCTATAGGAAGAAACCTCAAAATGAATGGAATCTCTAAAGCCTACTCAAGTGTCCCCATTTCAATACTAAAAGGTGCCTCGTCCAAATCATGTGTACTAGACCATACTACTAAAAAAGATAAGTCGGGACCAATTGAGGATGAATGTACAACATGTCTGTTAGAAAGTAAAGATCCCCAAGATAACTGAGAGGGGGGGGGGGGGGTGAATCAATTATCTGATATTTTAACCATTCAATAATCTTAAACAATATAACCAATGCAGTGATCAACCATAGAAAGATAACCATACACAATAGCACAATAACACAAGATATGTTGACTAGGGAACCTCTTGTAAAAGAGTAAACCCCGGTGGGAATGATGCCCACAAAATGATGTACTAATATGAAAGTTCCTTGTTAGAGGATGGACCCTGTTAGGAGTCTTATGAAATACATTCAGTACATATAAATCCCTGTTAGGAGATTTTGAATCCCTATTAAAAGATTCTAACTTGGTTAAGAGTTTTATGGAAGACAGAAGGACCCATTGCCCAAACAGCTTCAAGGCAAGATCTCTGAACCCACTGTCTAAAAGACCTAATGATAATTCAATAGAATAATATGAAATATGTTACCTCCTTCACACTGTGCCAAAACCGCACTCTCTACTACACAAGATCACAATTTCAGATCTCTGTACTCACAAGTCTTCCTTCACCACTAAATTAGCTCTTTTCTTCACTTCATGCATACTTTCGCATCACAACTTAATCACAATCTCATAATTCCATATAACTAACACAATTTCTCTCTATCAACAAGGAAATCATTCCTTCTTATATACCAAACTCAAATAATTACACATGAGTCGGCTTGCAATTACAAAATAATAATTTCCACACGCTACACCAAAAATTCACATAAAACTGTCAGCTTCCAGATGCTGTAACTTTCTCCAAACGTATCCTCGAAGTTTGCACTATGAACCATGTCATCATTAATGAGTCTCCAACATACCTTTAACTGTGCATAATCAGATTTTGTCCCTGCTAGGAGATATCCTCTAATTACCGAAAATCGCTACTCAAGAACTCTGCCAGAAAACTATCTTTACCAAAATGCTTACAACTTACATGAATGAATGAATTTCTTTTTGCGATGTTAACCATAGGTTAATAACACATCAAAGAACATACCATCAACTGTGCAAAAGCCAATCTGTAATACAACATGTGTGCAAAACAAAACCATGCCTGCTTTCCTATTAATCTCTAGAATATCATTATGTTGACATCAATGACAATCCAAGTCATGAATGCAACAACTCCTGCTACAGAATGACTGCCAAAACACTTTGCATTCATTCCTAACAATCTACCCCATTTGCATTGATGGCAACATAGATAAAAAAAATCCAATGTTCCAAAAATCCAATACTCCAACATAACTGCAAAATATCAAATCAAATCTTGCTCTACCCCATTACAATAGCTACAATTAACAGCATGAGATTTCCACAATCCATTAGTAATGAGATAAATTTCTAGATTCGATTGTGTGTGTATTTTTAGCATCAATGTTTCGGATCACACTCTATGGTCCATCATCAGGATAGAGAAAGTGCCAAGAAGAATAGTAAACATGTCATCCTTCTGTCGCATGTTTACTATTCTTCTTGGCACTTTATCTATCTTGATCATGGATCAAAGAGTGTGATCCAAAACGTTGATGCTAAAAATACACACACAATCGAATCCAAAAATTTATCTCAATAGCTACAATGTTTTTCATGTACATCTCGCCCCCATTGACATCAATGACATAAATTCCATCACTAAGTCAACAACAATAGCTCAATGTCAAAAGACACTGTTCAGAAAAATACATTAACAAGAGTCCTCATGACTCAACTCATATACTCCCCCATAGAGGAAGTACCAAAACATCCAGTCCAGAAGAAAGATAGGGCTAATATACCACTGGATGGATGCAACCAACTACATCAATTCTCAGAATCAGGTTGGGGCATAACCCCAAGCATACCTCTTAGATACACAAATGTATCCTTAGGTAAAGGTTTTGTAAATATATCTGCTATCTGCTTCTTTGTGCTTATGTACTCCAATCTTACTTCTTTTTCTACAACTTTTTCTCTTACAACATGATACTTGATCTCAATATGCTTAGTCTTAGAATGTAAAACAGGATTCTTAGACATACTTACTCTACTGATGTTATCACAATGTATAACAACATGCTCATCAAACTTTATTCCAATATCCTTCAACATTTGCTTCATCCAAATAATCTAATTACAATTGTTTGCTGCTACAACATATTCTGCTTCTACTGTACTTTGTGAAATACAATTATGCTTTTTGCTTAGCCAAGTAACCAATCTTCCTCTAAGAAAAAAAGCTCCACCACTGGTGCTTTTCTTGTCATCAACGCTGCCTCCCCAATCTGCTCTGATTTGTACTCTATTCATTGTATATACTATTGTATTCACTACTTCTCTCCAAAAAGTCTTTGCCAAATCATTCTCAAACAACATAGCTCTTGCTGCTTCAGTTACTGACCTGTTTCTTCTTTCTGCAATACCATTTTGTTCTGGTGTTCTAGGAGCTGAAAGTTGTCTCTTAATACCATTCATTTCACAAAAAGTACTAAACTCTCTAGATGTAAATTCACCACCTCTATTAGATCTCAAACACTTAATCTTCATTCCAGATTCATTCTCAACTTTGTTCTTAATGATCTTAAACTTATCAAATGCTTTAGATTTTTCTTTCAAAAATGCAATCCACATCATTCTTGTAAAGTCATCAACAAGAATCATAAAATACCTTTCTCCATAGATTCCTCTAGTCCTAGTAGGACCACTCAAGTCTGTATGAAAAATCTCCAACTTTTCTGCTGATGTGAACTTCTTGCTAGGAAATGAACTCCTTTTCTGCTTTGCCATCATACATTCTTTGCAAATCATGTTAGTAGGTTTCATAATTCTAGGTAAATCTCTTACTGCAAGTGTAGAACTCACTTTCACAATATTATCAAAGTTTATATGACAAAACCTTCTATGCCATAACCAACTGTCATCAATCTTAGTCATCAAACATGTCATCTCGGTAGGGTTCAACTGAAATACATTACCTCTGGTTCTAAATCCAGTTCCAATTAGATTTCCATCTTTATCTTTTATCACACAAGTTTTCTCAGTAAACCAAACTTGATATCCCTTATCAACTAACTATCCAACACTTAGTAGATTATGTTTCAGTCCATCAACAAAGTAAACATCATTAGTATTAGTCTTTCCATCAAGAGTAATAGATCCTATACCCTTAATCAGACAAGGTGCATTGTTACCAACTCTAACAATACCTCCATCATAATTGTCTAACTTAATGAGCTTTCCCTTATCTCCAGTCATATGATGTGAACAACCACTGTCTATAATCCAATCAAATTTCTTTTCAACTTGAGAAACTAAGGCTTTTTCTTCCTTACCATTAGATTCAGAATCTTCTTCTTTAATTGCTACAAATCCTATGTCATCAAAGTTATCATTATCACTGTCACTCAAATGTCTTTCAATTCCTGCTTCAAGATCTTCATCATTAATATAATAACATTCTTTAGATCTTCTAGGTTTAAAATTGTTTCTATACTTCTTAACTCTCTTAGGACATTTAGATGCAAAATGACCATATTCTTGATAAGTCCAACATTTAAAAATTTTCTTACCATCTAGTTCTCTTTTCATAAGTAATGCAATACCTTCTTCAATCTTCTTATCTTCTTCAGATTTGGATCTGCTACTGTTGGCAAAATCTCCACTCACACTTGTACTTCTTGATAATGTAGGTCTAATGCTAAGAGCACTGAATGCTGTCTCCATTCTAGGTAGCTCTCCTGATAGTCTTAAATTCATCTCCGCTACTTCTAGTCTTCCAAGAAGAGTCTCTCTTGAAAAGTTCAGTGTACAAGGTATCACTTGCTCAATCATTTGTGTTGTCTACTTGAATACTGGTGTCAATGTTCTCAGAATCTTCCATATCACTTCATTCTCCATTTTTTCACCTCCACAAGACTTTATCCCTGTAACAATCTCAAACATCCTACCAATATAACTTCTAACAGATTCATCTTCCATCATTCTTATATCTTCAAATGCACAAATCCAATTATGTAATCTAGCCTTCTTTGCATGTTCATCACCTTCAAAAGTAGAATGTAAAGCTTTCCAAATTTGATGAGATGTTTTCAAACCTTTTACTTAACTGTATTCATTCTCCGGAAGTGCTGACAAAAGTGCTTCTCTTGCAAGTATGTTACACATGAATAGATCTAGTTCATCTTTAGTTCCTACCTCTAGATTGTCTTCCTCAATGATAGTCTTCTCATTCTTTGTAATCAACCAATAACTTGGTCCTAAACAAAATAGATGTGTCTTCATCTTCTCTTTCCAGCTCAAAATTTACTCCATCAAACTTAGGGCTTTCTTTCCTAAAATTCGCCATAGATCTCCTTAAGTTGTTAAACTTTTCCTTCAAGGACCTACTGCTCTGATACCAATTGTTAGAAAGTAAAGATCCCCAAGATAACTGAGAGGGGACGGCGGGGGGGTGAATTAGTTATCTAATATTTTAACCATTCAATAATCTTAAACAATATAACCAATGCAGTGATCAACCATAGAAAGATAACCATACACAATAGCACAATAACACAAGATATGTTGACTAGGGAACCTCTTGTAAAAGAGTAAACCCCGGTGGGAATGATGCCCAAAAAATGATGTACTAATATGAAAGTTCCTTGTTAGAGGATGGACCCTGTTAGGAGTCTTATGAAATAAATTTAGTACATATAAATCCCTGTTAGGAGATTTCAAATCCCTGTTAAAAGATTCTAACTCGGTTAAGAGTTTTATGGAAGACAGAAGGACCCACTGCCCAAACAACTTCAAGGCAAGATCTCTGAACCCACTATCCAAAAGACCTTATGATTATTCAACAGAATAATATGAAATATGTTACCTCCTTCACACTATGCCAAAACTGCACTCTCTGCTACACAAGATCACAATTTTAGATCTCTATACTCACAAGTCTTCCTTCACCACTGAATTAGCTATTTTCTTCACTTCATGCATACTTTCGCATCACAACTTAATCACAATCTCATAATTCCATATAACTAACACAATTTCTCTCTATCAACAAGGAAATCATTCCTTCTTATATACCAAACTCAAATAATTACAAATGAGTCGGCATGCAATTACAAAATAATAATTTCCACACGCTACACCAAAAATTCACATAAAACTGTCAGCTTCCAGATGCTGTAACTTTCTCCAAACATATCCTCGAAGTTTTCACTATGAACCATGTCATCATTAGTGAGTCTCCAACATACCTTTAACTGCGCATAATCAGATTCCATCCCTGCTAGGAGATATCCTTCGATTACTGAAAACTACTACTCAGGAACTCTGCCAGAAAACTGTCTTTACCAAAATGCTTACAACTTACATGAATGAATGAATTTCTTTTTGCATAGTTAACCATAGGTTAATAACACATCAAAGAACATACCATCAACTACGCAAAATCCAATCTTCAATACAACATGTGCACAAAATAAAACTGTGCCTGCTTTCCTGCTAATCTCCAAAATATCACTGTGTTGACATCAATGACAATCCAAGTCATGAATGCAACACTCCTGCTACAAAATGACTGCCAAAACACTTTGCATTCATTCCTAACAATGTCTCAAAGACTCAAGTGTCTCCTCTGAAGATAAAGTGACCTCTTCAAACTACTGTATCAAAGTATCCAGAATCATGTCAACCTCAAAAGAATGATCAAGTGGAGAATGAAGATGACTCGGGTCAACATGTTCCCTCGCAACAACTGAAGAAGGATCATCTTCAAAGAGAAGATGAATGCCATTAATAATGTCTCCCAAATATGTAATGTAGGACTCCACAAAAAAACCGACAATGTCTATCAAGCAGCCATCCCATGGAATCGAGTCTAGAAGACAAGGAATATCCTACTACCTTGAATCACCTGAACTCATAGCCGTATGAATGCAAGCATCACCAGGAGAAATAGTAGAAATGATCTCAATAGGAAGCGAAGGATATTAGTTTATTTTTAATTGACTAATAAGAATTTATTGTCTTTTTTTAATAAAATTATAACCATCTTGAAAAATATTAGTATTTGCTTGTGAATAATTACTATATGCATAATATTAATATTTGTTTATGTCTTTAAATTATTCTAATTGTATATTAGAATAGATCTAAAAGTTTGTAATACATTGGTGAAAATGTTATTTGATAATGTTTGTCTTACATATTTTTTATAAAAGGTTGATAACCATAATACAAAATTTTAAAATACTTAAAACATAATATAAAGAAAAAAATGTTTAAATTAATTCTAAAATTTATTTTCTACATAAATCAATTATCATTAAATTATTTAATTTAATTTTTTAACAATAATCATCTAGTCTCCACATTTATATTTTTCTATTTCTTTAAAAAAATAATTTTAAAAAAAACTAAGTGTCCCCTGGTAAGATACACGTTGCCCACATATATATCTTTTCACTTAATTTTATTTATAAACTAATTTACACAAATTTAGATATTAAATATTGAACAAAGTTGTATAACCTGATAAATGTTTTGTCATAATTAACAAGCACTGACAGTGACGAGACGCGCGGGTATGCCAATGCCATACATAAAGATTTTGTGGGTGAATCTTTGTGGTAGAGAGATATCTTTTCAACTAAAAACAAAGTCTAGTCAAGAGGACTTAACGATAGATGCCTCATACTGCATTAAATTGGTATTTTCTCGTTTACTGAGAAACTTTTACTTCATTCATTAATGATGAAACATTCAACAAGAGAGGAGTAAAGTTGTGCGATTTTATTTTATTTGTAGTATTTTTTTATGGTCAATGATGAAAAGAGGAGTAGATTATTAAATATTTACTAATTTATTTTATAAAATATTTCAGTACAAGTAAAATAATTTATTCTATAAGGTTATAATCTTTATTGTAAACTTGAAACTTTATGATAATTATTTTTAATATGAAAATATTTTTATTTAATGAATATAGTTATATTAATGAATAAGTATAATTTCATATTTACATATTTTTAAAAAAAAGATTTTGTTTAGTTTATTTTTAATTGACTAATAAGAATTTATTGTCTTTTTTTAATAAAATTATAATCATCTTGGAAAATATTGGTATTTGTTTGTGAATAATTACTATATGCATAATATTAATATTTGTTTATGTCTTTAAATTATTCTAATTGTATATTAGAATAGATCTAAAAGTTTGTAATACATTGATGAAAATGTTAATTTATAATGTTTGTCTTTGATTTTCTAAAATTTTGTTGTCATTTAAGGGCCTATTTTGGCCTCTCATGATCCTCTACACGCACGCGCGCACGCACACACACACACACACACACACACACACACACACACACACACACACACACACACACAGAGTACATACATATATAGGTGCGTGCACACACACACACCCCAAACCATACCTAAAAAACTAGTGATTGGAAACTCTAATTGTAAAAAATTTCCTAAGACAAAGAATGAAATTCAAGATCTAAAAGCTCAATTGACAACACAAGAGATAGGAAAAATGATGATCAAATGAATGATTCAATATTGATCAAATAATAAATAGATACAATTGATTATGCCCAATTGATGATGACCAACTGATTAAGTACAAAATAGATGTGCCTAAATATATAGGAAAACTTAAGTAAAGTGTAACTAAAAATATTTAATTACACCAACACCCCCCTTAAGTGCAACTTAGGGGAATGAACTTAAGCTCACAATGGTAGATGAAAATACATGATGGGTCCTAGCTACTAGGCCATGTTAGGTACCCATGTACAATATGCAAGAGCAATGCAATCTCTCGTAAAGTGGAGAAAGAGGGAAAACCCTCCCCCCAAAAGAGAGATGAAAATAAATAAGATGCATGGATGGATGGAGTAATCAAGACCCCCCCCCTCTCCATTATGACATACACCATGCATATATAATCAAGAATCCCCATATAGGAGAGAAGAAGTGGAAGAGAGACCAAGTAGCCCCCCCTCAATGTAGAATGTACACATGTGGTAGATGCTCCAAGCTCGATGTAGAGAATTCTCCATGAGTGTAGAACAACGTTGTAAAGACTGAATTTTTGACACAAAAGCCACATCAGCAATTTTCATAAAAGACAATGGAGTCAGTCAACAAGTCAAAGGTCGAATATACAAATCGACTAGATACAAAGAGATTTACGAGAATATAGGAATAAAAGAAGTAGAATTATGAGCAAAACAGTCGAAAAGATAAGGAATACCTCTAAGTCCAAGAAAAGTGGAATGTCAACCCTCTGTCGAATGTACTAGCATAATCAAAATAATAGATGTTATATTGACTCAATATAAAGATTTCGACCAACTTGTCTAAATACCAAATCAAAGAGATATTGACCAACTGTCAAACTCAAACAATGTAAGATTAGAATTAGATCAAATATGAACTTCCATTTCTACTGATAAAATGTAAACATCAAAGTATAGAAATACCACCATATCTATTTTGTGACTTAAGATCTTGTGTTTTTAAAAATAAGAAGTGTTCAATCAGTCAAAAAGATTAGCCTGATTAATGAGAGATACAGTTAAAAATGGAAAAAATCCACTCCCTTATTATCT
This sequence comes from Chamaecyparis obtusa, assembly GCA_027943335.1. Classification (NCBI taxonomy): domain Eukaryota; kingdom Viridiplantae; phylum Streptophyta; class Pinopsida; order Cupressales; family Cupressaceae; genus Chamaecyparis; species Chamaecyparis obtusa. The sequence goes on along the minus strand of BSBK01001836.1, from coordinate 79,011 downwards.
ATGCTTCGATAAGACCCTTACTTCCCCTAGAAGGATACTTCATTATTAATCTAGACACTAAAATTCAATTCTACCATTGCCTCTAAATCTCCATAGTTTTGAGGGATACCATCTTTATATCAATTTATAGAGAGAAGCTTGGTATTCTGATATTATAAGGTGATGATTATTTCAGGACCACCTTATGCACTTCATTTTGGCATACTGAGCATAATAAAAATCTATAATCCAATTATAAACTAAGATAAAGTGATAAAAACTATGCTTATTTAAAACATATTTCATGACTCATAGATTTATACTTTAGAAATCAAATAGAGATACAAATGATTAAGCTCTAAGCTTATTTAAACATTCAATATAGAAGACACTATGTAAAAGTAATCCCATCCTTTGATCTCTGACCATAGGAAGTAATAGAATGAAAGCTAATAGTTAAGTAGGAGGATACATACTAACCCTCGAAAAAGTTACTATTTAGTCTAATATACAATTCTTAGCAAACAAATTCAGGATGCAAGGAGTCATCCAGAAACAAACAAGTGTATCTAATAGACATAGCATAATTAGAAATTTAAATAAATTAGAGTCTTAAAGAAGCAGCTTTTATGCAAGACATAGTACAACCATGACAAAGGAAAACTAAAACACTGAAAACAATACCATTCCTAATAATGGGTTTACAGAGCTAGAAAAAATCCATTTGTCACAAAGGATAAATTTAACATAAAAGCACTGGAGATATCACACCTCTGGTTATTAATGCAAGTGACATTTGTATACCACTGTTTTAACCTTACTATTATTATCTTTGTTACCTGTATTACTAAGTGCGAGATGATAATAAGATCCAGCTGCCATATATTCCTGGGATCAAATCCCATCTAATGGTCTAAAACTAGAGATGCCACATTCAAAAGGGAGATGGAAGCATATTTCATAGAAATGCATAGTAAAAAGCATCAAAACTCAAATATGGAATAGCCAAGGTACTATAATACTTCTGCAAGTATAGCAAGTTCCACCAGACTCTTCTAATACTAGAAAAGGATCTAGTTTACTAATTAGCAGGGTTGCTACTCGAGTGTCTACTTTAAGGATCTCCTAGATAGAAAAGGGGTAACTTGATGAACCAAACAAAAGGAAAAATGTAGTATGCTATATGTATTATTAATTGACATGAGCCTTAGCTACTAAGGAACTTAATATAAGATGGAATAGGACTAGCAGACCTTTATGAATGCTGAGAACTTATATCTATGGTATAGAAACTGATTAAATGAAACATACTCTACTATATGCAATATGTACGTGATAGGAGCTAATTACTACCTAGCCTACGAACTTGATTCTGGTCCTGAGAAATAGTTGTTAGTATATAACATAACATGAAGTGAATTGTAGGTTTACAAAAAATTGCAATATAAAAGTAAATCCTATTCAAAATGAAAAACATCTATATTGATTCTAATTATTCTAAACTATTTGTAATGCTAAAGTTTGGTTTTGTCATATGTTATTAATATTTTCCTTATAATAATTCTTCTATAAAATGCTATTGTGTACATACCACTTGAAAGTTAAAAGCTACTTGTACCATAGATCACAAAAGGTTATCCTCGGAATAGATTTCTACATAAGTCCAAAAACGGTAGGTATACATAAATCCACTTTCTTACTGACTTTGTTGTTCCTACTTTGTGAATTTGAACTTTCTGAGTCAAGGGTACGAGTTTTCCTTTTTTTGTGATGCTTCCCTTCTTCCAACCAAAGTTCGATAAGATTATTTGATTTTGAGTTCGAAAAACAATCCATGTCTGCAATACCGACCTCATCCAGATGCCAATATTCATAAAACCAATCTTCCTTAATGGGTTTCCGAATGTGGAGGTAAAGAAGCAAAAAGTTAATATTTCTTTTAACAATATCTTCTCTATCCTTGAAAGCATCTAGGTTCTCAGATACTATAATATGGAGATAAGGAAGATGATTTCCTTTGGAGGATACCTCATTGTAAAACTTAGGTCTTACAATAGTCAGGTCATCTCTGATATTACGAAGGGCTTTATCTAGATTGCCCAAATATCTTCATTTGAAGACTCTAAAGCATAGTCTCCATATTTCCTGTTTTGGAAATTCCCAAAAGAGAAGGGTTGCTACAAACATGGATGAGATATTGGATAGGACTCTGTATCTATCCCTGTTATCAAGGAATTTGGGTCCAAGGATGTGGAGGGTTTCCCTTATGACCAGGGCATGCTTATTTATCAACACCTTCTTGACATGCTTAGGCGTAATCCTACAAACAAAGGCCATTTGACTCCTATTACAAGTAAGCAATATTGGGGTCTCCATGCTTATCTGCACAAAAGAGGGGAAATAAGGTACTGAGTTAGTGGTATAGCAGGGATTTAGTTGAAGGTGGGAAGGCTATATATATTGCAGTCAATAGCCAGGGCATTTGGGCTTCTATGGCTAAAAGAAGCGAGTCCCTTAGACTACTAGAGGGGATACGAGAAGTTATTCTAGAATAATTGAGGATTAACTTAATATTTCCTTTGGAGTTACTCCAAACGTTTGATATTCTGTTAAGGGAGCACTCATGGACTAAAGTAGGCATCCTAGTTTCAATTCATCGATGGAAAAGAAAACATAGTGAAAATGCATATTTGAATTAGACCAAACCAATGAAAAGAGTTATTGAAATAAAATTTTCCACAATCCATGAAGATTAAAGAAAACTATCTAAGACGTTACTAGAATATACAATACTATATTCACACTGAATTGAAAGGTAGGTACAAATAAAATACTATTTTAATTGTATTTAGCATCATCTCCCTTATCTCCTTTAATTTTGTGAAATAAACTCCTATGTAGTATTGTTAAACATATTTTCATTGTATGATGTTTTATAGTTAAACTATATAATATAAGTCCTCAAAAGGGTAATTGAAAACTGCAAATTGTGTGCTATAAATGTGTCACACTTCTATGGATCATTACATGCAAGGAAACTCAAGAATGAGCCCTCACAAATCGATCCATAGCTCCCTAGGCATGGAGTGCAAGGATTTTAAGAATGCTCTCAGCTAGAGCTATTTAGCCTATAACCTTGCTAGTAAACCATGCAATGGGAGATTCAATGAAGACAAGGGCAAGAATGCCAATATCCTCAAGAATCAAGAATGAAATGCAATGCAAGCTAGATTAAGAATGGAAATGCAAGCTAAACTATGGAAATGAAAGATGCAAGTATTACAAAGCCTCCTAGTTAAACTAGATGAATTAATCTAAAGCATAAAGGAAATCTAAGCTAAGAATGCCATGAAAATGAAGCTACTATGCAAGAAATGAAATCTAACTATGAAGCAAGAAAGCCATGATGATGCAAGAATGAAGACAAGAAGATAGAGTGTTGATGAAGATCCAAGATGAATGCCAACAATGCTCCAAATCTTCAAACCCTAGATGCAAAAATGTCTCCAAAAGCTCCAAGATGACCTAGAAAACCTGTAGCATAACAATAGCATAAAAAGTTGTGTGTGCAAATGAGGAAGAGAGCTCTCCTTTTATAGGGAATGAGGAGAAATGGACCATGGAGATTAAGAGGCAAAAGATTTAATCAACGGTGGAGCTTGAAAGAGGAGCAATCCATGTGCACAAGTATCCTCCAATAGGAAAATAGGAGTTGACTTTTATGTCCATATGAGACAAAAAGTGCTTTTTCCTTTTTTTATAAAATAAGAATAATGTTTTATTTGTGCAACTTAGGATAAGAGGAAAAGTGGGGGCTTTTTATTTATTAACAGGGGAGGAAATATTCCTTTTAAATAAATAAAAACTTAGGATAAGATGGTTAGCCCATAGAAAATAATCGAATAAATGATAGAGCTAGGATTTGATCAAGAATAAGCAATTTATGATTTAGCAAAAGGGGCTAATAGTCTAGGTGACCATTTTTAGGTGTATACACAAATCACATGTTTTTCTTCTTCTGGATTATCTAAAAATCCCAAATGTTCTCATCCTTCTTCATTAGAACAATGAATTCTTCTTTAGCTACTGTCTTTTTTGAATGGCATGTGCATCTGGGTATCTCAGGGGCCATAATGTGAAAATTCACAGCATCTACTTTGTCCAGGTCTCCTGGGATGGTGAAGCCCTCCTGTCTCTGGTAGTTAATTAATCCAATTGAATCTAACTCTCCAGAGAGGGCTTCATTATAGAGGAAATCTAAGTTCCTAAGCATCTCAGGCTAGTGCTTGTCAAAACATTGTTCATCTTTGAATGAAATCATGGGTATGCGTTGGGATTGTGGGATTGCTTCAAGCTTGGATGCTTCAATTTTCATGGTGATTTTAGGGTAATGGATGGTCAGTTGGTTATCTATGCATAAAACCATATTATCTAGTCCTTCAAGATGATCTTCATTGAATATGGACCTAGCAACCTGGATAATATCCTCTTTACTCTTACCTGCAAAAATTGAGAGAGCTATAAACTATCCAATGACCGCACCATTGGTCTTGAATGTGAATGCATTGTCAAAATGTTGGTCTCCTAAAGCTCTCTCAACTGCCCTCCTGGCTGAATTCGATAGTGGGTTAAGGACTTGATTCCATTGTTCCAGCAAGATACAACCTCTAAATGCCATAGCTCGACTTCCTTTGGTTGCAAAAGTTATTAGTTTAGTTTCCATTTTTGTAGGAGGTTTAGACTTATAGGAGATGAATTCTTAAGACAATCTAAAGACATCTGTGTTTATAATCCCTATACCTGCATCTATGCCACCTGTCCTCATGTCACCCATGAAGACTAGTGTTGTTACATGATTGAAAGACTCCTGCACGATCTACTATTTCATCATAATCGATCACTCCTTCAGAGGAACAGGGCTGTTGTAGATAATCTAGAATGTTTACTTCTTTAAAAAGAGTGTAAAAGGAGAATGAAACTAATTGATTAGTTGCGTGAATATTGTTTATAGTTTATATATAACAGGTTAGTGTTTCCCGGTATTAAAAATGTAGGATGAAGTTTAATAATTCCAGGGGTAAATCATTGGCACTACAATCTATCATGGGTTACCCTGAAATGATTTGATTTATATTGCTTCACTGATTAGCCTAGATTATGCCAAAATAATAAATCTATCTATGAGTGGCGAGAGGTCTAGCTTATACCAGAGGGTATCCCGCTTGAAACTATGCCTATTAATATAAGGTTAGTGTCATATATATATGTAGTATTTAGAGGAATGGTTAGAGGACTCCTAAAAAAATCTAATGGCATAGATACGTTAGGAAGATCTCAAAAGTTTTAATAATGCTTGATTAAAGTGGACTAACGAAGACTATACTTAACTCCCTCTGAATTTATCCATATGGTACCTCATGTTTAAAGATTTAAAATAATCTGGCCATAATAAAGAGGACATGCATCTTGAAAAAGTCTCCTATAGGTGTAAAGGACTGTTATAGCAGGCCTCTAAAAAATGAGGTCTATTTTCTTTAATGAAGGAAGGCGAAAAATAAAGGGATCTACTAACAGAGGATTAAGCTCTTAGAGATATAAGGAATATTGCTAACCGAGTACACATATCTAGTAGTGTAAATAAATCTTATATCGAGCCTCTCTAAAAGTATATCTATTCAAGGAGAAACATATACAATAGTTAGAGCCAAATCTACCTGTTTCATTAATAGATAGTATATCTGTATATGCAGTGAAACCCAGTTTAAAATGTTATATAAATTCTAACTAACTATTTGGATTGCATCTTCCTAAATCCAAAGTGTGATGAGAAAAGGAATTAACCTCAAAATGCCTAATGTCTTGGTGGCCTATAATCCGAATGAATTTCATAATTCTGGTTAACTAATAAGTATCCATGTTTAGGGAAAAATTATGTTTTTTAAGATTTAAATAGGCCTTGGCTCTAGATACTACACATTTTAGATTCAGCTATTAAACTTTAATTAATGATAGAGGATGTATAATAAGGTTCTAGGTGATTGGCATTAAATTCTTCATTTTAGAGTCAAATTTATAAATAGTTAGGCTATGAAGAGGGAATGAAGACTAACTAAATCTAATAGACTTTCTCCTACACCGTTTCACCATTTGCACCCTGATTAGCAAGCTGATCTGCATCTGTATTACCTTCTCTATAGATGTGCTTAATTTCAATTTGGGGAATAGTATCCAAGATTACACAGATATCTTTGATTTTCAAGTTAAGTTTCCAGTTTGGGGTCTTTCTAGTTCTGATTGCATTGATTACTATTTGGGAATCTGCTTCAATTACTAATTTAGAGAGGCCTAGTTGTTTTCATAATTTGAGTCCTTCTAAGACTACCTTACATTCTGCCATATTATTAGTTGTGGGTTTGATGGGTTGGGAATATTTAGAGACTATTTCTCCATTCCAATTGTGAATAATCCTACCAATACTTGCTATACCTGGATTACCGTGAGAGGCCCCATCAAAATTTAATTTATACCATCCATCTCTAGGAGGTGTCCATTTACATGTGCTTCTATCTAGTTTTGATTTGTTTCCCCCTCTACCATATAGTGGTGGAATTGCCAATCTAGGCTAGATGAATTTGATCTTATTATTATCCCATTGTTTAAAGAAATTTTCAAAACTAATTTTATCTTGAATTCTATTATTAGTTACTTCAACAATTGATGCTTCTATTTTGTTAGTTATCAATCTCCAATCAAGCTTTTGATTTGTAAATATCCTTCTATTTCGTTCTTTCTAGATTTCCCATACTAGAATAGAGGGAGAGATTGTCCAAATATCCTTGTGCAAGCTATCTTTATTAAGAGTGGGCCATGCTTTAAGGTGATCTACTAAATCAAAAGGCATAGCTGAGCTCCAATTGAGGCAGTAGCATAACCATTTCCAACAATTTTGGGTAAAAGTGCAGTTTAAGATTAAGTGGTTGGCATCCTCTTCTTGACATTCACATAAGGGGCATCTTGAGGGGCCTTCAAAACCTAGTTTTCTAAGTCTATCTGCCATTAAACTTTTCTTTTGCAATGTTGTCCATAGAAAAATTCCTGGCCTAGGGAGGCATGCCTTATTCCAACATAGGTTCAAAGGGATATCTAGGGTATCCATGTTATGTTCCTGCACAATAGTTTTGTAGCCATCCTTCACATTATATGGTCTATTATTTGAACCAACCCAAATAAGATTATCTGCCCTATTTTTAATAGTAATTACTCTATCTTTGAGGATATCAATGATTTTTTGTCTTTCTTTGTACTTTATTGGAATATCATTTATTGATTTCCATACTAAATCCTCTTCATCAGAGATATAATTCTTTAGGTATATGCCCTTAATATTTTTGCATTTCTCAATAAAACTTTGTGAAAAGCCTAACTTAGTGAGAGGTGTAAACCCACCCCAGGAATCTTCCCAAAAAAGGGCCTTGTCCCCGCTTCCTATATCCCACGTGAGTAAGTTATTAATGACTCCTCTAGATTCCTTAATAAAATTCCAAATACGAGAGCCTTTAACATGGGTTCTTGATCTAAAAATATTGATGGGATCAACACATGGGATATATTTATGCAATAGGATTGTAGCCCATTTACTATTTGATTCCTTCTATAATCTCCAAATGAGTTTGGCACCCAATGCTTTATTCTGCCATTGGAGATTTTTAATACCTAATCCACCTTGGGATATCGGTTTACATAGGTTCTCCCATCTTATAAGAGCTAACTTTTTTTCTTTTGTTGGGCCTTGCCAATAGAAATCCCTAAGGAGTTTGTCTAAACTAGCTTTGACATTGACTGGAAGAGGGAGTATCGACATTTGATAGGTGGGGATAGAAGTCAATACAGATTTAATCATTGTGGCCCTACCAGCTTTAGTAAGCCATTTACCTTTCCAATTACCTTTTTTATTTTGAATTTTGAATAGCACTTGCTACCATAACTTAGAGCTGCGTAGACCCTTGTTAAGGGGAATCACTAGGTATTTACAAGGAAACTTGCCAATTTTGTAGCCTAGGGTTTTGCAGATTTCTCGTTCTTTGATTGGAGGGGTATTGACGAAATTTTTTTTAGATTTATTAGGATTCACTTTCTGACTTGACACCTTCATATATATATCCAAAACAGCTTTGAAAGCTTTAGCTTCCCTACAATTGGAAGCTCCTGGAAGTATAGTATCATGAATAAATTATTGGTGAGTTATATTCGGGACATGATCTGTAACTTTGACTCCTGAAATTTTACCTTCATGGTGGGCCTTAGTTATGGCTCTACCTAAAGCTTCAACCATGATTACATAAAGAAAGGGAGAGAGTGGATCACCCTGTCTAATACCGCGAGAGATTTCAAAGAAACCTTCTGGGGTACCATTGATTAGTAATGATATTTTGGGTGTAGAGATATAGTTGAAAATTAAGTTAATCCATTGTTTAGAGAAACCAAATGCTTCCAGGCATTTACATAAAAACCTCCAGTCTAATTTATCATAAGCTTTTTGAATGTCTATTTTTATAAGCATACATGATTCTTTATTATATTGGGTTGTGTTGCGAGGTTTCACAACATCGCCCCATTCCATGGGGACCCCCATTTTAAATTTTGAACTTAGATTTGCAATAAGGATATGATTTCAAAAATGTTGGTGAAGTGATGAATTTTTTTTTATAAGGCAATGAAATGTTGTTGTTCGTAGTAATTTGCAAATGATATGGAATTTCAATTTTTGTTTGGTTTTGAATTGGCAAGTTGCTAAATCTGATCCTCTAATTCCTCAATTGCTCATGCTTGGTGAATTCAAATTTTGGAAGGCAATTGAAATGACATGATTCCATGGCATTGGAAAATTTTGTTGGATTTCAATTTTTGGTTAAGGCTAACATTTTCTCAAAATCTAAAATTTTAATCTTGGAAGATCATTCATCAAATCATTGGAATCAAAATTCAATATCATTCTGATTTTCGATTTTCTTCTTTGTCTTAATACCTATTTGGAATTGATTTTCAGAATCAAAATATTTTCTTTTGCCAATTTCTTGCACCAAACTCGAAATTCTCATTGAGCAAAGCAATTCAAATACAATAATTTCAGTTTGCTAATGGTTGATTGTTTGAAAGGATCAAAATCTGGAAGTCCACTATATTTTTCAATTTTCAAATAATCATTTCTTGCATCAAATCAAAAAATTTCATTGGGCAAAACAATTCATGTTAAATTAGAATCAATTTGCAAATGTTAGTGGCAATTTTTGATATCATCAAATGGATTGGATAATAAAATTTTTGAAAGATGTTGAATTTGGAAATGCATTCATATTTTTTATTTTCAAACAATTTCTTGGCATTTTCGATTGGCATTGGGATATGTTTTAAGCAAAATTGGATATTGTGTCAAGTGGAAACCAAAATTTAATGTATCAATTGCAAATAGGGCCCAGCATTTGTAAATTTTGAGGCTTTTTTGAAAGAGTTTTTTTTTTTAATTTCAAAATTGACTTCCTTTTTGCAAAGTCGGCCCATCATTTGCATTGATTTATTATTTTTTTGTTGCAAAACAGGGCAGGTCAGCCCCCTAAATAGGCCTTGACGGTAGGTATAAATGAGGAGATGCTTCATTCATTTTTCCACAATTCATTTTTGATCTCTCTGCTTTGCATTAGTGCGAAAATCAGAGATAAAGGGCAGTGTACTTCATCATTTTCGGCAGTCATTTGGCAAGCATTCTCAGTCATCTCTAGCAACGATTTGTATATTAAGAATGGCGTCTTGACTTGCAGCGAACCTGAGTATTTTGAAGGCAGTTCGTAGGGCAAAATCAGGCCCTAAATCAATATTTTGGCAAAAAGAAAGAGAAGAGATTTGTTGTGGATGATTTGAGGGCCCTCTTCCACACATTCCATCCTCAAATTTCAATTTTTTGAAGGCAATTTCCTAGAATTTTTGGCAAATCCGAAAATCAAAGATTTCATTTCCAGAATTTGAAGGTGGAGGGTTTGGCAAATTTGAGCATACCATTCTCAGAATTTTCAAAGGTGGATTGTTTGATTGAACACAGTCATTTCCAGAATTTTGAGGAGGTGTTTGAGGAGGAGGATTTGATCCAGATTTGGGCCATATTCTCAAAATTTTGAAGATAGCAGGATTGTAGGGTGAAGTTGTGATTTTGACAAGGCAATTGCATCAAGATTAGCATTCAGAATTTCATAGAGGGTGCAAGTCTAGAAAATTCAAAGAGGAAGAGTTGTCAAGCCAAGGATAACCGGTGAGTGGCCTATCTTAGCTTTTCTTTTAGTTATTTTCATTTCATTAGTATTAGTGTTAAGTGTTGAAGATTAGTTTCAAAAGTAGAGCTTGAAGTTTGGTTAGTAGGTTGATTACTCGATTGTCTTGATTAGCTTTCTTCCCCCAAGTTCTTGCTTGCATCATCCATTTCTATCATTTCATCATCACTAGGAAGAAGATTGGAGTGATAAGTGCAGTCCATCCCATAGGCAATGGAAGGGAGTGATAAGTGTAGTCTTCATCATCACTAGGAAGAAGATTGGAGTGATAAGTGTAGTCCGTCCCATAGGCAACAACGGGGAGTGATAAGTGTAGTTTCCATCTCATTAGGAAGAAGTTTGAAGTGATAAGTGTAGTCCATCCCATAGGAAATGACAAGGAGTGATAAGTGTAGTTTCCATCTCATTAGGAGGAAGTTTGGAGTGATAAGTGTAGTCCCACCATCACTGTAGAAAGGTGGGGAGTGATAAGGGTTTAGGATGACGGATGCCAATGCAAGCAAGCAACCAAAGGGAATTAATGCTAAAATATGAGACAAGGAAGTTATGATACCCAAAACCACCTTCTTCTCGAAACTGAAACGAGTCTGAGACACCAACATCGGTACCCTTGACATGATTCAATTAAGAGATAGGTTGAGAGATAGCCAGTCCCCTATGGCAAAGAAGATCAAATAGTATTGAATCATGCAAGAGGAAGGTTCAATCTACCCCAGCAGTGGACATGATACGACAGAATTGGTTACACCAAGTCATCAAGGCTCACAAAGTCAGATTGCAAATCAGAGTGCAGCGACCTCATCGTGCTTCTTAGTTGGATCCCAGGCTATGCAAAAGGTACACAATTTGATCCTTGGATGTGTTATTTTATTGAAGGAATTGAGAATGGTAAAGAAAGATTGATTGGATTAGGATCATTAGCATGAATTTAGAGTTGCAACTTAGATAGTGCAAAATCAGAGGCAAGTCTACATGGGGTCCTACCTCTTCAATTCAAATGCAAGACTACTAGTGATGCTTTGCCAGTCGAACCAAATCTAATTTTGGGGAGATGCATTGCACCACTATGGTTGAGGCAAGTACTTATGCCAAGGGGTGAGGTTGTGGCAGTTCGAATAGTTGAAGGTAGTTGAGGGTCAACTAGAGAAAGAAGTATGAACTAGGAGGCAATTGATGAACTTAACGATTATTTCAAATCAAGTAATGGGAAGATTGTGGAACAATCAAGGAGATATGGCCAAGGCAAGCACCCCAAAACTCAAGAGTATTCAAGAAGAAGGGGATGCAAGCAAACCCAAATTCAAGTAGACAAGTTTGAAGGACCACGAAAATCAAGGCAAGAATAATGAAGGAGGAAAGCGAGAAGAAAGGTTGAGAGGGGTCAAGTTCAATTTCAAGGCAGTGGCCAAGAGCAAGGCTCTCAAATTGCAAGAAGGTTCACATCCAGGCAAGCCACCGAGGTCAAGGCAAGATTACCCTAAGTGCATGGAGACCTCACCCTTTCGAGGTCAGGACATCAAGTACAAGCAAGTTCAAGTGGTGATGAGAAAGTTTCTAAGGAAAAGCTCAAGCATCCAAGGCTTCACCTCATCTCAAGGATTAAAGAATTTTATAAGATAAGGTTGTTGAAGTGGCAATTTCATGTGCATGTAATCAAATCATGCCAAGTGTCCTATGTTCTCATTGGTTGACAAATTATTGTAATTTTCTCATTGGCCCACAAAGTTGGTGCCCTCTTGTAATTGGTTGAAAGATGGTAACCCTAATTAGGGTTTGTAAGGTTTAATCTTGGCCCTTGATTTTGTCTCTTAATCTTGGCCACTCATTGTAATTTTGAGCCTCTATATAAGGCCATTTGCACTCATTTGTAAGGAGAGTTATGTTGGAGGATTGTTGCCAAAATACTATCAAAATTGTTCTCTATTCATTGTTGTGATTTGCATGGTGGATATACATGATCATTTTGGTGTATTGCATGTTTCTTCTCATCTCTCAAATTAAAGTAGGATTTCATTTCAAAGTTGTTAAAGTAAGAATAGAAGTAGATGGCTAGTTGTATGGTGATGTTGGTAGATGTTTGATAGGGATATTTATACTAGGCCACTAGCATCTTGGCAGCTTGTTAAGAAGCCTTGTGTGGTAATCTAGTCTTTTTCCCTTTGAATCATCACACCTATGGAGGTAATGCCATTGGCAAGATTTCATTAGGTTGATCCCCATCCATTTGCCAATCTTTCCATTCAATAGGAGTAGTAGCAGAAGCAAGAAGTAGTTTAGTAGTGAGAAGTTTGAGAGCAAAGTTGGAAGTGATATAAATTAGAAAATCAATTGAGTATACATTGCAAAGATAGATCTCATCATAGCGAAAATTTGACATCCTCAAGTGAACAAAACAACGTAAGCCTGCCGAAGTGATTACCAGCAAATCACATTTATAAAACTGAGTTAGTATCCACAAGTGTAAGGAACCTTGGAGTATTCTTATATACTTTTCAAGAGAGGGTTGAGTGTTTGGTACGCCGTATCAAGTATTTCAATTGCTATATGTTATGTAGTGGTACAAAACTAACATCAACAGGTTGTATGTACTATTTCTTAGGCTATAATAATTCCATCTAGGATTGACCGGTTGGGGACAAAACCAGTTTGTTCTTCTGAGATAATTGCAGGAAGGAAGGTTTTAAGTCTATTTGCTAAGCATTTGGAGAGGATTTTATAAATGGTATTACAAAGGGAAATAGGGTGAAATTCCCCTGGTTCCATACATTCATTTTTCTTAGGGATAAGTGTGAAAAAGGTATTATTGATTTCAGTTAATAGTGAACCAGAGTTTCTAGTAGCTTCCACTGCTTGCCATATATCCTCTCCTAAAAAATGCCAACATTTTTGGAAAAAACCTGCCTGAAAACCATCTGGCCCAGGAGCTTTCTTCGAGTGTAGCTGATATAAAGCTTTTTTAGTTTCTTCCAAGGTAAATTTACTATTAATCGATTTATTATCTGCATTGGTAATTAATTTTGGAATAGCCGTCAACATTTCATTTTGTGCTCTAAGGTCAGTAGCATCCTGATTGTTAAGAAGAGAATGATAGAAATGAATTAATTGTTTGGAAATAAGTTTGGGGTCATCTATGAGATGTCCATTATCATTTCAAATATTCAAAATTATATTTATACTTCTTTTATTATTGGTACTATTGTGATTTTTTTTGTATTACAGTCCCCTTCTTTCAACCATGTTTCTCTAGACTTTTGTTTCCAGAATATTTCTTCCTTTAATAAAATCTCAACATATTTAGCCATAAGTTCTTTTTCTTTAATGTAACTTATTTCATTCATCCCTTGTTCTATGACTAGTTTATTTAGGCAGTCTATTTCATGCTCGACTTTATTTTTCTGTTCAAAAATATTATTAAATTTGTTTTTGTTCCACTCCAGGATCTTGTGCTTAATAATCTTTAGTTTAGCTACTAGGCAGTACATCTTAGATCCAGATACTTTTATCTTCTTCCACCATTGTTCCAAGAGCAGCATAAATTCTTCATCTTGGAACCACATGAATTCAAATTTGAATGGGTTTCTAGGTGGTTCATAATTTTCCGTAATGGAGAGCCTTACTGGGAAATGATCCGACCCAGCATTGGAAAGGACTTCTACACTTAAAAAATGATTAAAATTCCCAGTATCTCCGCTAATAAAAAATCTATCCAATCTTTCCACAATGTGGCTGAAACCTAATCTTCTGTTATTCCAAGTAAATACACCGTTGTTGGTGCTAATATTGATTAAATTATTGTCCAAGACCCATTGACTAAAGTCTTTTTGTGACTGCGAGATATATTGTGAACCACCATATTTTTCTTTAATATCTAGAATTGCATTAAAGTCACCTCGTAATATGTGGATGTCTTCGGTATTAGATGATAGCTGATTTTGCACTTCCAATCATACTTTCCTTTTTTCTTCATTATGAACAGGTCCATATATATTAATGAGTTTAAATTTTAATTTCGTCTTTAAACTTTTAACATCTAATACAAGCCAGTTATTATTTTTAGACACTACCTCAATCATTATTTTCCTAGGATCCCATAAGGTAGCCAAACCACCAAAGGCTCCTGCTGATAGGACTATCTTTGATTTCCATATACCTAATTTAAGACTAAACTTTAAACTTTCTTCCTTATTTAATTTAGCTTCCTGTAATAATATAATTTCTGATTCAAATGTATTAAGATACCTTTTAATTAATCTTTGTTTGTTAGGGGTGTTCAATCCCCTAACATTCTAGGTTATTTTCATTGTCCTTGGGAAAAGCTCTTCCCCTTCCCAGCATTCAGGATGTCAGATAATTTTTGTTGATTGTCGGCATTACCGACCATAGTTCTCAATTCATTAATGGATTTCCTACCTCTCTTTTTCTTAGTCTTAAGGGTATTTGTGCACGAAAGACCTTCTCTATTCATAGAAATACCTAACTGTCTATCCTTATTTATTATCCCATTCATACATCTAATAATATCTTGTTCATCATTTGCTCGATCATTGCTCAAAGGAATCTTCTCTGAAATGTCATTCTGTTCACATTCTTCCTGCCCTTTTATTAAGTTAATATGAGAGTCTTCATGATCTATAATATCTTTTCCATAATCTTCTAAGAGATTTTCTAAGCTAGTTCCCAACTCTTTATTGAGAGATTCTAGTTCTATAGGCATTGATATGGAGGGAATAGAGTTAAACTGGGATTCAATATCCTGTTGTTCCAAGACCAAAACTTCTAATCTATCTACCTTTACATTCTTTTTTAACATGATATTTTTTATTAGGAGCTCTCTTTGAAGGGATAATTCCTCTCTATCACAAATCTCATCCAAAAATAAATCCATCAATTCATTTGTAACTTTTTTGCCTAGATATTCTGAAATTACATTAACCTCTCGTTTGCATTTCTCTTCTTCAGTTTCTATATCTGATAGTATATCTTTCTTCTGATTACTTGTACTAAGAGGGCTATCCACTATCTTATTTTCTATTGTTGTGGATAGAACATGGCCTAAGTCACTGCTAATCTTGAAAATTTTCTCCATAGATATCTTTGATTCCTGTTGTTGTTCATGATTGTTTTCGTCTAAAATTTTATGAATATTACCCAAATATAAGTCAGTACTACCAAATTCAGCTTCTGAAGGGTTAACTGGCATCAAATTTGTACTGTTAAGATTAGATATCTTATTATTACACTTAGTTATTCCATCAATGTGCCGCTGTGGTAATTCCTCATTGATTTTTGTCTGTATTTCCTTAAGTTCTCCCAAAACATCATCAACCATTCTATCTTTGTTTTTACTGGCTAGTATTCTATCTTCTGATGAAGCGGGGACATAAGCTTTGATGGGGCTATGCTCTACAAGCTGGCCCTTAATCTGATCATCCTCCAAAATTCCTATGGATTGGGGCTTAGAGTGAATAGATTTATTACTTGAACTGGGAACAGTAGTCCCTAAAGTGTTCTGAGTGTTTCTAGGCATGAGAGGAATAGATGTAATATCCTCATTTATGACACAATTATTTTTAAGAACAAACCCTCCCTTGTTCTCAAGGAAAGCAATCTTAATATCTAAATTAGCCATATTGGGTTTTGGGCATGACTGGTTTTCTAGAAGGTTGGGGGTATTAACAGGGGTAACTTCAAATTTCTCTAAAAAATTTTCAACTATTGTGGGATTGATGACCATCGAGCTGGATTTGCAACAAAGCTTGATAGGGGGGATAGTCTTCTTATGAAGATTCATTTTAACAATAATAATCTTTTCAACTTGGTTTTGCTCTGTTGTAACCAACCCTACATACTTGCCAATGCTATTACCTATTTTTTTGAGAGTTTCCTACCAGGTACATTCCAGAGGGAGGTTTGTAAGGAGGATGACTTTTTCCACCATAAAGTTAGTAAGATTTTCAGAGTTAAAAAAGGGGTTCCAATAAAAAATAGTAAAATCTATATTTCTATACTTGGGGCAACCCTGTGAAAGTATCTATTTCTTAAGTGTTTTGTTACTAAAGTCTAAATAAATAAAAAATTCTGTGAGGATTGAAACAGCTACCTTTTTTGCCATTTAGATTTCAACCATGCTGCTATTTTGCCAGTAGAAGCTCCGACTCTGTTCCATCTACATATAATTCCAAATCTTGCACATACACTCTATATTCTTTCTATACCTTTATCTACTGGAATCTTATCATAAACATTATCTTGCTTAACTATGGGATGCTAGCATGAAACCTTAGATTTATCTATACCTTTATCTACTGGAATCTTATCATAAAAATTGTACACTAAAGTGGAGGGGGGGAAATTTATACTTACCTTGGCAACTGCGATGAGGAGGCGTGTATGCCTTCATTGCCTGATTTTTGATAATGGGATTTTTGTTGGTTTTAGGGTAGTTATCTTCTCTTCTCTCCCCCAATTGTAGCTGGAAAGAATTAGGGCTCGATTTACGCTTGTGGGGAGGAGAATATAAGTGATTGTTCATAGCGCTGAGGTGATCGAACCTGTTCTTGATGGGCATAGCAAAGGGTGTCTGTTTGGGGGGATAATAATGCTTCCTATGGAACAAATCATGCTGCTTAGCCCTTCTGACATTTTTCTTGTGTGCCGGTAGCCATTGACAATTCTAAGCAGAATCACGCAACTCCAGTGGTGTTGCTCTAGAAGCAAATCTAGGGGAAGAATGTTGAATTGCCTAGGAAGATTTGTTTAATGGTGGCAGAGGATACATATTAGTCGAAATAGCATACTTGGTAGTGGAGAAAAAATGTAATTGCGAGTCCAGGGAGACAATTGTGAACATTAGCGATTTCGCATCAGAGAGCAGAACCATTTTTAATTTTTATTGTGTTATGTATATTTAAATGTTACAATAACATGATGAAATAATTATATTATATATAATTTCAATTATGCTTAAAACTTAAGCTTTATTTAAATCAATTAAATATATTATAATTTATTGCAACCTTAGTTTTAATTTAATTAAAATATCTATAATTATAATATAATAATAAATTTAATCTTAAATTTATTTTTCATTTTAGTTATTTAAAAATATTATTAATTTTAATATTTCTTTTCATCTATCTTTAAATATTAATTAATTTTAAAATAAAATTAATAAATAGAAATAAATAAAATCATAATAATACTGTAAAACAAAACCAAAACCTTAAAAAATAAATATTAAATACATATTCTACACCTTCTCCATACATATGTTCATCAAGAAACGGTAGCTCGTACATGGTAGAGAGATATCTTTACATGGTAGAGAGAAACGTTCTAGTTTGCTATTTAGATGATGCCACCATGTCTTGTACGATTAAAAGATGTGACCAAAGAAAACTTGTTTATCGTTGAATGATGGAAAACAACCTTCCACCGAGGACAAAAATAAATCTGATGGGACGGCCATATCAAAACCGATATTTTTTGTGAACTTTGAGGTGTAAGAAGAACGTTCTAGTTTTCTATTTAGATGTGACCAAAGTAAATGTGTCAATCCAAATCTTTGTGGTAGAGAGATATCTTTTCAACTAAACCAAAGTCTAGTCAAGAAGACTTAACGACAGACGCCTCAGACTGCATTAAACTGGTCAAGTTTTTGGTTCCATCTATATTTTCTTTGTTTACTAAGAAACTTTTACTTTATTCATTAATGATGTTCAACATTCAACGGGAGAGGAGTAAAGTTGTGTGATTTTATTTTATTTTTAGTATTTTTATGGGCAATGAAGAGAAGAGGAGTGGATTATTAAATATTTACTAATTTAGTTTATAAAATATTTCAGTATAAGTAACATAATTTATTTTAGAAGGTTATAATCTTTATTGTAAACTTGAAACTTTGTGATAATTATTTTTAATATGAAAATGTTTTTATTTAATGGATATAGTTATATTAGTGAATAAGTATAATTTCATATTTACATATTTGGAAAAAAAAAAGATTTTGTTTAGTTTATTTTTAATTTACTAATAAGAATTTATTGTCTTTTTTAATAAAATTATAACCATCTTGGAAAATATTAGTATTTTCTTGTGAATAATTACTATATGCATAATATTAATATTTGTTTATGTATTTAAATTATTTTAATTGTATATTAGAATAGATCTAAAAGTTTGTAATACATTGGTGAAAATGTTAATTGATAATGTTTGTCTTAAAATATTTTTGATATAAGGTTGATAACCTATTGAAATTTTTACGTTACGTTGCCTAACTATGATTTTCTGAAATTTTGTTGTCATTTAAGGACCTATTTTGGCCTATCATGATCCTCTACACACACACACACACACACACAGTACATACATATATAGGTGCGTGCACACACACACACCCCAAACCATACCTAAAAAACTAGTGATTGGAGACTCTAATTGTAAGAATTTTCCTAAGACAAAGAATGAAATGCCAAGATCTAGAAGCTCAATTGATAACACAAGAGAGATAGGAAAAATGATAGTCAAATAATAAATAGATACAATTGATTATGCCCAATTAATGATGACCAATTGATTAAGTACAAAATAGATGTGCCTGAATATATAGGCAAACATAAGTAAAGTGTAACTAGAAATATTTAATTAGACCAACACCCCCCTTAAGTGCAACTTAGGGGAATGAACTTAAGCTCACAATGCTAGATGAAAATGCATGATGGGTCCCAGCTACTAGGCCATGTTAGGTACCATGTACAATATGCAAGAGAAATGCAATCTCTCGTAAAGTGGAGAAAGAGGGAAAACCCTCCCCCCAAAAGAGAGATGAAAATAAACAAGATGCATGGATGGATGGAGTAATCAAGACCACCCCCCCTCCCCATTATGACATACATCATGCATATATAATCAAGAATCCCCATATAGGAGAGAAGAAGTGGAAGAGAGACCAAGTAGCCCCCCCTCAATGTAGAATGTACACCTGTGGTAGATGTTCCAAGCTTGATGTAGAGAATACTCCATGAGTGTAGAACAAAATTCCTTCCATTAGGAAGAAACAAAACCAAAATGAATGGAATCTCTAAAACCTGCTCAAGTGTCCCCATTTCAATACTAAAAGGTGCCTCATCCAAATTATGTGTACTAGACCACATTGCTAAAAAAGATAAGTCAAGACCAATTGAGGATGAATGTACAACATGTCTCAATGATGCAGGGGATGGATGGAGGATCCAAGGATGGATGGTCCAAACCTACATTGCCAATTATAACAACAATAATTGCAGCAGAATACAACAATATAATGTTTCAAAATGAAATTTCATTCAACATGCTTGACTGTAAGGCCTTTTGGGTTTCGGCCTATTACAATGAAATAACAAAGTATCTTAGCAATCTCCTAGCTAGTAAAGCTCTAAAACACATCAACAACTGATGGAAACACGAAGGTAGATCTAAACTTGAGCTTGCAAGCCTCCAAGAAATCTCCTTGTCTCCAAGTATGCAAACCACTAGCTCTTCTATTACAATATCAGATAAAACATCTGATCTACAAGATCTTGCTGGATCCAATTATGTGTCTACTCTCATACTACTACTAATCTACCCCTAAACATCTACCCAAGCTCTCAATATATAGCCAGCCAAGCCACAAGTCGGCCAGTCAGACATTTAATTACATTATAGGTCCAACCTAAGGAGAGATACCAAAACTAAAAAAAAAAGATCAAAACTTAATGTGAGGTTACATTTAGGTCCACACATGACCCAAGAACATAATCCTAACTTAGCAAAATCTCATCTCCTCACATGGAACCACACAAGATGAAAAACTCCATGTTTAGCGTGAAACTAGACTGAAAATTGATACCTGAGAAAAATGGTCATAAATTTCAACTCATAATGAATTAGGACTTGAGATCTTAGGAGAAGATAGTACATTAGGTCCTATTAAAGGCACTAAGAGAAATTTTTTTGATTCATTAAGGATCAACAACTATATGCCACATAATTAGAGCCCAAAAAGAAGGAAAATACAGCTCCGACGACAAGAAAAACAACTCTAACTTTGACATGGTCCATCCAATCCTTATGTGATCATAGGAGAAGGTTCCAAAATAGGTCCTCAACATCATGTAAGATTCACACAACATGAAACCAATAAATGCAACATTTATCATGCAAACAATAGACAACAGGAAATGTTTTTGGTTGATGCAAGATTGCTTAAAGCCCGAGATGATCCTGCATCAGACACCCAAGGTAAATAAAAGAATTTTCTCATGAACATCTTAAGGGAATCAGAATAGGTATGCCATATCCATTCTTAACCCATATCTCCTCTTGTCTTTCATTCCATGTTGTCTTTACTTTATCCACTGTCACACTCAACAAATCAACTTGTCCTGCACTTTTCTCATCTTTCCTTTCTGCTACTGAGATTAAATGATTCTGACCATCTTTTGCACTTTTGATTACACTGGTACTTTAGTGAATCACATCTTCTCCACACTTACTAACCATCTCAGCATCATCTGCAGTCCTCTCTGTCACTAGTGCCGTCATTTGTTGCACTATCTTTTTAGAAAGTCCATCTACCTCTTAATCTCTATAAATTCCTAAACTATATCATTCTCCTTTCCTTTCATCCATGTGAATAGGTTCATCAACCTTCTTCTCTTGAGGATTCTCATAAGGACTACACTTGATAACTCCACATCCCTTAGCTCCAACTTCCTACAAAGGTAACAACTTATGCCTAGATCCACCATGCATTACCACATATGTATTTGCATGACCATCAAACAAAACATGTGTATCAAATTGCCAAGGTCTCCCAAACAATAGATGAAAAGTATCCATAAGCAATACATCACATAATATTTCATTATGATAAGATCCAATCTGAAAATTAACCAAGCATTGTTCTTCAATCCTAACCTTAGACACATCTTGTATCCAATTAATCTGATAAGGATTAGGATGTTTCCTTATTTCCAAATTTAACTTACTAACCATTTCTTCTGAAACAAAGTTTTCAAAACTACCACCATTAACTATGACATTACATACCTTATCCTCGCACTTGCATCTAGTTGTGAACAAATTTCTTCTTTGTACTAGTTCCTGGACACATGTAGCCAACCTCCTAGTGATAAGAAATTCACCTTTTTCTGCAACATTCCCAATATCTTCTTCGACAGTTAGTGCAACTCTTTTTCTAGGACATTGAAAACTTCTATGACAATTTTCACCACATTGATAACAAGTAATAGTGAACTCATTTTTCCATCTCCCTCTATGTCCAATATTGTAGTTCTTAGTGACTTGACCACTAACAGATCCTTCATCAGTCTTCTTAGGATTCTCCACCATATTACCTCCATCAACTGCTTCACCAATCTTACCACCTCAGTTCCTATTATTTTGTCTTCCTTCAAACCTCTTGTTTAGCTTCTCCTCAATCTTCAATGCCATCTGATAAGCATCTCCTATAGTTTTCACCCAAACAGTGAGTAATTCTTCTTGAATACTAGGTCTCAAGCCATAAACATACCTAGCAACCTTCTCTTTATCAGCTTCAAAATGACCAGTCCTAATCAAGATTCTTTAAAACTCCTCAATATACTCCTATACTGATTTGTTGATCTACTTCAAGGTTTGCATCTTCTTAAACATCTCTAACTCATAATCCACTGGAATGAATTTATTTTTCAACTTGTCAACCATTTAGTTCCATCTAGTGATCTTTTCTTTTCCTCTCCTACTTCTTTCCAATTGAACTTCTCTCCACCAAATATTTGCATGACCTTTCAACTTAGTCTTTGCAAATCAAACTCTATCAAGACCTTCTATTACTTCATACTCAAAGTATTCATCTATCTCATTAATCCAAGCAATCAACTCTTTTGGCGTAAGGCTTCCAGCAAATGTAGAAACTTTAATCTTAGGTATTTTTCCAAGTTTAGACATAGCCTTCAGGATTCTATTCTCTTTTGGATCTCTGGCTTCTTCTATAGCTTCTTCAAAGTGATATTCCTTAGATTCATCACTGTCATCCTTCAAGGTAGTATTCTTTCTCAATTCCTCTTGCAGATCTTGCACTTGTTTTTGCAAAGCCCTGAAATCATCAAGATTGAATTCTCCAGTAGGTTCTTCCTCTAAGATCTCATGAGCTCTCCTCGGAGGCATCTTCAATACAAGGTCCTGGTGCAAACCATCGAGCACCTTTGGTGATCTATCCACACACTCAGAATCTTCAATCTTTGATACCACTTGATGCAAGGGAGGGATGGAGGATCTAAGGATGGATGGTCCAAACCTACACTGCCAATTATAACAACAACAATTGTAGCAGAATACAATAATATAATGCTTCAAAACATAATTTCATTCAACATGGCCGGCTGTAAGGAATTTTAGGTTTTGGCCTATTATAATGAAATAAAAAAGTATCTTGAAAATATCCTAGCTAGTCCAACTCTGAAACACATCAGCAACTGATGGAAACACTAAGGTAGATCTAAACTTGAGCTCCCAAGCCTCCAAGCAATCTCCTTGTCTCCAAGTATGAAAACCACTAGCTATGCTATTATAATATCAGATAAAACATCTGATCTACAAGATCTTATAGGATCCAATTATGCATCTACTCTCATAATACTACCAATCTTCCCCTAAACATCTACCCAAGCTAGCAATATATAGCCACCTAAGCCACAAGTCAGCCAGTCAGACATTATATTACATTATAGGTCCAGCCTAAGGAGAGATACCAAAACTAAATAAAGAATGATCAAAACTTAATGCGAGGTTACATTTAGGTCCATACATGACCCAAGAACATAATCCTAACTTAGCAAGATCCCATCTCATCATATGGAACCACGCAAGATGAAAAACTTCATGTTTCGCGTGAAACTAGATTAAAAATTGATACCCGAAAAAACTGGTCATAACTTTCAACTCATAATGAATTAGGACTTGCGGTCTTAGGAGAAGATAGTAATTTAGGTCCTCTTAAATTACCTAAGAGTGTAAAGGCTGATTCATTAATGATCAATGGCTACATGTCGTGCAATCAACACCCAAAAAGAAGGAAAATATGGCTTTGACAACAAGGAAAACAACTCTAACTTTGAAACGGTCCATCCAATCCTTATACAATCATAGGAGAAGGTCCCAAAATAGGTCCTCAACATCATGTAATATTAGTACAACATGAAACCAATAAATGAAACATTTATAATGCAAACAACCGAAAATAGGAAATGTTTTTGGTTGATGCAAGATTGCTCAAAGCCCGAGATGCTCCTATATGACTCAAAGACTCAAGTGTCTCCTTTGAAGATAAAGTGACCTCTTCCAACTATAGTATCAAAGTATCCAAAATCATGTCAACCTTAAAATAATGATCAAGTGGAGAATGAAGATTAGGGTCAACATGTTCCCTCACAACTGTGTGTGTGAATTTTGTACCTAGCTAGGGACACAACACTTCAGTAAAACATTAGAGGTTAGCAAAAATCAAAATCATGAAAGTAATTGAAAGCTAAGCTAACCAAGTGATTTACTACCTTCTAGTAGGTGCAAGTCTATAATTCTCAGATTAGACCGTGATCAGTGACCTTGACAACACCTAAATGAAGGATTTGAATGCAAAAGATGAATGAAACTATTGATGCAAATTAAGATCTAAGATAAAAATGATATGGAAATTTAATCTAGTAATGATATGAAATATGAAACTAAAATGAATTGATAACAAGATTGATCTCACAATAGTTGTTGATTCGCAGGAAGCTTTGATTCTTCGAATGTCAATTCACTAGCATGATTGTGCAAATTCTATCGATTGTGGATTGACAATTTGACAGTGTAAGTATGTGAATTTGTGCCATCATGAGATTGATTATGAAGAGCTGAGCCTTGTTTTTATATAAATCCAGGGCTTGAGGGTGCATGGAAAAAGTCATAAATCACTCTTGATAAACTCAGGTTGATTTTTGAGTTAACAAGAATTTAGAAATATTTAATTCATAAAAACATGCAAATCATGCAAAAAACAACTTTTTAACTCAAATCAGAAGTTGAGATCAACTTTCAACTCAAAAGAGAGTTCAGTTTGATTTTCTGATTTAAAATTTAACTCCTTTTTGAATGTGCATAATTAATTATGAATTAATTAAATAAATAAAATGATTTTTCCTCAACTTAACTGATTTTTGAATTTATAACTTAACTTAATTGATTTATTGGTTAATCAATTATTAAATCAATTTTTATTCAAAATAATATTATTAAATATGACAACTTGCTTTAATTAATTAAATAAGAATTTAATCAATTAATAATAGGAATTTTGATTTATTGTCAAATTTAAATAATAATAATTACGAATAAATATAATTAAATTCAATTAAATAATTAAGTGGCAGAATTAAATTAATTAATCAAATATTCAACATATTCAATTAATTAACTTTAGGATAAATATGATTTATCACCAAATAATCATTAAATTAAGGTTAATTTTGATAAATTAGGAATATTCCCCAATGCAGAATTTAGGATAATCAATTAGAGTTTTCGATGTTTGGATGTGCCTTAGGTTAGGACTTTGATGTCTATTTCATTCAAATTGTTGATATAGGAGGTTAATGAACCTATAGCCTATTTTTGGGGTATTACATTTTCCCCCTCTTTGAATCATTGTGCGAAGCGTAGGGGTTCAAAGATAGTCTGTGTATGATATAGATGTTGATTTGAAAGATGAACTGATTCTGAGACAAAAACCGATTGAAAGATTTGAAAAGCTGATTCAGGTCCTGATCGACCAAGAATCATGATGATGTTAATTGTAGCAACAATGAACCGATGATTACGAAAAAGTATCAAATGCCTGATTCTGAACCTTATGATTACGAAGAAGTGAGTGATCGATTCCAGACCCAAATGTCCTTGTATGAATCATATAGCTATCACATCTAAACCCTTCAGTTATGAAGAACCAAGGAAATAACACTAATGAACCAGTGGTTATGAAAAGCTGATACAGATTATAAGATAGATTAGGATACCAGATTGATATGGATCTTGATGAATCTAATATGCCCCAAATGATAATAGATTTGCCCCAAGAGATGAGGTCTTAAATGAATCAGTAACTAGATGTGGTTGTTGTCTTGATTACTGAAAGAAAGATTTGATTTACAGACTTGAATGATGTGTAATTGTTACCATTAGTTTACTCATCTTTGGTGGCCTAGTTACTAGATGATGCTACATCCCCCTAGTTTGTGTTATTAGGTGATCTTGCTTAATATTTGTGTTCATTTTCATTACAAAGTACATGAAAGGGAAAGGGAATGAACTGCATATAAGATTACATGTGCATATATCAATGTTAAGCATGCTGTGTAAGAGGGAAAGAACTGAAAAGAACATCTATCTGAGCTCACACATGCCATGCGCATAGCCATTGCTAGAATTGCATAAATGAGTGCAAATATACATATGAAACAAAGCATAAATACAGGGGTACCAAACATTGCCTAGTATAAAGTCTATCTCCATGGTGTTCCTGGTGTTCTCCTATGATCCTGAACCTGTAGATAAGAGAAGAGAAGTGGGTTAGATGCAATGGATCTAAACAATGCCTGGTATCAGAGTATTTATAAGCAATGCATACATGCACCCAGTCATACACCTCTGACATGGGCTGTGCTTAGGGAAGATGCATGAGGGAGCCTCTAGAAATAAAAGAAATACCATTGTTTTCACTAATGTGTTTGTTCCATGTGCAGATGAACGACCTTGACCTGTGATGCAGTCGATGCTAGGAAAACCTCATTTCCTTGGCAGTGGCTGCATCACATGCCAAGAACACCCATGATCAATAGGGAAATAGCTAGGGGATACAGTATTAGGGGGACACTAAGGGATCACAAAGGTAGAGAAATGAAGCATGGCTAGAGGCACTGGAAAAAGGGGAGGACTTACAAAACACAGAGAATAAGGTACTCAAATCTACATGTAGTCCTATTATCAATTCATGGAAACAAGGTACAATCTGCATCATTTATACACACTCATGGCATGAGATGTGTAAAGAATCTGCATCATAAGGCCAGGCGAAGAAGCTACAGATAAAAGATGTAACTACATGATGCTAGTGAGGATACAATCTTGTAAAATAATGAAGCTCCTCACATCTTATGTGCTTTGAGAAAATGAAGTTTTTATCATCATGAAGGAGTGATAATGCATTAAGGAGGAGCTGTGCTTAAAATATGAACATCATCAAGTGGATATCAAGCATGAAATAAAAACTGATGCATGTATTGGTGGCAGTAGCAATCCAATGGAGAAATCATGACCCTAAGTTAACAATACATAAGGTTCAAGATGTACAGGCTATGATGGAGGTACAATGGCATGAACAATAGTAAAAATAATAGCATCAAGTCAAGATTCATGACATCATCAGAGTACATGGCAATAATGTATTCAATAGTGGCATCGAAATATTCAAATGATGTAATATTGTGACCCTCGGCCCCAATATAAGTAGCAACACAGAGTGAAATAAAAGTAATGCTCATGAACCCACGGGTTTTAAAGCATTGTGTGAACAGACATGAGGATCAAGAAGATCGATAAAATAGCTCACAGATCATCAAACGGGCAATAAATTCATAGTTCATTGGTGCCATGTTCTTGTTCATGGGCTTCAGACTCTAAACCAGTGAGTAGATGGCACCCACAACAAGCACTAATTGTCGAGACAATAGCAATGACTGATCATTTATACACCACTCATGGGTTACCAAAGACACACAACAATGCAAATGTGAATGCAACATCATCAACGAGCATCTCAAATTGATAGTGGTGCCATAAATTGGTACATCTACCTAATATGCTCGGGTCACTAAGACACCAAGCTTATTTGTGGGTTATATGTAAGCCTTCATAGAAGAAAACAATAGCAATAAGCATGGGCACTATAAGTAGAACAAAGCCAACCAAGAGGAAGAGGTCACAACTCACTGGCATCAAATACACAAACCAGAATACCGAGTATGCAGAGTTAAAAGATGTATGACCTAAGTAGTGCACGGGCCGTACAAGATTAGGAAACAAGAGCAAAGTATGAGTGGTGGTGATCTAAAACAAAAAGAACCGGTTTATATAGCAAAGGAGGCTCTATTCCTAAGTCCCCAAGGCATGCATATGAATACAATCTCAATAGTAGTGAACAATACCTCAATACCCTGGGGCCCTGCACAACATGGAAACAGTAAATAACATTGCCATTACTATGCAGAACATTGTCCTCAAGGATATGGGGATTACGGAATACATAACATAGTGCCCAATCTCATACAGAGACATTAAGATGGCCACCAAAATAATAAATGTAAACAGGGATTGAACATAACATGAATAGTAAACCTAAGGGTCAGATGCCGAGAATATACAAGGCATACAATATGAAATAAAATACAGAGAAGTGAAATACAAGCCGTGCCCTAATCTTAACATGGCAATCAAATGGAGGTTTACAAAAACCACTCAGGTATCATGTTTGAATCATACCTGAATCATATGTCGTGATGAAGACTGTTGTTTCTAAATCCGATTTAGAAACTTGCCAAGTGCCGATTAGAAGCTTTCCAAGTGCCAGAGGATGAAGTGACTGTCATTTCCTCATCATGAGGGTTTTCAAAATTGAGATCATTGATTAATATATTCTCCCCTTTCTTAGGGTTGAGAATTTATTAATTATTCATTTTGCTAAGTTTTTCAAATAGCATGGATATAGGGCTATTAATATATTTATCCCTTTTAAGGGTTAATATATTAATTGTTTTTATTTTTGATGCCAATGTAATATCAAAGCATGGTGTGAATATTGAGTTATTAAATGGCTTTCCCCTTAATTGGGTTGAGAGTCATTTATTGACTTAGGAGATAAAAGTTAAATCCCTTTTTTTTAATGGTATAGGTGGGTTAAATTTTAATTGTAAAAAAGTCATTGCAAAAAGTTTTTATTGTAAATTCTGACAAATGGCATTTTATAAGCCATTGTCAGAATATTATTCATGATGCATGACTTAGTGGGTAGAATAGTTTTCTTTGACTAGCTATTTTTAGGGGGTCCCACTTTCCTCACCCTCCTAGAATCTTAGGAATCTGGCATCTGGATTTATGAAGCTTTTATAGCCTTATATGCAATTATTTTCTATCTTTAGGAGGTTATGGGTCATGATGCAGATTCCTAGGATTACTTTTATACCTCTCACTTGTGTGATTGAGGTTAGTTCTTCTTTCCCTCTTTCTTGGAGGTGAATGCTTCTAGCTTTGGTGAAGCAGATTTATATACTTGGCTCCTTTCATTGGAATAAGATAGTATTCCTTCTCATCCCTATTATTTTCTGAGTTTTCCTATTTGAATTCATGTTAAGGTTGTTGTGATCTTGTCATCCTTCACTTTGCATGTCTGTTCAAATCAAATGTTCAAGAAGGTGTTTTGCAGTTGTTGGTCTAATCTGTGTACATTTGGTTTTAAGTTGTGGGAGTTTTTTTCCCTCTTTTAATACAAATACCTCTTTATTTCAAGCATTGTCAAGGCAGACAGGGTCAAGTTGTGAGTTACCAGATTATTTTTTGTTATTGTGAGTTCTGATTCAATCTGTGGATCTACTTTGGTGAATCACGTAGTTTCATTTTCAGCTTCATGCACACTCTCTCCCTTTTCCTTCAAGGTTCAGTTCAGTTTCAGGTGATTCACGGGGAAGTTGGCCCCTAATCTAGAGGTCTATTCTTGAATAGGTTACCCACAACCTAAGAATAGTCCCATGTTTCACGGGATTTCTAGGTCTACACTTAGCCATACTCAGGTGCAATCCCTGGTGACAATAGTAATACCATGCCCCCTTCGGGATGAAAATCAAAATTTGACAAGAAAAGTTAGCATTATAGTGTAGAGGAATGTTAATTGATTTGAGAAGTGGTTATACATGTTTGAGAATGCATTCTACATCGTTTAGAGGTCATGGAGATCAATTTTGACTAGGTTTGACCATGGTTGACCAAGTTGAAATTTGGATAGTTTGATGTGAGATAATCAGTTAAGTTGAATTTTGGATTTCTATGATGATTAGAAGGTCGATAATGCAAGCAATCGGCCTTCCTAGGTCCAAAAATTTTAAATTGTGATTTTGACATAGTAAATGATCTTAGATTTTGTATTTTGATCTTGAAAATGGGTTTAGAATGTTGAAATTAGCTAGGGGTGCAATTTTCATAGAAAATGGATCACTTTTGAAAATTAGGTCAAAAGCTATATAAAGGTCGAAAGGGTCATTTTCATTTCATTATTCACTTTTGACTTTGAAAACTTTGCGGAGCCCTCTGAGTAAGAAAATGGAAGAACCAAAGGTACCTATGAGTTCGCAATGATTTGAGCCCAGCTGGAGACATCAGAGACCTTGGCAATATGGACATACGGTAGGTGGACCTCTGTAGTCCTCTGAAAAGTCAAATTTTCTATGTTTTATAGCATTTTTATCATTTTTTTGTACACTTTTCAACTTTTTTATTTTTCATGTATGTCAACTCATATGCTCCTGGTAGGGTCTCGTACAACTTTTAAATAGTAGATAGGTTGTCATTTCGTGACCCCCCAAAACTCATATGAGAGGGACCCAAGAGTCTATGATGTTTCGTCGGGTCCCTCCTTTGTCATATGGGAAACCTTGGAGTATCGTATGACTATGCTTTGTCGTATGATACCATGTAGAAAGTCGTATGACTTTCCATGCCAGTCTAGAATGTCCTTTGGAAAAAAACAAGTGTAAAACTCCATTTTAGGTCCAAATTTTAAAAATTTTGATCCTGTAGCCTGATTACTAAACCTTTAATCTACATTTTGACATAGCAAACTGTTCAAATTCTATACTTGTACCCTGTTCTGTAACCAAATAGCTGATAGGCTTCCCTATTTCTAGGGTGTGTAGGTCCGATTTCCTGATGTGCATGTCTAGATTTCCCATCCGGTGACACAAAGATTGTGCATGTCCCTTCTTGATCCAATGAGAGTACACCTTGTAGCTTGTGGATTTGAGTTTCTGATCCGTTTACCTGAGATTAGGGTAAACCATGGTCTTTTGATGGCATTGATAGAGAGGTTCCACTCAGAGATGTAGACCTTTCACCTACCTACTGGAGAGCTCACTGTAACTCTAGAGGATGTGTACTGTATTTTGTGCATCACATTCCATACTAGCCAATAGCATGAGTATGTGAGTTCTGGTCATATAGGTCTTCATGCTTTTAGACATCTTTTTGGAGATGATACATAGTTGATAGGGTCAATTTCTTGGGAGACCCTGGTGTAGAGATATGGACAGATGCACCACTTAGAGTGCATTATTGTTGGGATGATTGGTGGGATCATCATGTCTAACCGTCAGCAGAATGGTCTTTTAATGGGCTGGGCCCTAACAGTGACACGTTTGATGGTGACTCCTTGTGAGCTTGCATGGGGTCAGTGCCTTATGGCTCATATGTTTTCAAAGATGCATGAGATTATGTATCAGGATAGTAGATCATTTTCTTCTGGAGCCTTAGTTTTGTAGATATGGGCTTGGGAGCACATCCCAGTATTGAGACCGGTTTGTCAGTCATAGCGGTAGCCATAGGAGCCCATGATTTATGTATATTTTGGTTATGTGACATAGGTTTTCATGGGTCATCTTGAGTATTGGAGGTGATGCCTTGATGACATGACATTCATTCGATGGAGGCCGTACCTAGATATTGAGGCTTGGCCCACAACAAGAGAGAAGTTCAATTACTTTTGGCAGAGTCGTGTGTTGATTGGGAGGTCGCCCTCTACTTTGGAGAGATTTTTGATTACCAGAGTGTGGCACCAGTATGGATGAGTGTAGGATGCACCCAAGGATTACGACACCTATGCTCGTATAGTTCATGAGATCGGCCTTGGATGGAAAACCCGACTCACCTATTCTTTATGTTCACAGGAGTATAGCAGTATTATAGGTAGAGATTGGGATGACCTTCCATAGGTTATAGATGCCGGAGTCATAGATGGTTTCATATCATGGCTTGCTGATCATCCCATTCATAGATTTTCTAATCCTATTGAGCTGATACCCTCCATGGAGGAGGTGATGGATGTGACTGGTTCTCTAGTTAGACCAAGTCCGAGGCCATAGGTACAGGTGATATGCCCTACACCTCTGAGACCAAGAGCGATGGCTCCTCCTCAAATACCAGTGGGAGAGATGAGACCTCCTCGCCTGACTAGTACCACAACAGGTAGATCCATAGGGGGTCACAGATGGACTAGGGGGGAGAGTGGCACTTTGGGCAGTGTTGGTATAGCTAAGGAGGTACTAGTAGCAGAGTAGTGTGTTGGTGCTATGGATACAGATCTTGTATAGGGTGACACTTCATTTGACTTAGGTGTTGAGGTTAGACACAGTAAGGTGCAAAGAGTAGAGAGTGCAGGGTAGCCAGAGCAACCAACCCTAGATACAGACATGCCAACAGTAGATGTAGAGGATCGTACCGTGCCTATGACTCCACAAGAGATAGTCAAACACCTCCAATTATAGGTCAAGGACCTGAAGGTACATAGTGCTTGATGGGAGGAGCGATTCTTAGAGGAAGATAAAAAGTGGATAAAGCTACGTGAGGAGACTAGGAGATTGCAGACAGAGGTGATTCATCAAACCCCACAAGCAACTTATTATGTATCTGCTTATTATGTTGCGGTACCTATTGCGTAGAGAGTTCCTTCATACTCTTAGTAAATGATAGCATCAAAGGGAGCTAGGGAACCCAAAGAAAAGGCAGTACCAGATGCACCACCTCCTCCTCCACTAGATGTAGAGGATCAGGCTGACAGCTAATCTACTTTATTCTATTGATATTTTTGATCTTTTGATATGTGATACTCTGACTTTGATAGCTCTTAGGAGCTCATTCTTTTTTACATTGTGCCAGTAGTGCACCCTTGGCTATTTTGATTTATATGATATATATGAGATCGATATTTTGGGTTGTGACTTCATTTGTACTTGTCATGTTCTTGATTTTACGATGATATCATGTGATGCTTATGCTTATGAGTAGTGTAGAATGTAAGTATGGATCAATGCAATGCAATGATTTTATTTCAAATGTATGGATATGATGCATATGTATTTGATTATGAAGAGATGTATGTATGCTTTATTAATATGCAATGAATGTAATGTAAATGTAAATGTGATTGTGATATGAAATGTAAATGCAACAATACACATGATATGTTTGCAAGTGATGAAGACAAGTACTCAGTCTTATGTCAAAAGGATGTGTAACCCCAGAGGGTGACTGCTTGTGCATTCGATGAATAGACCATCTTGTTAGATTTCAGCTCTTGTTAGATTTGGATAGGTGTTTGAAGAATCCTTTAAGCTTTATAAGTTATATCAACCATTGTGAGATCATGCAACATGAAAAAGTTCAAAATGATATGCAAACCTAAGACCTAGGACCTAGTCACTGATCATGTGTCGGTCATTTGTCATCATTGAATTTTCAGGTAATCGGATAAATCAATACAATGCCCACTAGGTAGAAACCATAGACATATGAATATCAATTTGTATGCTCAAGAATCAATACAACACCCACTGGCTAGACAACCATGGACATATGAATATTGATTTTGTTTTCGGAATGTCAGATTAGATATAAGCACCAAGGCATAAATGCCAGGATGACTTGAATATCATGTCCATTTTGATATAGAAATTTGTATAAGCATCAAAACATAGATGTTGTGATGACTTGAATATGACTTGCATTTACAAACACATCAAATAGTCAAGAGATCATTCTTAATCCAATGTGAATTACCCATAGTGACCCTTTATCATTCACATCCTTAGGCAAGATCGCATTTCGCAGTAGGAGAAAGAATTCACTCAAAAAAGATAATAGTTAGATCAAACTTCCTTGAATTTTCTAGGTATCAATGGTCGAGGTACTCATGGCCATCCAATTTGAGATAGAGGCTCTTACAGATGGACACCATTTCAATCCAGAATTTCCAAAGTTGTTAGATTCTCACATACAAGCAGAAGACAAAGAAAAGATTATGCCCTCCATCATCACCCTCTAAATCCTATAAAGGACATCATCAAAGAGCTCGAGGGAACATAATATGCAAAAATATCAATGTGAATTAGTAAGCATACAAGGAGATAAAAGCATGTGGAGCATAGATTTTTTTCAATTTGTATTTTTGTTTGATTTGTGTTGTTGTAGATGCAAAATCCTTTCTGGAGAGGAGACTGACTGACTGACTTGGATAAAGGTTCAAAGGACCATGACTGGATATGACTCATCTGAGGTACACTGGAGACCATAGGATATGACATTGATTGTCCCCAAGTGTTAAGCATTGATAGGATACATACACTTTTGTTGATTGATGTAAAAACTGACTTATTGAAACAAGGATATGTACAAACTAAAGTAGAGTGAAAGCTGGGAAAGACCAAGATTGCACCGATAGATGGAGCATTTTGAAACAAGTGGCACCCGTTTGCCAAGTTTTCACCATCTTGGTAGAGATTCTATTTTTGCTACCAAGGTGCCTATTTCCAGGTTTTCACCAAGGCACTTTTCTTTTTCTCATTTATTTGTATTTTTAATTTTTTTAATTTTTTTTGTGAATCATCAAGGCACCCATTGCTAGGTTTTCACCAAGATGTTCATTTTTTTAGGACTTTTGTAGATTTTTAAGATTTTTTCAGGACATTTTACAGTAGACTAAAATGCCTTAGGCATAGAATTTCTTCAGATGGAGAACGTTGATTGGTTCTTAGAGCTGTTCTCCTTTAGTCATTGAGAGTTGATAGGCTCTAGAGCCAAAAGTAGTAGTGATTACAAAGGGACCCAACCAGTTGGGTTCAAACTTCCCTTTGCATTCTCTATGTGATTGATTTTTGGGATTCTCTCTCAAGACTAGATCGCCAACCTGAAATTCTTTGTGTCTAACTTTCTTGTTGTAGCCTCTAGACATTCTCTTCTGATATACTCTAAGATGATCATATGTTTCTTGTCTGCACTCATCTAGTAGTTCAAGTTCTTGCAACCTAAACACTCTATAGTCATCATCAATTACTAGACCATGCATTCTGATTCTTAGTGATGAGATTTCAACCTCAATAGGCAGTACTGCTTTAGACCCATAAACTAAAGTGAAAGGAGTAGCTCCAGTGGGCATTCTGATACTTGTTTTGTAGGCCCAGAGAGCTAGATTGATCATGAGATGCCAGTCTCTTCCTATTTTATTAACTGTTCAGTGCAAGATTTTCAATAGATTCTTATTTGAAGCCTCTGCTTGTCCATTCCCTTGAGGATAGTAGATAGATGACTAGTGTTGTGTAATCTTGAATTTAGCACATAGATCATCTAAGTCTTTGTTCTTGAATTGTCTACCATTATCTGTGATTATGGAATGTGGAATACATATCGGTATATGGTATAGTTCAAGATGGACATAGATATTTGTTTTCTAGTAGCTTGTGTCAAAGGAATTGCTTCTACCCATTTTGTAAAATAATCTATAGCTGTGATTATATGGTATGCCCATTAGAAGAGTGTGGATGGATAGCACCTATAAGATCAAAAGCCCATTTCTAAAAAGGCCATTGTGTAGTGAAGGGAATTAGATCTCTCCCTAGTGCATGAATCAAATTACCATGTACTTGACACTTTTGACAGTTCTTAGCAAATGTGATAGCCTCTTTCTCCATTGTCGGCCAATAATACCCAGCCCTAATAAGTTTTTGAGCTAGTGTTAAACCATTCAAGTGTGACGCACATATACCTTCGTGGACTTCCTCTAATGCACATTGAGACTCTTCCCATTCTAAACATCTAAGTAGCGTACCATCTAGACCTCATTTGTACAGATCATTACCAATGATGACATACCGGGATGCGGTGTAGATAAGGTTTCTTTTCTCATACCGGTTAAAGGAATCAGGAAGGATTTGGTCTTGGAGATAGAAAAATAGGTTTTTGTATCTAGATGAATCATGACCTACAATAGTGCAGATTATGCGGGTGTCGGGGGAATCGTATGCAGGATAAGATAGTCCTTCCACTATGAACCCGTAGCGTAGCTCATGTTCTCACTATTGTAATAGAGTAGACAACGTAGCCATTGCATCGGTAACCTTGTTCTCTATTCTAAGAATTTTCTCAAATGTGATAGATATGAAATACTTCTTTAGATCATCTACCATTATTTTGTATGGAATGAGCTTTTCATCTTTTGTTTGGTACACATCATTGACTTGATGGATTACAAGCTATGAGTCACCATGAATGTGTATCTCTGTAACACTCCACTCAATTGCTATCTTTATGCCATTAAGAAGGGCTTCATATTCAGAAATATTGTTTGTGCAAGGAAACTTTAGTCTAAATTCTTTAGGGATTGAGTATCCTTAAGGAGTTATGAACAATATGCCTACTCCAGATCCATTCTGTGTATAGGAGCCATCAAAGAATAACTGCCATTCTCTAGAAGAAAGGTTCATGATAGAGGAATCTGAAAATTCCATTTGCATTAGTGTATCATCAAAAAAAGGTGCATCCACCAATTGATCAACAATAACTTGACCTTTAATAGCTTTTCTTTCAACATATTCCATGTCAAATTTACTTAAGAGCATGACCCATTTGGCTAATCTACCTGTTAGGGAAGCTTTGCTTAGTAGGTACTTTAATGGGTCAATTTTAGCAACCAAATGAGTGGTATGAGCTAACATGTAGTGTTTCAGTTTCTGTGATGCAAAGATCATAGCTAGGCATGCTTTTTCAATCATAGAGTAGTTCTTCTCATAAGCTACTAAAGTTCTGCTGATGTAGTATATGGCTCTTTCCCTTTTGTTTTCATCATGCTGAGCCAATAATGCCCCCAGTGATGTATCAGTTACAGAGACATATAGTATCAAAGGCTTCCCATGAATAGGAGGCATCAGAATTGGAGGATTGGATAAGTATCCTTTGATATGATTGAAATTTTTAGCGCATTCTTCATTCCATGTGAATGTCACACCTTTATGTGATGTCTTGGTAAAAGGTTGTGATATATCTGCAAATTGAGATATGAAATGTCTGATAGATTGCACTCTTCCTTGTAATGTTCTCATTTGACTAATGTTCTTAGGAGGTTGCATCTCCATTATAGCATTTACCTTTGCAAGATCAACTTCAATGCCCTTCTTTGAAACAATATATCCTAGAAGCTTTCCAGAAGTGACGCCAAAAGCACACTTCTTAGGATTCAATCTAAGGCTGAATTTCTCCATTCTGTCTAATATCTTGCTCAAATCACTCAAGTGTTCTAATCTCATCATAGATTTTTCTAGGGTGTCATTAACATAATCTTCTATTGTTCGATGCATCATGTCATGGAAAATAGATGTCATGGCTCGTTGATAGGTAGCACCAGCATTTTTAAGGCCAAATGACATGACATTCTAGCAGAGGGTGCCCCATACACATGTGAAGTCAATTTTCTCTTGATCCTCAAGAGTGATTTTTATCTGATTATAGCCAGAGAAACCATCCATTAAGGAATACATATCGTAACCCATGGTCATGTCCACTATCATATCAATGTTAGGTAGTGGAAATTCATCCTTTGGGCATGCTCAATTCACATCTCTAAAGTCTGTGCATATTCTGATTGATTTGTCAGGTTTTGAAATAGGTACAATATTAGAGAACCACTCAACATAGTCAATTATGCAGATAAATCTGGCTTTTAGGAGCTTCTCTAATTTAGTTTTTACCAAGAGTGCAACATGTGGATGCATCTTTCTCAATTTTTGTTTGACTGGTTTCACTCCAGGTGATATAGATAAATGATGTATTATCAAATTAGGATCTAGTCCTGGCATATCTAAATATTTCCATGCAAAGATGATCTTTTTCTCTGTTAGAAATGTAGTAAATGCTTTCTTTTCTTCTTCTAACAAAGATTGTGCTACATGGATTAACTGTGGGTCTTCTATTGTTCCCAAGTTGATGGATTGAGTGGGCTCAATTAGAAATGGAGATCTATCTTGTAAATGACTCAGAAGGACATCAAATATCTCATCTTTAGGCACCTCAGAGAGGTTTTCACCTTTGGATACATCTATTTTCTTTACTATTTTTGGTTCTGAGACTGCCACAAAGTGGTTTTCACCCTCAGAACTCCTTTTCTTTTTATTTTTACTTTTATTCTTTTGACTAAGATACTTGATGTCCAACTCCATCATGCTAATGCTCGGTTCACTGATAGAAGTCCTCATAGGCTTAATTGCATTTAGATAGCAAGCAAGGGCATAGTCATTCGGGAAAGTAAAGATACCTTGGCTTTGATTTGTGGAAGTATAGTCAAGAAGGTCAGGGTGTTGGATTGTCAAAGTGGTGGGGGATTGGTAAATAGTGTTTACGAATATGGCACTGTCATCATAGGTCCTAACCTGACACTCGAGATCAAAAGTGATGTTACAACTCAGGATATTCAATTCGTGAATAGGCTTAACATCATTGTGGAAGTCTATTTTAGCCATAGGTGGATCAGACTCATTAATTTAATTACTTCACTCTCAACTCATGTTGGGTTTAAGCACATATTGGTGTATAACATCAACATGTTTTTCTGTAATCAGCTCATCCTCTTCTAGAATGAATCCCCATTCATAGTCATTAGATTCATCTTCTGATTTAGGACCTCTAGGAAATCTTAGGACATGAGTAAAGTCAGGGTAAATACCCCAAGAAGGGTTACCCTCGGATTCATACTTGAATTCATACTCATGATAATTTGTCTCATAATAGCTACCATCTTCTTCTCTATTTGTTTGATTGTCTTCGAGATTAGCTGGTTCTTGTGGTGCAACTATCTCTTGTTCCATAGTAGGTTCTTGTGTGTCTACTACATTAATCCTTTTGATTGGATCATCCTCTTTGTCAAGAAGGTCTTTGATTTATTTAGGCAAATGCTCATAAGGAATGAGCTCAGTGGTGGTGTCAAAATTATCACTGTCAGATTTCTCTATTTCCTCCTTCAGTTGAATAGTTGCAGATGGTTCAATTTGTTCTAAGACATGAGGAGAGTTACCACTTAAATAAAAAGGCTTCTTCTTATACCCTAGACCTGCTATATTCTTGTTTGTGCAGCCCTGACGGTCAAGTGGTGACAAAAGACCTTTACCTTGTAACCCTAGAGGTCCTTTTCCTGTATATTCTATTTTAGCAATTAGCTTATTCCCTGGTCCATATGACTTTTGAGGAATTTTACTTGAATAAGCATCACATTTCTAGACTAAGTGGGTTTTCAATTCGTCTTTGTATAACCATGAAAGCACAACTTTATCTTCCTCAAACTCTTGTTTAGATACATGTTCCATGACAAAGGTGCCATTGAACTTGACCTGTGATTCATTTTTAGCAAGTTTTACCTTGTCTGAAGGTTGTCCATAAGATTTTGGAGACAATGGGAGAGATGTGAGAGATAAAAATGGTTCCATTATGTATTCTCCCATACCATTGTGCTTGATTTTTACTTCCTTAGGCATTTCCTCGACCTTAGATGTGGATGCAATGGCAGATTGCTTAGTGTAAGATTCTCTTTTATTAGGCACAAGTTTGTCTGTACTTTCCTTCAATGCATTACAAGTTGTAGACAAGTCAGCTAGAATAGTCACCTCCACTCCTTCATAAGGGAATTTTACACATTAATGGTATGTGGAAGGAATAGCTCTCATTTCATGAATCCAAGGTCTCCCTAGGAGAATGTTGTAAGCTAAAGGTAGATCCAAAACTTGACACATGATATCTCTAAAGATAGGACCTGTTTGGATAGGTAAGACAATCGTGCCTTTGGAAGACGTTTCTTGTTCATCATATGCTTTGATGGTTATCTTCTTCTTAGGATCAATGATAGCTTCGGATAGTCCCAATTGTGTGACCAAGCTATAAGAACAAATGTTTAAACCAACACCCCCATCTATCAACATGCATTTGACATGATGGTTTTGGATCAAGACTTCTATGTGTAAGGGTTGATTGTGTACTCAAGGATTTATCATCTTCCTCTGAAAAGGAGATATACTGCGGAGATGTAAGATGACCAACCCTAGCCTGAAATCTATCTAAATCAAGGTTGTCAGGAACATTAGATTCAATTAGAAATTTGTCTAGAATGGTTCTATGAGCTGGAGATATTCGAAGCAACTCAAACATGGAGATTTTAGCATTTGTGTGCTAGAGTTGTTGGACAATACTGTAGTCTATTGGTCTCGAGTCTTTAGAATTTGAAGATTTAGTTGTAGCCTTCTATTTAGAAGTAGATGACAGATTGAAAGGCATCTTAAGGACATTTGATGAATTTTGTATTTGTCCTTGCAGATGTGTCTAAGCTTGTGATCGAGTAATGGCATTCGCCAATTGATTTTCTCTATCTCTTCGTACAATGGTGATGACATTGCAACTTTCATAAAGACATGGTTCTACCATATTGATGACAGTATTGTTTCCCATGTAGGCATAATTAACCTTAGCACCCATATTAGGTTGAGAAGATGAGTCTCCTTGATTGTGCTTAGGAAAAGGTTCCTTAAATTTCGTATGATCATTATTGATTTTGTTATTGTCAATTATGATATCCCCATTATCAATCTTATCTTGTATGAGGTGTTTCAGGCATAAGCAATTATTAGTCTTATGACCCTTATTATGATGGAAGTCACATAAGTTGTTCTCTTTCCACCACCTTGGTTTGGGTTCAGGATCAAACGGTCAAATCTCAGGCAAAGAAATGATGTTATTAGCTAACAAAGTTTTCATGGTAGATTCATAGGATTCTCCCAGAGGAGTAAACTTGTGTCTAGGATCTGAAGTCAAAGGTTTATGCTCTGATGGCTTTTTATTGGACTCAGTTTCTTTTGATTTAGAATCTTTTATGGCTTGGGTACCAATAGTTAGATTGAAAGCGGGTGCCTTAGATGGGGCACAAATAGTATCTACAACACCATCTATGATGATTCCTTTGTTCTTGTTCCAATTTTTGTTCATATTTTTAGAACTAGATCTAGATTCATACTTGTCTTTTTGAAGAGATATATCTCTCTTTTTCACAAGTACTTTCTCAATTTTGATTGTGTTATCCACCATCTTATCAAAGGATGTATGATTTTGCATTTGCAAGGGATAATTGATTTTTGGGACAAGGTTGTTGATGAAGATCTCTAGCTTCTCAGTTTCTGGAATAGGTCTAGCATATAGAGAAAATTTTCTTCTCCATCTCTTGAGAATGTCAGGAATGGTTCTCTTGAATATTGTTTCAAATTACAAATGTCAATCATCATGATTAGATGTTGAATATTGTAGGAGTATTGTTGATAGAATAATTTCATTAACTCCTCAAATGTCTTGATTATAGGAGGCATTCTTGAGAACCAATGAATGGCTGCCCCTCCCAAAGATCAAGGGAAGAGATGCATTAGATAGGTTGGGTCATGCATGAAGTCCATAGATAGAGTACAAAATTCCCTGACATGATCCTAAGGGTCAGAGTTTCCATCATATTTATCGTACTTAGGCATTTCCACCCTTTTAGGGAATGGCAGCATGTACAAGTCTTTATCAAAAGGAAAAGGGCATAGAGCCTCCATGGAGAACTCTTTAGGTTCCTTTTCTTTTTCAAGCTTGTTGAGTTTGACTTGCATGGCATGCATCTATTTCATCATAGCTGTGATTGGAGTTTCTTCCTCATGTGTGATAATATCTTCTACATTAAAATGTGGAGGAAGTTTAGCTCCTTGCTGAGCTAACTCAAGAAAGTATGCCTCTCTATCCTCTTTCAAGAAATCCTTCATCATTATTTTGAAGTTATCAAGGTATGTGCAATATCATGAGGGGCCAAACTATGTCCTCAAGTGGCAATGAAAAATCAGCAAATCAGGGTTAGTCAACTTGACATGAAAATTTCAACTAGCTATGAACCTAATATCAAAAAGTTGCAAGAATAGAATCTATAGAAAATTGAATTTAGTTTCTAAAATACTAGGCCTTTTTTGAGAAAAAGTTAGTATGATTGGTGAAAAGTATAGATTTCAATGCAGCAGTACAAAAATTTTAGGAAAAAAATAAGAAGTAGGTGTATGTCTGACCACCTTAATCATAATCAAATGATAATATTTTATTATAAGATTTTATATATAAGTAGTAGACTCATGCCCGGATGTGACACATATTTTTTTGTAATTTTATTCCAAAAAAAAAATTAAATATGAATTTTTTTCTACAACATTTTTAGAATAAAAAAACTCCCGTGTTTGATCACCTTAACTCATTCAAAACTTTACAAAATTCATTTTTTTTCCTTATAGTAGGTGAAGCATAGAATGTGATGCATTTTTTAGATTTTAAAAATGTTATACCGTTTGAAAGTTATAGTCATTTTTCAATTAGTATATAAATCAACACTTTAGAGGTAGCTCAATTAGAAAATAACTAATAATTACTTACCGAATTCAAAATTTGACAGCAATTATATTGATAGAAAGTTGATAATCTCCTTAAGATACCCTTTTCATTTTATCAAATTCGGGTGAAAAAAAGTCGTCAGCTACATTGTCAAAGTTTTGAACTGACATCACCACTTTTTGGCCCCTCATGATCTTGCACATACCCATCATCATTTTGATATTGAGCAATTTCAGAAGATGTAGGTTCTTGATCTACCCCATGTTGGGATTGATTTCCTTGGGATCCTCCTCCTTGAGACATGTTGGTGTGATGAGAGCTACCAAGAATAGATTGATGTGGGGTATTCTGATAGCTTTCATGAATTGAGAAAGGAGGATTTGGTGTTCGATTAACTACACGGATTGATGCAGGAGGCGTAACGTAACGTCCTTTCAAGAAAAGATTGCCAAGAGTGTCTTTGCCAAATTTAGTTGTATCATAAGATTGATGAATTATCTGAGCAAGCAGAGAAGATGTCTCTGAAGAGATTGTGGGTTGATCTCCTGGCTTTCATGATGAAGCTCTAGTTTCCACCATTAACCTTTGGTGAAGTAAAAGAGCAAGATGAAGACAACTGAGAAAAGACTTGATTTGAGAATATCAAATGATGCAACCTTGTCAAGATGGTTTGATTGGAGATTAGATTTGGATGTAAATGAAGGATACTATGCCCTAGTTGTATGGGTAGATGCCCAAAAGATGGTAGACACATGCTTGCAACACTTAGCCATTTTGATAAGGATGATTAGAGATTGATGATCTGACAAGGTTTTGACACAGGATGAAAAAGATTCAAATCGATTAAACAAAAGGCTAAATCAGACCCAAAAGACCACTTTAGGAAAAAGATTGAATTCGTTCTAGTTTTTGCTTTGTTCTTGACACAGTGATTTGTTTGTCAAATTCTAGATGTAGGATCTCTAATAGTTTTGACAACTTTCTGGCAATTTTTCAAAA
Source organism: Chamaecyparis obtusa (assembly GCA_027943335.1). NCBI lineage: Eukaryota > Viridiplantae > Streptophyta > Pinopsida > Cupressales > Cupressaceae > Chamaecyparis > Chamaecyparis obtusa. The sequence continues at coordinate 36,130 of BSBK01001836.1, read as the reverse complement.
TTTATCAAATGACTTTCTACAGACTCGTACGACACTGGGTTCCTGATCATACGAAAATTGACAAACTCATACGACTATTGCAAAGCTCTCACGGCCATTGATAGAAGGATTTGAAATTGATTGGTAGCAAGACTTGTACGACACTGGGTTCTTGATCATACGACAGTAGGGTAGTCCTGAAATGACAATTGGCAAAACTTGTATGACTTTCTGACTCTGTGAAATGACTTTTGACTCCAGAAAGGTATTTTGCTTAAGATTTTGCAAGTTTTTGGGATTTTCAGTTTCAAATTGTTTGCAAAGTTTACAATCCATATTTGAAGATTATGTAGGATTGATTGATTCTTAGTAACCAAGTAGGCAAACAGGCACATAGAACAGCAAGCAAGTGATTTCAAGCATGTCTGAAAGCAATGAACAGGGGACAAAGCAACCCTACACGTGAATAACCAAGTGATTGAATATGCTAATCCTTAGGAGTATCAACTGTGTATGTTCCAAAATTTTTTGCAATAACACACATATTCCTTAGAAAATAAAAATTTGGCCTCACTAAGGTTTGTAGTAATGGTTTGACTCTGCAACTTTTATGATCCAAGAGGGTGAAATCCAATCCTAGCGCACTAGGGTTTTGACATAGTCTGAGAATTTAATCAATCAAGAGCTGCTAGGGAGATCTGACAGCCCAACAATAGAGCACACCTATGAAGATTTCCTCCACAAGGACATTTATATAGCGGTTGTCACTACCATGGTGGAAATGGCTATTACTACTTGAGGTTCCATCCATGTGGTTGACCCAATTAAGGGAATATCCACTACGGTTAACCCTCTCTAAAGGTGACTCACAAAAGATACCGCATGAAGACTGGTTCCAAATTCAAGGATCTAAGTTTTTGGTACTATCCAAAAAGGAAGTAGAGCATAATCCTCTAGCCTTTTCACTTTTAACCAAAATAAAGCAGACAGATTAATCTGACACGCTAAGACAAAGATTATCCCACAAAGATCTATAATGTCAACTGCTCGTGATCTATCAACCTCTCCAAAGAGAGAATGTATCAATCAAAATTTGAAGACACAAAATCTAGTAGAACGTGAGATGCTCTCAGTATCCTCCCTACCTACAAGGGTTCCTTCATTGAGAAGAGTTTCGTTGGAAACCCACCCTCTCAAGAACCACAAATAGTGTTCATAGGGCCTATTTACTATGTGTAACAAATATGCGAAAAGAAAATCTACGTTCATTTTTATAGCCCAAGATGAAGTTTGTGATATTAAAGCAATAAAAGGTCACACAAGCCTGACACATGAGATGTTCATTTTATCCAAATCAAAATGTTATCAGCTGAGAAGATTACCTAAGTTCCTCGTAATGCCTGTAGTATATTTTTACCTATTTTTAGAAAATTTTCACCCTTTTCCAAATCATGATCAATAGATATCAATCAAAAAAAGAGAAATTCAATTGTTAAGATTAGCTGTTAGTCCAAATTTCAAATCCCAATCTAAAAAATTGCTTGAAAAATTGAAACGACAATTGAATTCTAGCACTGAAACTCATACGATAGTGGGTCACCTACTAGACGACAATCCAAAAACTCATACAACAATGGGTCACCTGCCCGATTAAAATCCAGAAACTCATACAATAGTGGGTAACCGATCATACGACACTTGAACCTCCAAATGATACTTTGATCCTGGTGATACAATCCTCGATCAAATCAACTATCATAGGATAGTGGGTACTGAATGGTATAGGTTTCTAACATAACTCGTACGAAAATTGTACAGACAGAGATTAAAAATCATAGCTTGGACTAGAAAATGACAAGAAATTGATAGAAATTGATAGAAGTTGAATGGAAACCCATTTTAGGGCCCCATCGTGGGCGCAAAAAATGTGTGTGAATTTTGTACCTAGCTGGGGACACAACACTTCTGTAAAATATTAGAGGTTAGAAAAAATCAAAATTGTGCAAGTAATTGAAAGCTAAGCTAACCAGGCAATTTACTACCTTCTAGTAGGTGCGAGTCTATAATTCTCAGATTAGACCGAGATCAGTGACCTTGATGACACCTAAACGAAGGATTTGAATGCAAAAGATGAATGAAACTATTGATGCAAATTAAGATCTAAGATGAAAAGGATATGGAAATTTAATCTAACAATGATATGAAATATGAAACTAAAATGAATTGAAAATAAGATTGATCTCACAACAGTTGTTGATTCGCAGGAAGCTTTGATTCTTTGGATGTCAATTCACTAGCGTGATTGTGCAAATTTTGTCGATTGTGGATTGACAATTTGGCAGCGTAAGTATGAGAATTTGTGTGATCATGAGATTGATTATGAAGAGCTGAGCCTTGTTTTTATAGAAATCCAGGGCTTGAGAGTTCATAGAAAAAGTCACAAATCACTCTTGATAAACCCAGGTTGATTTTTGAGTTAACAAGAATTTAGAATATTTATTTCATAAAAACATGCAAATCATGCAAAAACAACTTTTTAACTCAAATCAAAAGTTGAGATCAACTTTCAACTCAAAAGAGAGTTGAGTTTGATTTTCTAATTTAAAGTTTAACTCCTTTTTGAATGTGCATGATTAATTATAAATTAATTAAATAAATAAAATGATTTTTCCTCAACTTAACTAATTTTTGAATTTATAATTTAACTTAATTGATTTATTGGTTAATCAATTATTAAATCAAACTTTATTCCAAATAATATTATTAAATATGACAACTTGCTTTAATTAATTAAATAAGAATTAAATCAATTAATGATAGGAATTTTGATTTATTGTCAAATTTAAATAATAATAATTAGGAATAAATATAATTAAATTCAATTAAATAATTAAGTGGTAGAATTTAATTAATTAATCAAATATTTAACATATTCAATAAATTAACTTTAGGATAAATATGATTTATCGCCAAATAATCATTAAATTAAGGTTAATTTGGATAAATTAGGAATATTCCCCGATACAAAGTTTAGGATAATCAATTAGAGTTTTCGATGTTTGGATGTACCTTAGGTTAGGACTTTGATGTTGATTTTGTTTGAATTGTTGATATAGGAGGTTAATGAACCTATAGCCTATTTTTGGGGTATTACAGCAACAACTAAAGAAGGATCATCTTCAAAGAGAAGATGAATGTCATTAATAATATCTCCCAAATATCTAATGTAGGACTCCACAAACAAACCTGCAATGTCTGTCAAGCAACCATCCCATGGAACTGAGTCTAGAAGACAAGGAATATCCTACTGCATTGAATCACTTGAACTCATGGTCGTATGAATGCAAGCATCGCCAGGAGAAATAGTAGAAATGATCTTAATAGGAAGGGAAGGAATAGATGGCCCAAGAGCTTGATCACATGTGAGAATACCCAAGTTCAAGCATCCAAAGTCCTCCTCCATGTCTGAATCAACACTGGGAGTGCGTTCAAAATCTACTCAAGAATTACTATCATTAAAAGGAACAAAATCTGCAAAGGATTACAACCGAGATGCATGATCAATCACTCCTGTACCAATGATATCTCTACTCTTTGAGCCTATGATAATAACTAAATCAAGTGTAAATTCCACGGTCTTCTTACAAGTATGGAGCACAATAAAAAATAAGAATTAGTATATAAATGTATTCATTAAAAAAGGGTCTACATAAATAGAGAAATAAGAAAGAGAGTCAAAAGTTTATAATAGAGAATTTGTATTATATTATAATATATTAAGAAGAGATCAATATATAAAAGATATAAGAAAAATATTTATTTATTATTATTTAATATCAAAATAAAAATTAGCATATAAATATATTCATTAAGAAAGGGTCAACATAGACATAGATATAAGGAAGAGAGTCAAAAGTTTACAATGGAACATTTGTATGATCTATTATAATATATTAGGAAAAAATCAAAATACAAAAAGATATAAGAAAATAATTTTTTATTATTTAATATCAAAATAAGAATTAGTATATAAATATATTGAAGGGTCTACATAGACAGAGATGTAAGGAAGAGATTCAAAAGTTTATAATGGAAAATTTGTATGATATTGTAGGATTTGAGCAATACAAATCCACAAAACTTGAAGATCACCTGCATACAAAAACCTGTTACAAGGAAGTAGAGAGAAGAAGAGGGCAAGGGTTTGACTCAAAAATATGAAGAAGAAAATATCCTCAATTAATGAATGAATTGAATGTACAATGGATCATCCTTATAAAGGAGATCGAAAGCCTTGAAAGGTAAAGTCTAGTGCATGTAATAATCAGTTTAACTATTACATGACTAATGCATGAGTTTAGAACAACTAGTGCATGTGCTTTTAACTAAAGCAAAAGGAAGTTGACATCTTAAGAAGGGAGTAAAGATTAATTAACATAATTAATACTTTACTCTAACAGATATTATAAAAGAATGACTTGAAGGCATCTCAAGTCGGCTTGTGACTTTGAAGAAAATAATAGGAGATTTGTATGATATTATTGCAACGTATTGGAAGTGGTATGAGTCATCATGTGTTGGACAATTATAAGGTGTGACCTGCTTGTCGTCCACAATCTTTAAGGGAGTGTAAATGTGAATACAAACTTTGTGTCACAGAAATGTCATTTCAAGTAAACCAAAGTCATTGAAGAAAAGATGAGTAGATTGTTAAATATTTATTAATTTAGTTTACAAAATGTATTTGTATACATTTTTTTTTTTTGATAAAACTAAATATTTTAAGATAAATATTTTTCTAATATTTCTATTATGTGAAAAATGATAAATGCCACTTTATTGCACATTTTTCACTTCTAAAAATAGTTCTCATGAGTTTTTATGATATTACAGAGAAAGTATAGTATTTTAGAAAATAAAACCAAAGCATCTGTCATGAATTCCTCGCAACTTCATCTTTGCCATCATAACTTTTCAAAGCAACTTTTGAACATTATTTAGAAATAAAATCGATCAGTTGTCACGAATCATTCTCAATTACATCTTGGTAGTTACAAGATCTCAAAGTAAATGAAAGGATAACATAAAATAAATAAAAGCCATCGATCATTTTTTTATAATCTATTTAGTTATTTATTTATTTGTTTTATAAGTCAAAATTTCAAAGCAAATTAGTGATGGACAACATGAATTACATAATAGGCATCAATGTTTTTCTTACCTAAACTTATTTATTTCATTTTTCTGTATATTATGTGAGCTGAACCAAAATTTAGAAACAAGTTAGTAAAGACAATATTAAATAAATGAAATTTATCTATCTTTTTTTCCCTTGAACCTTCCGCTTTCTTTTTTATTTCAATTTTGTTTTTTCTTTTCCATCTATTTAGTTATTTTCTTTTATTTTGTAGCATGCAGGTTGAGCAAAATCTTGAACTAATTTAGTACATGACAACATTAAGTAAATGGAAGTCATCAACGTTGTCCTTCCTTGAACCTTCCTCTTCTTTCCGACTTTACTTCTATTTTTGGTTTTTTAGGATTTTTTTATTCTATACCAAGTGGATTGATCTAAAATTTAGATAAAATTAGTAAAAGATAACATTAAGTAAATGGACTTATCAATCTTTTCCTTTGTGAGCCTTCCCCTCTCCCTTTTCATAATTTTACATTTTTTTTCTATGTATTTTTTCCTTCTATTTTATACTGCAAGGATTGAACCAAAATTTTGAAGCAAATTAGTATGGACAATGTAAAGTAAATGAAATTCATCAATCTTTTCCTTCCTTAAACCTTCCTCTTTCTTTTTCACTTAAAAAATTTTACGCTATTTTGTCACTTCACTTTTATTTCATAACACGTGGGTTTAGCCAAAATTTTGAACTAAATTAGTAAAGGAAATGAACAAAATCTTGATGGACAGGAGTTGTCCCTTCTATAGAACCAGGTATGCCTGATGATAATAAAGTTCTTCACTTTGGAGGGGGAGTTAAGGTATACACTTTTTATCACATGCCCCTATTAAACCACTTTTGTAACCATCATCTTATATCCTTTTTGTTTTTCCTATTTAATTCCTTGGAAATAATTACCTAAGATTGATTACATCTCCATTGTGGTTGTTTCTGCCAATTTTATTGGAGTTGCAGCTAGTTATCTTGTGGTACCTACCATTTAAGAGGTTGTCTTGATGGTTGGAGTGGAGGCCATGCCCTAGGTTAGGTGTTCCATGGTAAGGTACCATAGTTCATCTTGTGTGTGTAAAATTGTGTACCTATCTTCAAACACAACACTTCAATAAAATATTAGATCAAGGTGTTAGTACATTACAATCAAATCAAATTCAAATCAAACACCTCAAGAATGTTTTATTGCTTCCTAGTAATAAAAAATAAGTAGATTATTTTTAATGCTCCCAGATTGCATATTCATATGTAATTGAATGACAATCATAAAATGGAAGATTATAGTGTGAAATGCATCTCAATTACATAATTTAGAATAAATTAATGAAGATACATGATGAAATTGAGATGAATTATGCTAGATGATCCTATAATTCATGCTAAATTGATGTAAAGATGTAGCTACATAATGTAATCTAATATGAATTCAAGCTAAAAATAATGTAAAAATGCATGCAATTCTCCTCAATGGGCTCTCAAATTCACAATTGACTCAAAACTCAAACTACATGGCCTAATTGCAAATAATCTAGATGTCATGCCAAATGACTTGATTTAGGGTGAACCCACAATAGCGGGTTACACTTTTTTGCCTGAATGGACATTGAACTCTACATTTTGAAAAAACTTTCAGATTCAGATGCATATTGCCATTGAACCGTTCAAAATCAGAGGATAAAGTAAATTAGAGTCTTTTAAGATTTTCTCTCTGGATTATATATATATATATATATATATATATATATATATATATATATATATATATATATATATATATATATATATATATATATATATATATATTGAATTTATTTGAATACTTTTTTCTTTCTCCCATGAAAATTGGTATGGTGCTGAAAACATCATTTCCACCTAAAGATAATGAATAGTAGATAGAGTATTAGTGTGTGTGTGTGTGTGTGTGTGAGAGAGAGAGAGAGAGAGAGAGAGAGAGAGAGAGAGAGTTAAATAAAAATTTAATTACATGTTGTAATTTAAAAATTAACATATAAGTTATTTAAAATTTACAGGTTACAAAGACAATCAAGACAAATGTTTAAATGTTTTTTTTAAGAATGTACACCTACTTGGTTGAAAAAATATTCCAAGGTTCTTGATTTTTTTAAAATCTATGTTTCGAAAGGTTTTGATTCAAGGAACATGTTTTAACATTTTTTAGAGAGCTCGATAGGAGAGAGAGAGAGAGAGAGAGAGAGAGAGAGAGAGAGAGAGAGAGAGAGAGAGAGAGAGAGAGAGAGAGAGAGAGAGAGAGAGAGAGAGAGTTTTGTCTAAATTTTTTTTTCTACCTATGGTTTGTAATTTTATTTACACATGTATAAATTTATGTTTTGGTTTTCTACTTCTAGGGTTTTGCAATTTAATTTTTTCTAGGTTAACATTTTTTGTTTACTACGTAGGGTTAAATTAAAAGTTTTAACAGTTTTCTACTTTCGTACACTAATTTACAAAATAAATTAAAATTAAAAGGAACTACGTGAAACATAAAATATAATTAAATTTATTCAATAATTTTGAAAAGAACATTAAACTACGTTTTGTAATTAAAAATAACTTAAAATTCTAAATTTTAATGACAAAATTTATAAAAAAATGATAAAAAAACAATAGTACATACCCAGAAATGAAAAAAATGGTAGAGGGAGTCGGTAGGAGAAGCTGAAAATGGGCACCCGAGCTCTGCTAAACATGATCCCATTCTTGATAGTGAAAATGACAAACAAAATGGTAAAAAATAAAAAATAAATAAATTTCCAAAACAGGGGCCCATTTTTTACAAATCGGGTGCCCGTTTTGTGAAAATCAGGTGCCCGTTTTGCTTTGGGTGCCCGATCTGAAACAGGCCCCCAATTTTTAAATGGGTGCCCAATTTTTGAATATGGATTGGGCTTCCAAACCTAAACGAGTGCCCGATTTTTAAAAATTGGTTGCCTATTTCTTATTGCAATTTTTTTTCCAAGCGAATTTTCGCAGAATTGGTACCCAACTTCTTGTAGTGACCCCATGATCTGGAAGAATTTTCTACTCCAAGTTGTGGTAAGGCATAATATTCCAATTACAAAAGAAAACCTAACTGTATAGCTCATTCCTAGGCTAACTTCCCACCATATGTCCTCTTCTTCATCCATCTCATCATCATTCATGCCCAGAACAACACCAAACACATTTAAATTGTAAGAATAGAAGAAGAATGTGTAGAGTTGTCCAAAACATTGTCATTACACACCACACGCACTAGATGCTCTTTTTCTTTGATTTTGAGCATCTTAATAGAATATATGATAAAGGATGACTAGAACCCTGTCCCCAAATCTCTGGTTAAAACTTCTTGTTCATAAAAGAAAATAATGGAAAATTTGTATGATATCCTATAATAGAATTGTAAAGTATTGGAGGGACAAACAACCATCATGCATAGTAACATAGAAATATCTCTTCAAGTAAACTAAATCGGAGAAGACAATTAGGATGAGTCTGTGTTTCAACTCTGTGAGCATCACCTAGATGCAATGAGTGCTAAGTGTTCCATTCATTCTCATGAGAGATGAGTTTCTCTAAACTACTACTTATGAAACATGGGTCAATGAGTTTGACTCAGAAAACTACACAATTGAATGGTGATAGCAATATCACAATTTGACTTGAGTTGGAAAATATTTCCTACTTATATGTATATGTATGTATGTATATGTATATGTGTATTCAGATCATGTGTCTTTTGTAAAAAATAATAATAATAATTTTTATATATAATATTAAATAATTTGACTATATTGCTCACAATAGTTTAAAAAATGATGAATTTATAATATACATATCATATATAGTTTACAAAATAAAATTAAAGAAAGGTTTATAAGAACATTTATATTAAATAATATGTTAGATTTCTTTGAATTAATCAGCTAAATGTAGTATAGATAATTAATTAGATATATTGATTTTAACATTGAAATATTTGAGTTAAATGTTATATATAAAAATAAAATTATTTTTAATAATTAAAAAGTAAAAAATAAAAAAATTAAGATTTATTTGTTAACATTAAAATAAATATGTCTTCTTTCTAATGATGGATTGATGAGTACAATATGAAGGCCCATTTAAAAATATAAGCAATTTTATCTAGATAATTAAGATGAGATAGTAAAGTAGGTAGCCTTTCACCTTACACTTTAGTCGTATTAAATTATTCATTAAGAAAGGGTCAACCTTTCTTGATTTGCCTAGATTGGGAGGTTAAATAAAATGTGTGGAACATGTTGATATGTGAATGTTGGGTTGCAATATTAGATATAATGGGCTATTAATTAGATGTTTAGGAGATTCCCTTTGCTATCTCATTACACATTTGAGATATACTTTTTCATTTCAACATGTGTCAAATGTATATGATCATGTAAATTATATGCAAAATAATATCGTTAAAGACTAAATTATTATTACATTATTACTTGTAAATTTGTCGTCAGCTACACTATTGCATTCACTTGTCCACAATTAGTGAATTAGTGAATCATAAGTAACTATTTTTCTATTGTTATTAATTATTATATTAATTCACCTACTACTAATATTATGATTGTATTGTTGTCAAATTATTTAAATTAATAAAAAATATTTTTACTAAAATACTACCAAGGCACCCATTATGTGACATTTTTTATAATATTATATTATTATTACACGAATCTTCATTAATAACACATTTCAATTATATCTATATCTATACATACATATATACATAATACCAAAAAAATAAAAATAAAAAAAAATAGGAGGGCTCAAGAAGTTATTAGTGTAACCACTTCTATTTATTTTATCTTGTCCTTCACTAATTTACATGACTTTGGGTTGTAAAGTGTTGGATTGGTCTCATAAATTCCATTTACTCTTCACTAATTTGGGGGACTTTAGATTGGAAGATGGTGGATTGGTCCCATGACTTGGATTTATTTTATTTTTGCCTCCACTAATTGGCATGACTTTGGGTTGAAAAGTAGTGGATGACTTTAGATTCTATTTGCTTTATTTATCTTGTCTAACATAACTTTAGATTGGAAAGTGCTTCCACTCTTTACCACCGTGACTTAGAGCACCAAAAATTAAATATATAAAAGAAAGACTTAAAGTCGTCTCCAATTCTCTGTGCGAACAAGAGTAAATAGTTTCTTGCATATTGAAGAAAATAATTGAGAAATTGTCCGATATTATTGCAACGTGTTGGACGGGGTCCAAAACTTCTACGAGTGAGCCGCCTGTGGTCCCACAATAAACTTATCCATACTTTTCAACACACTTTGCTGCCGTGAAAGTTATAATACCTGATTACATTGATTTGTCATGATTCGTTCCATTACCCTCATTTTCCACTTCAACATTTTAATTACTTCTTTTTAACACATGGTCATAAAAATTATTTATTAATAAAAATTAAATCACCAGTAGATTTCTGCGCAGAATAAAAATACTTTCCTTCTTATTTTATAATGCAATGTTTAATTCTTGATAATTTTTATTATATATTAAAATTAGCACTTGCACCAAGGTGTAATGGTTATGCCGATAACAAGATATACTATAAATATTATATTAATAAAATATAATAATTTTTTTTCTAACAAAATCATTTACTATTATACATACAATTATATTATTTAAATGTTATTTATTAATTTTTAAATTTTTTTCTTACATATAATATATTTTAAAATAAATTATTATCATTTATTTTTTTCAAAAAATATTGGTAAGTTTTTAAAACTGCAACTTCAGTGATATACCTACATTCATTTACTAATTATTTACAATTTTGATGTGTGCTAGTTAAAATAAGACTTATTACCTTTGGTAAGTACACATAAATGTCAAGTTACTATGTACAGTTTCATTCAGAGATCAAATGATCAATATTTGATTTGAAGTGTAGAGTAAAGGCAACCATGTAACAAAATACTTATCCATTGAATCAATCTTTTGGATAGGAACTTTCAAAAAAGGTGCTAGACCTATGACTTCCCAACATCTCTACTTTCTTGTAGAGAAAGTGATGCTAGGTCCTACAAAATCTTCTTCCCTCAAATTTAATCCTCTTCACTTAGTTTTACAAAGATGGAGATATTCAACCATAAAACACAGTTACCTTGACAACAAAAAATGGGCAATGTGACTTGAGATGAAACATAAGGAGCTGAAGGATGAGCATAGAAAATTCTCTCTTCACTTCATTCTTCTCATAGTTGACTCTAACAATATCATAACAATATTTTTTTTGTTCACAAGACTGTACAAACCTCATTCAGAAGGGAGTAGTAAACTTGTGAGACTAATCCATATCAATTGACTAGGAATTCAAATAGAAAAACTAATGGATGATCTTAGAAGACAAGAATTTTTTTTTGATGCAGGAGCATTTTGGGTTCCCGAAGATCTTTCTTAGTCTTGGAGGAATTCCCTGGTAGAGGGATGCAATCCATTATTTTGATAGTTTTCTAAGTTTCTGTGTTGCGATGATATGTGGAGATCTTTGGAATGTGCGCTGAAAGGAGTTTGTTCCTTTATATCTATGGAAGATATATCGAAGGTCACATCTCTTGAGGTGGCATGGTTTGGGAGATATTGGATGAACTGTTTTAAAGTTAGAGTTGTTTTTCTTGCTGTTAGAGTAGTATTTTCGTACAGTTTTCGAGCTGATTACGGGATGTGGCACCATTGATCCTCAATGAATAAGCCTTTTCACTCTTAGGGAATTAAAGGGGACTTAAATTAATATCATTTCCCAAGGGAACAAGTCCTAATTCATTATGAGTAAAAAGTTATGACCGTTTTGCTCGGGGACCCATTTTCTAGTAGTTTTCACATGAAACGTGGAGTGTTTCTTCTTGCGCGGTTCTGTGTGATGAGATGGGGCCTTTTGTGGTTAAGGGAATGTTTTTGGGTCATGTGTGGACCTAAATCCAAAGGCGCATTAATTTTTTATCATTCTTGCATTATTTTTGGTTTCTTTCCTTAGACTGGACCTATATTGTAATTAAAGCCTGACTAGCCGACTTGTGGCTTAGCTAGCTATATATTGAGAGCTTGGGTAGATGTTTAGTAGTCAGTGGAGTGGTAGATGATCATTAGATAATAGGAGAAAAGATGTAAATCATCATGATATGATGGAAGAGTAGAGTAGAAGCAGATTTGTGAATTTGGGAGTTTGTAGCAGAACTAGTGGCCTACGGGCTTAGGACAACAAGCGGTTGCTTGGAAGTGTGAGTACAAGTTTAGATCCAGTGGTGGTTGTTCCTATCAGAGGCTGCCTATTGTAGATCTAAACTATTTGGTGGTTCCTTGGATCTTGCAAGATCTTTCTGATACTTTTTTATTTAATTGTAATAGGCCGAAACCCAGAAGGCCTTACAGTTGGGCATGTTGAATGAAATTCTATTTTGAAGCATTACCTTATTGAATTATGTTGTGCTTGTTGTTGTTATAATTGGCAGTGTAGGTTTGGACCATCCATTATTGGATCCTCCATCCCTGCCCTGCATCAAGTGATATCAGAGCTTGAATATCTTGAGTGTGTAAACCAGTTGAGGCTGTTTGCACCAGGACCTTGTTGGTGATTTGTTGCCTTGGGTTTTTGAAGATCTTGAAGGATGTCTCCAAGATGATTGGACCTTAGTTATTGTAGAGGAATTTAGAGATTTGAAGAAACAAGTGCAAGACCTACAAGAGGAATTAAGAAGGGAGACTACAAAGAAGAGGGTTGTGCAGAGATGGTGACAACTTGTGGAAGTCCCTGACGACTTGGCTAGAGTTGATGAAATGTCTATTGGTTTGCATGCGCAGATGGATAGATCTGGCATGGAACTTGTAGAGTATCTTTTTGTGTGCAATGAGACTACTGGTGGTGAAGAGATTGGTTTTGATGCTCAATTAGTGGAGTCTGACATGAAACTTGTAGAGCAACTTATGACTATTGCTTTGAAGAAACAAGTGCAAGACCTACAAGAGGAATTAAGAAGGCAGACTACAAAAAGAGGGTTGTGCAGAGACAGTGATAGCTTGTGGAAGTCCTTGATGACTAGGCTAGAGTTGATGAAATGTCTATTGGTTCGCATGTGCAGATGGATGGATCTGGCATGGAACTTGTAGAGCAACTTGTGGCTATTACTGGTGGTGAAGAGATTGGTTTTGATGCTCAATTAGTGGAGTCTGACATGAAACTTGCAGAGCAACTTGTGGCTGTTGCTAACGATGTTGTTGACCTTGTTGAGGCTGGTGAGAAGATTTGTTTTCATGTTCAGTTAGTTGTATCTCACATGGAGATTGCAGAGCATGTGGTTGGGTGTGATCAAAATGTTGTTGGTGATGAGTTATCTATTGCTGAATATCTTTGTGATGGTGGTGTTGGTGACTTTCTTTTGTTCATTGTTATGGTGCAGATCTTATTTACTAGTTGTGGACTTGAATTGCTGGTTGACAGTAATAAATCTTGTGATGAGTTGCAAAGATGGGATGTTGATGATGAGAGATTTCATATTGATGTGGATCTGACATTGGATCTACTTGTTGGGGAGTTGGATACTCTTGTTGCTGAGATGGGATGTGGTGATCAGTGGTATGCTAATTAGATTGTTGAGATTCATGTGATCCTGATGTTTGAATGGATGAAGCATAGATGGTTGATTTTCAGATTTGTTCTCTTATCCTTGAGGGATTGGAAGCCTTTGGTGAAGATGAAGTTGATTGTAGGTAATTATCTTGAGATTAAAGTATGGGACATACTTTCTATTTACCTAGGTAGTCTGATGTAGAAGCATTTTGGGTTCCTGAAGATCTTTCTTAGTCTTGGAGAAATTCCCTAGCAGAGGGATGCAATCCTTTGTTTTTGGTAGTTTTATGAGTTTTTGTGTTGTGATGATGTATGGAGATATTTGGAATGTGAGATGAAAGGAGTTTGTTCCTTTATGTATGTGGAAGATATGTCTAAGGTTTCAGCTCTTGAGGTGGCATGGTTTGGGAGATATTGGATGAACTGTTTCAAAGTTAGAGTTATTTTCCTTCTCGTCAAAGTAGTATTTTCCTATAGTTTTGGAGCTGATTGCGGGATATGGCACCATTGATACTTAATGAATAATCCTTTGTGCTCTTAGGGCCTTAAAGAGGACCTAAATTAATATCATTTCCCAAGAGCTCAAGTCCTAATTCATTATGAGCAAAAAGTTATGACCATTTTTCTTGGGGACCTATTTTCTGGTAGTTTTCACACGAAACATGGAGTGTTTATTCTTGTGCCATTCCATGTGATGATATGGGGCCTTTCATGGTTAAGGGTATATTTTTGGGTCATGTGTGGACCTAAATCCAAAGGCACATTAAGTTTTTATCATTCTTGCATTAGTTTTGGTTTCTTTCCTTAGATTGGACCTATATTGTAATTAAAGCCTGACTAGTCGACTTGTGGCTTAGCTGGCTATATATTAAGAGCTTGGGTAGATGTTTAGTAGTCAGGGGAGTGGTAGATGATCATTAGATCATAGGATAAAATATGTAAATCATCATGATATGATGGAAGAGTAGAGTAGAAGCAGATTTGTGAATCTGGGAGTTTGTAGCAGAACTAGTGGCCTACGGGCTTAGGACAACAAGGGGTTGCTTGGAAGTGTGAGTACAAGTTTAGATCCTATGGTGGTTGTTCCTATCAGAGGCTGCCTATTGTAGATCTGAACTAGTTGGTGGTTCCTTGGATCTTGTGAGATCTTGTTGATACTTTTTTATTTCATTATAATAAGATGAAACTCGGAAGGCCTTACAACCGGGCATGTTGAATGAAATATGTTTTGAAGCATTAACTTGTTGAATTTCGATGTGCTTCTTGTTGTTATAATTGGCAGTGTAGGTTTGGACCATCCATTATTGGATCCTCCATCCCTACCTTGCGTCACATTTGCTTATTTGTTTGTGGCTTCTAGATTTTGGTTGTGTAGCACTTTTTTCCATCAACACTATAGATCACACTCCATGGTCCATCATTAGGATGAGAGCTAGAAAAGAGAGAATGAAAGAATGTAGTAGATTAGGGAGACCAAAAATAGAGAGGGAGAGGAACAAAGAGAGGAAGGTCAATAGAAAGCTTAAAAAAAAAAGAGACAAAAAAGGAAAAGAAAACAAAAAAATTAGAAAGGGACAAAAAGAAAAACTAAAATAATAAATATAGAAAAAGCAATGTGTGTGTGTGTGTGTGTGTGAGAGAGAGAGAGAGAGAGAGAGAGAAAGTAGTAATATGTTACAAAAGAGAAATTAAAAATAACTATAAAAAAGAAGAGTAATAAAATTAATAACAAAAGAAGAAGAAATGAAAATAAAAAATTCAAAGAAAGAAACATGCACGAGAACACATGGTGTGTGTGTGTGTGTGTGTGAACAAAGAACAAAAAAAGAGAAACAAGGACAAGACTAACACAAAGAAACACTAAGAAATAGGCAAAAACAATTGCAAAAGAAAAAAACACCTTCGAAAAGACCAAGGACTAAAAAATGAAGAACACCAACCCAAAGGACTAAGGGAGAAGACAATAAACCAAAAACAACAAAGAACCAAAGGGACTATGAAACAACCAAGACCAAAAGAAAGACCAAGAGAACAAGAGTGGAAAAAATGATACACGAAAGTGGGGAGGGGCTAGCAAGGAAGTAGAGGAAAGGAGGAAATCTAGGGGAGAGAGGGGGAAAGGGGGGACGAGGGGTGAGGGGATGAAAGCCAGTTGAATGAGAGAAGGGGAGGGAGGATGGGGTTGGTTTTTAAGGTGGGAACTAAGACCAAGTGCCAGGAGAAGCTAATATTCCAACCGCCATCATAGTTAAGTTTGGATGAATGATTGGAGATTTGGATAGCTTCTAGAAGTTTCCTTTTGAAGAAATTATCTTCAATGACTAGACTTGGATGTCATCAAGGGGAATGTGATACTTGGTAAATACTTGCCAAAATATAATCTTTAGGATCTTTGGGAGAGGGGAGGTTTCATCTCAAGGTACACTGAAGGCCCCTTTTTAGGAGAATCTTGGTGATTTTGTTTGATAGGCCTTCAATGTAGATATAACCCAATGCATATTAAAATCCACAAGATAAGTGTTAAAATAGATGATCTCACATATGAATTTATCCTATGACCAGTTTGACTGGGAGGAACCAAAAATAATATTCAATCCTTCTGACACATGAAATTTTTTTACAAGTTGGATAGAATGTTGATTAGTGCATTCAATAGGCAACCGAATGCAAATCCCTAACAAATTTGGCAGAAGACATACACTAGAGTAGCATACAAATCCTAATGACACATATCGAATAATAAGTTGGATAAAATACCAATCTGTAGATACAAACCAACTAAAAAACCCAAATGCAAGCTCAAACCCTAGTGACTATGATAGAAGAAAAATCCCATGCTAGTGTTGAAATTTTATAACAAAATTGCAAACAACCATTCAAATTGTATGTTTTTGGGAGCTCAACTCTCCTTTCTTTGCAATAGCATAAGGGAAGGCCAAACTTTTAATTGTCATTGCTATTGTTGCAAGAGCACCTAGCACGAAGGTGGATCAGAAGGTCATATATCATGAAATGTGTCATTTTATTTATATTTGTATTTGTAAAGTTATTTTGAGTCCATTTGAAATAATTTGTAGGGCTTTGATAGCCAAATATGTCGAAGTGTCCTAGAAGTCTTAGTTATCGACCTAAGTTGGTCTAATGGGACAAATGTTACTAATAAACCCTTGGAGGGATAAATATGTGGTAAGAATTTCATTAATAATCTATTATGACATGTTTGTGAGGTTGTGAGGTTAATTTGTTCAAAATGTAAAAAATGCTCAAAAGGTGTAAATGTGCAATGTTACAAAATTGTAATTTTGCAACATTTGCACAAATTGATGTCTTGGTCAGTTCAAAAGGAAGTTGAACGGTTGTAACTATCAAAGAGCCTTTAATTTCATGAAATGGTCGAATTTGGTATGACGTGGTCAGTTTGAAGAAAGGGGTTTGAAAGTATTCTTTCTATACCTCTGACTGTCACCCATGTTGCAGTTTAATGGGGACAGTCAAGAAGATTCATGCCTCCAAAATCATTGGATATCCATGAAAAAATGAAGGAAGGGTGAAGATAGTGAAGGAACACCATCAGATAGTTATGTTAATGTATTTATATTGATAGATAAATAAAGAGCTTTAATGTTGGAACACAATATTGATGACAGTCACAAAAAATAACCATTTCATGATATTATTGTGTTTTCCTCCACATGTTAATGGATTGAATGAGTCTTGATATCTATAGGAAATTATATTATGATGAAATATATTTCTTTTGAATCCATTATGAGGCCGTTCCATGGCCTATGATAAAAGAGTTTTCTAATTCTTTCAAGTTGTTTGAAACCCTCAAGGAAGCTTACCCGTTTGGTAGAAAGGAAATAATTTTCATTTGCACCGTTGGATCAACTTATAAATCGGGGATTATATTTGTAGGTAAACAATATACAAAATGACAGGAGTGATTTTGAAAATTTGCAGACAGGTAAAAGTTATTAATGAGTAGAATACAATGGTGTTCTTCTTTGGACTGAGTTTTTCATTATGTTAATTGTTATTCACATCGAATGAATTCAAATGGTATATGAATGTTGGATAGTGAAAATGAAATTTATTCATTCTCTTTAATAAGCATTTGAGATGTGGTTTATGCTGGTTTGAAGGGACTAAACCAATAGTTGTAGTCTAACTGTTTAATACAAGACAATTACAATTAATGGAAAGATTGATTTATGAAGCAATAGGCTGAGATGTTGTGAATGTTTTGGTAATGCTTTATGAGCAGTATATTGGTGACTTGCTAAGATGTGTATGTGGAATCTAGAATGATTATTATGATCTGATTATGCCTCTATTATGTTATCAGTATGATAGAATGGAGGTTGGATCAACTATCAAGCAAACAAGCTATCAATCCAACCTACAATTTTGGGAAAACTTAAGTAGAAAAAGGTAGAAAAAGGCCTGCTAATATTTTGAGTCTTCAACAAAATAGGGGAAAGAAGTAAAAATCTACAATCTACCATGTGGTGAAAGGATCTAGTGGTTGGATTTGTGTACACTGTATGTAAAGATGAAGCAAAAATAGCTATTGTTTCAGTGAAATCAAGATACTCGTGATTGGTAGAGCTCTAGGCGGCCTTTAGTCTCTGGAAGAAGTTTGTCTAGTGTAGAATCTTGCACCAAATAGGGATGCTTAGATGCCCATTCAAGGGAAAACAAGGCCTATGCTTTGGAAAAAGATTTATTATCTCCAACATGGAGAACCAAGTAGCAGAGTAGAATGAGAGTAGGAACTTGAGAACCTGAAACTCTAGAATCCCCAAAATAGACAAGTTGGATCAAAAAAATCTCATGAGTTCTCTTTGATAGATGGTTTAGTGAATTATTTTTTGTGCAGAATTTATAGGAATATTGGGAAGAAGGCCGCAAAAGAGTAATCATTATTCATTGAAACAGTTAATCACTTCCTAAGTTTTCGAAGGTGAGCACCCAAAATAGAATGATTGTTGTCAATCTTGAATAATGAGGCATATTTATAGTTTTGTCTACCACAATGTTTTGAGATAATAATGATCAGGAATGCCTCACAAACCAATCTTAAATAGATATTTGTTTTCTTAATGCGCTAAAGATGGTTTAGGTTGCTGTCGACATGTTTCAGGCTCGGGAATTTTTTTTCTGTATCAGACTTTTCTAGTGACATTTTCCAGTGGGTGATGCCGACAATAAAAAGCCTATCGGCTTAATAATAAAAAAAATAAAATTTAGAAAACAAATGAAATTAGTTATTTACTTGATATAAAATTTGTATCATAATTATATTTTTTATTATGTTATTTATTTTATATATAATGTAGATATTAAATATATTTTAAATATGAAATATTATATAATTATATTTTTAAAATATGTTGTTGCTTAATTTTATTATATATAATATTATTTTATAATTATGACAAATATAAATAATACATATAAAATGTGATTAATTATATATTTAGAAATTTTAAATATTTTTTTTATTGTCACGATTTTTAAATTATTATATCATAATATATAAATAAAAATATTTTCTTTAAATATATATAATAAAAATTATTATTATTATTTATCTATATATTTTATAATTTTTTAAAAATATATAGATAAATAATAATAATAATAATAATAATAATAATATATAGATTTCTCCTATCACAGAATTGGAAGCTAGCAAATGTCATAGTTCAATCAGAAATCATGCCTCGGCCAGGGTCAGATCACTTTCCTATATGCCTTCATGTGACTTCGACAATAACCAATCAAGGATTTTAGCATAGACCATCCTTCAAATTTGAAAGATTGTGGTTGCGACATCCAACATTTCTGCCCTTAGTTAGATAGTTGTGGGTTACTGCACCAAATATTGAGGGATCTAAAATGCATCAGTTTGCACATAAGATGAAACATATCAAAACTTGGAATAAAAAATGGAATGAAGAGGTCTTCAAGAACATTTTCAAGGAAAAAGAAGTAATAAAGCAAAAACTAGAATCCATATACATCAATATTATTCAATAAGGAATGGACAAGGATTCATACACCACTCAGAAAATCCTCATGCAGGATTGGGAAGAAATATGTAGCAGAGAAGAAGAATACTAGAGGAAAAAATCAAGAGAATTATGGCTATGGGAGGGGGATAGGAATACCAAATATTTTCATGCTTCAGCAAAACAAAAAACAATAATTAATCATATTTTCACTATCACTAATGTTGAAACGAGCATCCTACTATCTCAGCCCCAAAGCATTCAAGAAAGAGTCAGATACTTTCAAAAACTGCTAGCCCCCCCTCCTATACCCAGTTCAGTAGCCCCTCCAATGGATGAATTGCTAGAGGCAATTCCTACACTAGTTATAGAAGCTAATAATCTGAAACTCTTGGCACCATTCACAATTCAGGAACTCAAAAAAGTGATCTTTTCTCTACCTCCAGACAAAGCACCTAGTCCAAATGGCTTTATAGCTTTACTCTTCCAATCATGTTGGGATTGGATTGGGTGGGACCTATTGGGTGTGATAGAAGAACCCAGGACTAGTAAATCCATGTTAAAGAACTTCAACACCACAAACATAGCCATCATTCCTAAAGTCAAGACACCCAAATAATTTGCAGAATTCCACCCAATTTTTTTATGCAACACTATTTACAAGATCATCACAAAGGCGATAAATCTCAGAATGTAGCATTTGATTCCTAGCCTTGTATCGCAGCCACGAGGTGGATTTGTCCCAGGCAGAGAAACAATGGAAGGTTCCCTAGTGGCACATGAAGCACTTCATTCAATTAATAGTAGTAAATCATCACACTTCATCATCAAGTTGGACATGATGAAAGCATATGACAGGGTAAACTAGGAGTTTCTAATCAAAGTCTTGCATACATTTGGCTTTGCCAAAGGCTGGTGTAAATGGATCAAAGCCTGCATATCAGGTGTTGGACTTTCAGTATTGATAAATAGGGTGCCATATGGATTCTTTTCATCCACACAAGGAATTAGAGAAGGTGATCCCCTGTCACCAATGTTATTCATCCTCATGGTAGAATCATTCAGTAGGCTCATTCAGAAAAAGTAGGCTCTAGGTAGTTGGCAAGGAGTATAGATTGGTCAGATAGATATTTCAGTGACACATTCCCTCTTTGCGGATGACACATTACTTTTTGGAGTGTCCAACATCTTAGAGGCCAGACAAATCAAACAGGTGTTGGATCTTTATACAAAAGCCTCAAATCAAAAAGCTAACCCCCTAAAGTCTAAAATCTATTTGTTCAATACCAATTAGATTATATCCAACAAGATTGTCAATCTTCTAGGAT